>JAJOZX010003841.1:0-466022 GCA_023014485.1 Bathynomus jamesi
CGAAGATTCCCAGGGTGACCAACATTGCGATCAGCTGACTTAACCTACTCACACTTCACTCCGCCTGCGCCTCACCCGAAGTTTCATTCTTTAACTCGTGAAACTACCCGCCTTTTAATGCAAATTGTTGCTACTGAAATACATATCCAACCTGTTCTTCAACATATTAACCGAACCGCTTGCCACGATCCCCAGGGGATCTTATAGGTGAAGAAGCCCCTCGCAACGTTTGTCTCAAATCTTTTACCCCCTTATTTTAAAACATTGTTTCTTATGTTCCTATCGTCCAAGTTAAAGAAATTCTCATAATTTACGTTGTCAAACGCCAAATTTAAAGCGTATACAAATTCAGCTCATTGAGTTCGTCTTCCTGCGGTTTATGTATGGTTTACCACGTAAGGTTGGAATAAGCTTTGTTGCGCGGCGCTGAACCGTTTCTACCATTTCCATATTATTCTTCACATAGGACAATCAAAACTGTACAACATATTCTAGATGGGGCCTAACAAGCAACTTATATAATGGCAAAACAGTATCTTTAGATTTATAGGATCACCTGAAGATCAGAGCCCCCCGCCTTCGTTAGTTAGCCTTATAAGACTAACTAACGAAAATATCACGACTTAACCTAACCAATCGTTAAGAGCGTGCAGTTGACCTAACGACTTGTTAGGTTAAATCGTGATATTTTCGTTAGTTAGCCTTATAAGGCTAACTAAAGAAGGCTGGGGGCCCTGATCTTCAGGTGATCCGATTTATATTCAAAATTACGAGAAATAAAACTCGGTATTCTATTAGCTTTACTGCTCGATACTGAACGTTGTTTTGAGAACTTTAAATCTTTCGTAACAATGACACCAAAATTTAGTTCCTCAGAGGCTTCATTTAACAAAGTATTTCCCATGGTGTAGTTAATTAAATTTAAGATACTTTCCGTTATCCCGGACCCCAGACTTTTTGCCGAAAATATCACAACTTTGTATGCCCTTGACAATTGGTTAGGTTAAGTTGTGATATTTTTGGCAAAAAGTCTGGGGTCCGGGATAACAGGAAAGTACCATAAATTTACTCTTGTGGTATCCTATATGTATGATTTTACATTTATCTAAGTTAGATTTAATTTGCTACTTATTTGACCACTCCATTAAATTATTAAGATCACGCTGTAGATTCTCTCTATCTAGTAAACTAATTGCTGCTTTACTCGCCTTTTTTGTATCATCGCAAATTTAGAAATTTTACTCACTAAATTCACATCAAGATCGTTAATGTATATTATAAAAAAAACGTCTCAAAACGGACCCTTACGGAACACCGCCAGTTACATCAGCCCACCCTAGCTCTTCCCCATTAATTATGACCCTCTGTTTTGTACCACTTAACCAATTATCAATCAAGAACTTGACCTATTATTCAGCGAGTTTAAAGCTTTTCTAACAATCGTTTATGCGGAACTTTGCTTTGTGAAACGCCCTTTTGGAAATCTAAATATATTATATCTACAGCTCTAC
This sequence comes from Bathynomus jamesi, assembly GCA_023014485.1. Lineage (NCBI taxonomy): Eukaryota > Metazoa > Arthropoda > Malacostraca > Isopoda > Cirolanidae > Bathynomus > Bathynomus jamesi. The sequence goes on from JAJOZX010003841.1 coordinate 1,512, forward strand.
TACAATCATAAATACCGATGACTTCATGAAAAAATTCCAGTAAATTTGTTAAACAAGATTTATTTCTACGAAACTCATTCTGACTTTGTTTTAGAAGATTATTGCTTTCAAGATGCTCGACTATACGATCTCTAATAACTGTTTCTAAAAGCTTTCCAATTATAGAAGTTAAACTAATAGGCCTATAGTTTCCCCACTGTTGTTTATCTCCTTTTTTAAAATTGGAGTAACATTAGCCAATTTAAAATCCGAGGAAACAACCCCCTTCGATAAAGATTTATTAAAATTTTAACTAAAGGATCAAGTATTTCATTCTTTAACTCTTTTAGGTGCTTTGGGTAAAACCACAATGTCTTGTCACTCAAGTAAAATACTAACTGATTTTCATTTTTCTTTCGGACCCATTTGAAATATGTGATAGCAGCAACTATACGATTGAACAACGCATATTGGTTAGTACCTGGGTCCGTGAGCAACCACGTAATGGCAAAACTATTGAAAATATTCGTGCAGACTTCCAGGACCGATTCAGTCGTGCAGCTCCTCCAAAAAGGACTCTGTTGAGATGGGAAAAACTTCACAACAGGAACTGTAGAAGATAAACCAAGAACTGGCAGGCTATCCACCAGGCAACAATGGTGTGCATTAGTTGAGCAATCTGTGTCAAGATCACCAATAAAATCAATTCGTAAGTAATCATCAGAGCTTGGAATACCACGATCAACATTGTACAAGCACATGAAAGTGTACTTGAGGCTGCATCCATACCTACCACGATATGTTCAAGAACTGAGTGATACTGATTTGGATCACAGACGAAATGAGGAACTGCTTCGGATATTTGACACCATACCAAAACTGGGGAAAGTTATTTTTAGCGATGAGTATGCCATATACCGGAGTGCTTGATCCCGCAACGTTGTTTTCGTCCAAGGAAAACCCAAATTTCGTGGAGAAATTGGAACATAAGCCACCTCATGTTATGTAATGGCTAGTATGAATAGCAAACGTCTCTTCGGCCCATATTTTTTTGATAGTTCTGTTAATCAACACATTTATCTGGAGATGTTGCAAACGTGGCTGGTGCTACAATTGTTTAACTTGGGTAATGGGTATAGCAGATGAAGTTTGGTCTTAACAGGATGGAGCCCCACCGCACTATTCTTTGTCAGTACGGGAATATTTGAACGAAGCCTTTCCGGGTCGGTGGATAGGGCGTGGATCTACCATGTTGCCGGCTCCAATGAAATGGCCTCAAAGAAGTCCTGACCTCTCCCCATGTGACAATACCTTATGGGGTTTCATCAAGGAACACGTGGCTCAGAGACGATATACCACCAATGATGACCTTAAAGATGCTGTCAAGGATGCATTTCACCTTGTAACCCCTCAGATACCCCGGAAAATGTCACACAGAACCTGGCGCAAAATCATTCTCTGTCATGAGAATGACGGTAAACAGCTCCATTAGATGTATGATCTATGTAACATTCTAAAGGTACATTTAATGTAACGTAGTTATGTAATGTCATGTAATAAACGTATATGCAATTAAAACGTAACTATCAGTGATAAATAGGTCTGAAAGAAAAACGAAAATAAGTTAGTATTTTACTGGGGTAACAATACATTGTGGACACCCTGTATATAGTGAGAAATCTCTTCAATATAAAATAAATCTCTTTGGTGTGTGTGTGCGTTTGTGTGCGCGCGCCAAACAAAATCCAGAATCGTTTGTATAAAACCAAATCGCGACTATGGATCGATAAGAATTAAAAGTTACATACATATTGTGCGGTTTGTACCCAAAGTCACTTTTTATCAGAAAACTAATGGTTATGGGTCAGACTGTATCTCTATCCCCGGCAGATTGGTCCACAGAGATATGTTTTATGTTTTTGGATATTCGCGAACTATCCATCAGATAGTTTTTCTTCCATTTATTTCCATTTAAAAATGTTCTGTTATATTTAAAAATAACTATTTGCAGGATGGATTGGTTTAAAAAAATCAATCCTGTATATATTTTTTTTACCAATATTTAAACTGAATGATTTAAACTTTAAATAATTTAGTTTAAATAATTTAAACTTTAAAATAATTTGGTATAAAACACGTTTCTTGACATTTTTTGTAATTATTTTTGGTTTTATTAATTGGGCCTATTATGAATACAGCTTAAAATATATTTTATATTTTTGAAATATTTTTTATTTTTTGAAAAAGATTTTTAAATTTTTAAAGATAAGTACGTTGAAGGTTTCAAAGAATATTTCAAGATTTTTAGGTTGAATTTATGTACAAAGTAAATATGGAAAAAGTTTTTTTTTAATCCCCAAAAGTGTCCTTTCGGTATTTTTTCTAAGTTCTAGAAGCCTTTTCTTTCCAGAAAAGAAGCGTTTCATCTACTTTTGATCTGGTTTTAATCTACTAACAGCGTACGTACTCTTCAGATATTTTATTATTTACGAGAACGTTTAAGATCATTTATACTCAGTTTTAAAGCAGACAGAACGGACAGGATTTAGATTTTTAGAAGGTGAAGTTAAATTTTTTGGATCACCTGAAGACCAGGGTCTCCAGCCTTCTTTACTTAGCCTTATAAGGCTAACTAACGAAAATATCACGACTTAACCTAACCAGTCGTCAAGGACGTACAGTTGACCTAACGAATGGTTAGGTTAAGTCTTGATATTTTCGTTAGTTAGCGTTATAAGGTTAACTAACGAAGGCTGGGGGCCCTAATCTTCAAGTGATCCAATTTTTTTTTTCATTGTACTGAAATGTTAAAACTATAAAATTAAATAATTATTTCTTTTTTAAATAAATTTTCTATGCGAATAATATTTTAGGATGCCTAATTAATATATTATGCTTATTCTCCATGTTTCTTAATCTTGATGGGGGGAAAAGTAATTTCTCGGTGAGTTATGAAATATTTATTTATCCATTGTAAGTTAATGATTTTGTTCTTACACTCGTAAATAAAAATAAAATGTTCAAATTTGATTACATTTTTGAGCTTTAGTAATTTTAGCTCTTTAAATAATGCACTAGAATGATCAATTGATCATGGAAATCAGCATCCCAAAACAATAAGGTTATTATCCGATGCTGATTTCCATGATCATTCTTGTGCATCATTTAAAGAGCTAAAATTTTTAAAGCTTAAAGATGTAATCAAACTGGAACATTTTATTTTTATTTACAATGTAAGAACAAACTGGTGGATTACCCATCAGGCACAGTAGGCACGTGCCTATGGTCCCACAAGGTTAACAAATTTTATGGGTCCCGAACGTTCAGAAAAATGTCCATATTCCAATGTAATGCTGTCGCCGCACTCAGGATATGTGGATAGCCTAATATTGTTGAAATATTAATCACTAGTTATTGCAGATACACCGATGTACAGCCTACAGTGAAATATAATAAATGCAGTAGCCTACCTTGATGCAGAGGTTTGAATATTGACAAATATTTAGACATATATTTGCGAGTAGATAGACTTAACCTGTAGAGAAAAAATTATAAGCCCACAGAGATCCATGGCATGGCCTACGGGAAGATCTGGAGCAAATTGGACAGATTTTCCAGTCTGGAATTATACGCTGCTTGCCGCAGTCTTACTTGTATCATTTGCCCTCTTATGCAGACATGAAAGACTAGAAAAACTGTCAATTTTGTTCCAGATGTGCCCTCAAACTATTGCGGGCTTATCATTTTCTTTGTGGTGGTAAGTCCATCTGTCTGCAGAATTGACTAAATATCAATTTTCAAATCTTTCCATCAAAATATTGTGGACACATTTTATACATTTATATGGGCCAGGAACGGCTGAATTCTTTGAGCATTTGTGCGATTGAGTATGACATCAGTAGAAGCCTGGACTTCACTGACATTATTGCCCAATTTGCTGCTAAAAAAACACGCAAATGGGTGTTATAAATACTAAAACAAATAACCTGTTTTTAGTATTACACTATTGGTTTTTATTACTTTAAAAACTAAGAGGAGGGGCCCCCAAAGTCTCGGTGCCGAGGACCCAGAGGGTCTTAATCCGCTACTGAGGACAAAATCATTAACTTACAATGGATAAATAAATATTTTGTAACTCGTCAAGAAATGCCCTCATTTCAGACCAGAAACAGATCAAAGCTTGTTATTCCTCAATTTAGATTGTCTTCATCTCAGCTACTCGTCTTCATTGGAGTGAAACTATGGAATGATTTAAATGCTGATATAAAAAATATTGTGAATGTAAATTCGTATAAAAACAAATTGAAATCTCGATTAATAATGGAATACCAATAAAAATCTAGATTAAATGTACAGGGTATTCACAATGTCTTGTCACCCCATTAAAATACTAACCTATTTTCGTTTTTTGTTTTCAGACCATTTATCACATAGATGGCCTGCCAGTTCTTAGTTTATCTTTTACAGTTCCTGTTGTGAACAGTTTCTTTTCCCATCTCAACAGAGTCCTTTTTGGAGGAGCTGCACGTTGAATCGGTCTTAGAAGTCTGCGCGAATATTTTCAATGGTTTTGTCATTACGTGGTCTTTCATGGACCCAGGTACTAACCAATATGCGTGGTTCAATCGTATAGTTGCTGCTATCGCACAATTTCAAATGGGTCTGAAAGAAAAATGAAAATCAGTTAGTATTTTACTTGGGTGATAAGATATTGTGGACACCCTGTACATTACTTATTGTTTATCTTTCATGTCTAATACGATTTCTTCGAATACAGTAGTATTGGTATCATACCTTCAGTAATGATTTCTTATTTATTTTATAGCTATAGACTAATAATAATAATTTAAGATTAATATATAATCTAATTAATAATTCTTATTCAACATTTATATATTATTAATTAATTAATAATAACTTTTATTTTTTAATTAAGAGCCCAGTCAAGCCTAAAGTTTAAAGGCCAAATTAAATTAAATAAATAGTTCAATTTCACAATTATTTGTTAAAACAAAAATTTTAAAATTGTATTTATTTTATCAATTATTTTATTAATAGAGGTTATCCAACTTCAACTAATTAAAAATTGAAAAATAAAATTGTTTTGGACTTTTTTTTTTTTTAAATAAAGAAGACTTTTTTCCTATCCCGATATGTTTAGAAGTTAGAAATAATAAGTAAAAATTGTCAAGTATAATTGGAGTGGAGCAGTCGTCTAATAAGTTTGTTATATAGACTAAAACTACGTGTCAAACTCCCGTAGCTCAGTGGGTAACACGGTTTTCCTACAAGCGAAATGAAGACACTGAGGTCGGAGATTCGAATCCTGATTAATTTGGTAATAATAATCCAGGAATTAGGGCAATGGGCCTCATTAGTCTGGTCTGATGTTTGTACCAGTTTATGTCCCTCCATACTGATTACAGTCTGTAACAAAAATTTGGAAATTTTCCGTTTATCTTTTTCTTTTTCAGCGTTTCTTTATGAATTTGGGTATGCTGATTATGAAAATGATATTGGTTTCTTTGATGCATACCTTGAATTTTCACAAAACCAAAATTAAGATTTTGCATATAAAAATACTACTTATGCTATATTTTAATTTATTATGAAAATTTTAGCATGATAAACAAAGGAAAAAATACATCCCTTTATCAAATTAAGACAATAAATACATTATCATAGAACATCAATTATTTATCATAATTAAAACAGCATGTCTCATGTATCAGGGCATATTAATTGGGTCATTTAGAAATGATTTTTTGATCGGCTTTTTCTTTTGTGATCATCATCATTACTTTGAAGCAAACACCCACAGGCGTACGGGACGGGAACTCTGGCGGGGATGCAGTCCCCCAGATTCGCAAGTTTCCAAATATTTTCGGGCAAAGTCCCAAAACAATGGCAGAAAAATTGGAGTTTATTAAAATTTGACTCCGATGTACTAATTAAACCAAACATAATAAATTATGCAACAATCTTTTTGGCTTGGCTGCAATGTCGCATAAACGTGTCGCATTTATACTTATAAAAACAAATTTATTGCTTTATGTATTTCTTAAAAAATTTTTGTTGTGTAATTTCATTTTTGAGGTACTCGTGCGATCTTTTCAATTTATGTTATCGAAAAATTTGTTATCTGATGGCAAAAAAATTCAGTGTTTTGTTAGTTAATTTTTTCTAGAATATGCATGAAAAATATTTATATTTTATAATGCTCTGTGAATATATATGCGCATTATTGCCGCAAAATCTTTCATTTCCTTGTCATGTTAAGTTCAATATGTCGGCATCGGAAAATTCGGGTACCTTGGAAAATTTTTGGGAAAATTGCGAGCCGCTCCCCCGAAAAAATGAAGCCCGTACGCCTATGCAAACACAAGATATAGTCACTCATCATGGCTGCATTCCACCTTCCCTGATACTTCTCCATAGTTTGAATATCCTGATGTTCTCCACTTATGTCACCTAAATTTGCTCTGAAGAAGTCTAAGTGAGAATGTAAATAGGTAGTGAAACTTCAATAACATTCTTCAGCCCAGTCTTTCAAAATTTTCAATCAAATTTTTAACAAGCCTTATGCAATTTTCATTTTTGGTATTTCCCAGAAACCCATGTACTACGAGCCGAAATGCTTGCCATGTATTCTTTTCAGCAGCAGTCATCTTGTCTTCCAGCTCTTTGCTTGCCAGCATCTGCCTTACTTGTGGTCCAACAAATATATATCCTTTGACTTTGGCTTCAAACAGTTTTGGGAGCATTGATCGTATACGTTGGAAGGCATCACCAGAGTATCCAAGGATTTCACAAATTGTTTCACAAGTCCTATTTTAATATGTAAGGGTGGCAGCAAGACCTTATCTGTTTGAACAAGAGCATTGTTTATGACATTGTAAGAACCAGGGTTTAAATGCCCTCTGGCAGGCCATTCTCTTATCACATAGTGCTGGCCTGTTGCTCTGCTGTCCCATAAACAAATAAAGCATGAAAACTTTGTATATCCACCTTGCAATCCAAGTAGGAAACTCAGCATTTTAAAGTCTCCACAGACATCCCATTTGTATCTTTTATACTTGATCTTCTCCAGTAAATGCTTTACAATTTCATAGTCTTCGTTTAGGTGAACTGAGTGAGCTACGGGAATTGATGGATATTTATTGCCATTGTTTGCAAAACAGCCTTCAAACTTCTTGTTGAAGAGTATCTGAACAGTCGCCACTCTCTTGGGTTTAGTTCACCCATTTTCTCAAAAAGACCAGCCATCTTGTCTTCCAGCTCTTTGCTTGCCAGCATCTGCCTTACTTGTGGTCCAACAAATATATATCCTTTGACTTTGGCTTCAAACAGTTTTGGGAGCATTGATCGTATACGTTGGAAGGCATCACCAGAGTATCCAAGGATTTCACAAATTGTTTCACAAGTCCTATTTTAATATGTAAGGGTGGCAGCAAGACCTTATCTGTTTGAACAAGAGCATTGTTTATGACATTGTAAGAACCAGGGTTTAAATGCCCTCTGGCAGGCCATTCTCTTATCACATAGTGCTGGCCTGTTGCTCTGCTGTCCCATAAACAAATAAAGCATGAAAACTTTGTATATCCACCTTGCAATCCAAGTAGGAAACTCAGCATTTTAAAGTCTCCACAGACATCCCATTTGTATCTTTTATACTTGATCTTCTCCAGTAAATGCTTTACAATTTCATAGTCTTCGTTTAGGTGAACTGAGTGAGCTACGGGAATTGATGGATATTTATTGCCATTGTTTGCAAAACAGCCTTCAAACTTCTTGTTGAAGAGTATCTGAACAGTCGCCACTCTCTTGGGTTTAGTTCACCCATTTTCTCAAAAAGACCAGCCACATCAGAACAATAACACAAAGACTCATGAACTGCGTAGAAAGATGCAAAAGATGGGGGAGAGGGGTGGGGATAATGGCGTATATAGCAGTATATGTCACAGTGCTACGCGCCCGGAGGGCCAAGTTGTACAACGGTCGCGAGCGATAGCGAGCTACCGCTTGTTCTTTTCTAAATTTATTCACGAACTTGATTTTCTTCATTCCACGAAAGTGTGTGAAACTGTAGAAGTGTGTTGGGGTATGGTTTACCTGTAGACTTTAATGATAGGGAGGAAATGTCACCAGTCGACGCTTCTATAAAATTTTATATTTTTGTAATAGCCAGAAAATCCAGCAGATCAACAAATTCATGAAAATAACCAACCATAAAAATTTTGAGTTTCACATCCTAAGACCAATGAACCAAAATCTTTAAATTTAAATGTTTCTTGTTTTATGGCATATAAATTCTTTTGGGGGATAAATTGTGATAAATTTTTTTCGGGGGGATACCCGAGCTGAAAAAAAAATTGTTGAAAACACTCCAAGGATCACAGAGGGTGTTGTCACCAAGTTTCATGAAAATCGGTCCAGCCGTTTGGACCTGAAAATGAGACAAACAGGCAGACAAGCGGTGTATTATTATGATTATAGCATACCCGCCCGTCTTAGACAGTTTTTTTTTTAGATAAATATGCGGATGCGTAGAATTATAATCCGTTACATAGCATACCCGCTACATTCTTTTCTATATTTTATTGACCAAATAATTGAATCGACAGTAATTGGGAGGCCTGCGGTCCCCCAATTACTAGGGGTTCAATTACACTGGGGAACAAATTTTAACTTTTTTTTTGTTTCTTGGACGTGAACAGGTCGGTCTTATAGGATTTTTTCCCGCTGATTCCGAATATAGCCGTAGAATTTCTCTATCACCCAAGGTTACTGAGAAATTTGTATTTTAATATTTATTCAAAAAGTGTATAGAAGTTAGTAAAAATACTTCATAAAAATTATATTAGTGGCAGATTGGCATTTAAAATATTCTTCTTAAAACTTCTTTGTCACTGATTTTCTCTTGTTTTTCATTAGGAGCTTCTCGCATCAATGTCCAGCAGTAATCAGCTAACATTGCCGGATCCCACCTCCCTTGGTAGCGTTTCTCCATAGTAGCTATATCTTGGTGGAACCTTTCTCCATGCTCATCGCTTACGTCGCCGAGGTTTTCAGGGAAGAAATCTAAATGGGAGTGCAAGAAATGGATTTTTTGTGACATATTACATCCCAATAACCTATATGTTTCAATCATGTCCTGCACTATTTTTTCATAGTTAGAGGCTTTGATGTTCCCTAGAAAATTTGTGACATTCTTCATGGCCTCCCATGCCACTTTTTCTTTTCCTCTCAAGGCATCATCAAACTTTTGATCTTTCATGAGCTCTCTGATTTGGGGACCAACAAAGATCCCTTCTTTTATCTTTGCATCGCTAAGTCGTGAAAACTTTTTCTTCAAATAATTGAATGCCTCATCTTCCTTGTTCATTGCTTTGACAAAATTTTTCATGATGCCAAGTTTGATGTGAAGTGGCGGTAAGTATATTTTCTTGGGGTCAACTAAGGGTTCATGAGACACATTCTTCAGTCCTGGGATACATTTTTGACGAAGTGGCCAATCCTTTACAAAATAATGCGAATCTCTGGCTCTGCTGTCCCATTCACAAAGGAAGCAGCAGAACTTCGTATAACCGAGCTGCATTCCCAGAAGAAGCGCGACGACTTTTAAATCCCCACATATATACCAACGAAACTGGTCATAATTAATCTGCTGAAAGATGAGTTTCATATTTTCGTAAGATTCCTTCATGTGGACAGCGTGCCCTACAGGAATGGAAGGGTATTTATTTCCATTGTGAAGTAGTACAACCTTGAGGCTTAGCTTCGAACAGTCAATAAATAAACGCCAATCTTCAGATTTGTGCTCATGACCGAGAGCTAACAGCAGTCCATTTACATTACAGTAGCATAAACCACCTGACGAGGAGAAATACTGCATCAGATCTTTTTGGCGAGTGCGGAACGCCGATATGCTTGTATCTTTTGCCAGCAAATTCCATTCACGTAACCTGGAGCCCAATAATTCCGCTTTCTTTTTCGGAAGGTCCAAATCTCTCACGAGATCATTCAGCATAACCTGCGTTATCATACGTTGTTTATTTGATTCAGGTTGCTGAAAGTCTGTATCTTTAGTGTCATCAATTTCCATTGGTTCAACTTCAGACTCTTCATCCAGTGTCCATGACTTTGGGGTTATCATCGTCATGTAGTACTGGTCTCATGGCAGATGCAAGATTTGGGTAGTGAATTTTATGTTTATTTTTGGCAGAGAATCCTGAAACGTTAGTCATACAAAAATAGCAATCCGTTAGGTGATCCTTGGGCTCTCTCCAAATCATTGGTATGGCAAATGGCATAGATTTGCGGGTACCTTTAATCCAACCCCTAAGAGTGACGGCACAGGAAATGCATGAGATATGAGGTGCCCAGGATTTGTCTTGGTCGCCTACCTTACATCCACAATAAAGTTCGTAAGCCTTCTTCACGAGTGGGGTCATCGTCTTCCTCTGTGCCATTATGGTCAGTTCTCCACATACGTAGCAAAATGTATCTCTGGGATTAATACAGTTTCGATTCATGCTGGCGGAAAATTGTTGAAATCACGGAAAACTTTTTGGAATGAAAAACCAATTTTTTCTACTATGAAAAATTTTAAAATTTGAGCAAAACTTGAAAAAAATTTCTTTCTTTTTATTAAAAATCTGTTTGTTTAAATAGCTATATTTTTTAATGCAAAAAATACTATTAAATATAGTTAACCTGGAAAAAAAAGAAAGTAAAATTAAATTAGTACACTTAATTTTAACTAATATTTTGGGAAAACTCTGAGTAAATGGAAATATTATTTTCTCGAAAACTATGGGTGATAGAAACATTCTGAAACCATATTTGGAATCAGCATCAAAGGTTCTATAAGAAACACCAAATAGTTTTCAAGAAACAAAAATGTTGTTCCCTAGTGTTATTTGGTCAATAAAACTAGTCATGAAAATCTAAGTTTCACAAATCTTGACAATGTGAAGCTCAAAATTTTCATGGCTGCGTTCTTTTCTATAGTTTTATCACGGTGCTGGGGCCTTCGGGCCCAGTATTGGTGGGGGAGGGCTGGTCACACACGTTTTCGTTCATTCCTCATCACCCATCCACCATACGAAGTTTGGTCGAAATCGGTTCAGAAACGCAAGTTTTTTTCTACGGACGGACGGACGGACGGACGGACACATTTTTGGTGAAATATAGTAGTAATTATTATTAGTAGTAGTAGTAATTATTATTATTATTATTACAATGTGACTCATGATTACAGAATTTTGGTTCATGATTTTTGTTTGTCATAAAGCGCATTACTTTGTTTTAAAAGTACGATATTGCTTTTAACCCTATTAAAACTAGTTACCAAATCTTTTGTTCGAAGTTGCTGAAAGAAATTCGCTGCTGAAATAAATGTATGGTGAAAATACAGAAAAAAAATCGGATTAATTTTTCATCAATTATAAATTTTTGTTGAATTTTTAAATTTTAAGTATTTTTTGCGTAGATTTTAGTTTCCTCTTCAAATTTTTTTCATAAGTGTATACATACCTTGGTTAACCTTGGTTTAGCTTCTACCCTAATTGTTCATTCTGACGAAGATCAAGTTGTCACTCCACCTTAGACCTACAGTTTAACGTGGAATCCGAGGAATCCGAACCACGCCCCACCAGCAGCCCAGTGTCTTAACCACTAGGCTACCCACGGTACCCATTTATCTACCAACCAATTTTTGTGTGGAAGGATGAACAGTTGGGTTTTGCTGCGCGCCGGCTGCCGTCACCGGGTTTCGATCCCGGGGCCAATTGATTCGTAGTCAGGGACGTCAACCACTACACCACCGAGGCGCATTATATATATATACACACAGGGCCGCCGAGAGGGCGGGGAAACCGGGATAAATTCCCAGGTCCCGGACCTCTAGGGGCCCGGAAAGATGGTGCATAAAATCTAAAAATATTAATAAAGCAATTCATTAAATAACAGAGGAAATATAATTAATGAACATCCATTTTATAGAGATTATCGTAGTCAAACTGAAACAGATAAAATATTATCTACGGTCCACCAGTGCTCAAGACCGACCGACAGATCTGGGAACCATTGTAATTGAAAGCCAGTTAGCCCGTACTTTAAATTTCATCAGAATCATTTACCACTTTGCTAGAGAGAAAGCAAAGAAAGTATATTTCTAATTATGAAAATCTTGCAGTAAACAATTGTCTTGCCTGCATGGACTGGTACTGCATTTGTAAATTGTATGGTGATAGAATTAATATAATTGATTCGAAAAATAAAATGGTCATTTTCTTCCGAGTTGTTTATTCATACTGTATGTTTTGAATAGTGACTTCGACATATAATCAGTTTGCTTGTTATGTACACAAAAAAACATTCATAATAAAATACTGAGTAAACAGGGGGGCCCATATACCAATCCTTTCCCGGGGCCCGTGGCAGCTCTCGCCGGCCATATATATATATATATATATATATATATATATATATATATATATATATATATATATATATATATATATAATACACACAGACTGTGCATGGAACAAGGAACTCTTCTGGGAAAATGAAATCCACTATAGTCCGAATAAGTAATGCCCGACGTCGGCAACAGGTCACTCGCAGAGAGGCCCCAGAAATATAGCTTCCCTCACCAGCTACCTGCAAAGCAGATAGGATCCAGCTTTGGGACAGGATCTAGGGGTTACAGCAACACCTAGCCTACTATATTCAGAACCTCAATACATGACTCCAGATTCCTGGGATCTTGGGAGCATTGCTCCAGTAAATTTGACCATGAGAAAAAGTAAATTTGGGTTTGGGTTTTGTTCATCCGCTAGACGTTATGCAATTTCTTTGCGTATACGTTCTTGTACAAACCAATTTTTTTAAATTACAAATTTAGTTATTTTAAGTTTAGTTGGTAATTCCATATTTAGCAATTATTTTATTTTTTGTTAAGCTTCAATGTTTTGATAATTAAAATTTTATTAAAACATTTTTTTTTTAATATAAAATTATCAGGATTGGACTATGTTCCATTGATCTCGGCCAGGTTTGATAAATTGGCCAGATAATTACTTGTGCGGTTTTAAGTAATCCACCATGACTCTAGAATTGAAAAGTTTAGTTAAGTTTAAACTTACTTTTACTTACTTTAACTTACCTACTTTTACTTACTCCTCCTTACTTTTACTAAGTTTAAAGCACTTACTTTTACTTACTTTCATTGTACTATATTTACTTACTTTTACTCACTTTTACCATACTATATTTACTAACTTTTACTTATTTTGTATTTTTTCAGGTAGTCAATAATCAATAATGGATCCTAATATTGATGAAGTTGGAGAGAAAAGTGAGGGTGTTAAAAGGGGTTACTTTTGTGTTCAATGCAAGAACAAATATTCAAAGAAGCAAAACTGGGAGGAACATTTTAATTCCAAAAAAAATATTTGTTACAATACAAGAGGTCCCAGAGTTTGGGCCCACAGCTTAGATATTGCAGTAAAGAAATACCAGGATGAAGTGCAGCAAAGAGATACGGCAAAGCAGTCATTTAGTTTGTTCACAAAATGTGCTAGTGCTAGACCTCAGAAAAATGAACCAACTTCATCAACTGCTAATCTAGAAAATGAAACTTTTTCACTAGATGTTTCACAGACTGAAGAAAGTGCTTCTCCTCCACCTAAGAAACAAAAGGTAAGTGAGGAATCTGCGCATCAGACTAACAAAACTGCTTTAGAGGAATTTGAAAATTCCCCAATCCAGAAGACATTGAATGCAATTTTGCGCCTAACAAAAGAAACTCACCAAGCTGTTGTGGTTAATAAAGAGAAGAGTCAAAACATGCCTTCAAGTTCAAGTGTTGCATCCAAATCTAATAAAGCAAAAAGCAACAAATTTGACATTTCCATAGCCCATTTAAGCAAGTGTAAATAAATACATTGCTGCTGCAATGAATAAATAAACTTAAGGTGAGTTATAAACTGTACATTATTGTATTATTATGTTTAGCTAAAACAATTTGTAATTGGTATGTCGTCAATTCAAGAGTTTACTATCATTAACCTATCTAGTGGTGTAAGGGGAAAAAAAGTAAATTCAGAGTTGTGCTCCAGTAAATTTTTTCAAATCTGGAGTCATGCCTCAATATACCATTCTGGGTTCAATCCCATCATGAAACGGACATGTTATGTGTCTTGAAAAGTGGACGCTCAATTTTGCCAGTTGAGGTTTAAGTTTTGGTTTTTGGCTAAAAATACAATAGTTACCCCTTTTTCTTTGATGTATTCAATCCGACGTCATTTACCATTACTTATTCGGACTATAGTGGATTTAATTTTCCCAGAAGAGTTCCTTGTTCCATGCACGGTCTGTGTGTATCATGAAAAAACCTCAGGGGACCATTCTGAGTTCAATCCTATATATATATATATATATATATATATATATATATATATATATATATATATTATATATATATTAAGGTGGTCCAAAAAATAAAATTTTGTAATTTGTTACCTCCACATGGCTGCTGTTCCTATATCTATCAAATATCTCCATGCCAAATTTCAGCCTAATTGAATGATATTTACTGGTTGCTATGAATTTCATTTTACTAATTATCTAGTCGATTGATCTTCTGGGTTAAAAAAATGAAGAAACAAGGGCAAATACTAGTTTATTTGTTTGAAAACCGATTAAATCTCAAAGAAAACAGCTTATTTTTTTTAGGAAACAGAATAACTCTTAAAGAAAACAGATTAATTTTTAAAGAACAAAAATGATATGTTTGATAGAAAATTACATCATTACTTAGATGATAATATACATCATTAGATAATAATATACATGATTACTTAGATTAACGCTTCATCACTGACTGCTTCGAAGACGATGAGTAGTCCTGGCGATGTTTTGCTACTAATCGGAGGATGAATTGTTTTTGTTCTTCATCCTTCGTCAAAGATGTATTATATGCCTTGATAAGGGCGATACCCCTCTCCGCCGAATCACTGACAATTTTTAGCTTGATCGCTATGCGTCGAAACTCTTGAAAGCAATCATCCTCCGTCCAGGAATTGGGATCGGTCTTCAGGAAGGTATCCTCCGCTGCCTTCCTTCCTTCCTTTAACAGATTGAAGATTCCCAGGGTCTTTTGGTGACCATTTCATACAAATTCAAATCTTCAATGTTTCCTTCAAGCTTCAGTCGACGAGTAACAGTGGTATTCTCGTTACGTTGGAGGTCGACCATCTTTCGTTTGGTCTCGGCATCGACTCTAGGATCGAAAAATACAAGGCCGATGAGATGCTCTCCAAGATACCACAGGTGCCGTTGAAAAGCTGTGGATGCTGCTTTGGAAACGGTCTGATTTGGGTACTTTTGCAAGATTTTAAGAAGCAGAATATCGTTGAAAGGAGCGTTGATTCCGACGGTGGCCTTGTTCCAAAAACGTGCGTAGACCAAGGCGATAAACAGAGAGAGCTCGGTGATATTCTCCGTCTCACGTGCTGTCAGCTGTAGTTGATGCTTGAACAGATAAATTTTGAGGACGTAGATGGCCTTGGCCATCCAGCGTGCATGGTGAGTTGGTCCTGGAGCGCGGACCTTGACTTCTTTCTCATCACGGCACTCGAGGAAGGTGAGGCAGAGTCGTAGCAATTCCTTGTAGTCATCACGCGATTGTTTAGACTCCAGTGCCTTTGTGAAGTACTGGCTCATTTCTTCTCGAAGCTGGAACATCTTCGGATCTCTGAATAGGTTGTTTGAAACCTTCATGAAGGAATCCTTCTGAAGTGATGGCCATTTTTTCTGAAAACGTTTAAAGAGAGTCATTTCCGGGCCACCTGTGGGTCCAAGAAGTGCGTTGCAGGTGTTTGACAAGACGACTTCAAGGATATGATGTCGACAAGCGATCCAGACAAGTTCCCTCCCTACTGCTTTTTTCAATCATGATACAGGCTCCCCTGCGAAGGCCAGTATTAGACGCAGTTTTGTCAAATACCAGACCTTGGATCTCACCGCGAAGATTCCAGTCATCAATCGTCGAAATGCAAGGCTTGGCCTGTTCTTCTCCTGTAGCTTGTTGTATTTTTGGCACGGCTAGTTTTTCCATCCCATTTCCTGTAACGATTACCGCGGTTCGTTCGGCTGTTTCCTTTGCGCCGCCGATGTCGGATAGTAGTTTCCCATCCCAGTGAAGAAGGCGTCCTTCGACAGAAAACGAAGCTTGATCCTCTTTGGCTGCTGCCTGCCTTGCTTGCCTTCTTGAATGACGGATGGAGCTGCGTGAAAGAGTCTTGTAGAAATATCATAGCGCAGGGCTTGAGCGACTGATCCAGCAACGAAGACTGCTCCTTGATCGGGAAGGTTGACGCGATCAAGAGCAGCAACCACATCTGGTGATGTGAAGATATTGTTTCGTTTCGGAGGATGAGTGTGTACATCTGCTCTTCCAGTCGAAGTCGACCGACGATAATCATCGTCTTCAGCGTTGAATTCCTCAGAGGATGAAGTGGATGTGCTGGATGATGGAAGAGTAGCAGCTCCAGCCTGGAATGCAGCCTCTCTTTCTTTGTACCCTAGAGCTTTGTCAACATCTTTCCCCTGTCGACATCTCTTGTGGTATTCCTTGGCAAAATTAATCTCGTCAGGGCCTGCCATACTGCAAGAGAAGACGTCTTCTCGTTGCATCACCAGGAATTAGCGGTCTTCTTTGTCTATCACCTTCAAGGCGTCCTTCGAGGCAACGTCGAAAAGCTCTGAGAGTGTCTCCTGGAACACGGTCTCTTTCACTCTGCAGCTTTGTAGCTACGTCTTGCGGTTTTTCTTCAACGCAAGGAACTCTTCGTACAGCTTTGACAGCTTCCTAACGCAGTAGTCGACTGGCTGTGTAGGAATCCTTGCTCTCTGCCATACTTGCAGGGCCTCTTTGCAGGCCAAGTTGTAGCTCTCTTTCAAGGTCTTGGACTGTTCATGGTGGTGAAACTGAACCAAACGAAGCACATCACCACATGTGGATAGCCTTGCAGTTGATAACTCGTTGCTGGGCTTTCCTAGAACCCACGTTTCTGCAGATGAGCGAGGAGTACTAGCCATAACCTGAAAAATGAGAGAAAATAATGCTACATTAACCGTTTAGCACCAAAGCACAATTATATAAGTGTTGAAGTAAAAAATTGCAAAGTCAAAATAAATAAAGTAAAAAAAAATTGGTTACAGTGGTTGGTGGTTGATGGGTAGGAAGATATTCTTAAATATATTTTTAAAAATTTGGCTCAGTAAATAATAAACTTCAAGAGACATAAGATATATATACCTTACAATTTTAATAATTTAATAGCAACATCCTTACCGGTTATAAATTTGCGTATAAAGAACATAATTATACACATATATATATATATATATATATATATATATATATATATATATATATATACAGGGTGTCCGAGAATTATCTGTACAAGTTTTGGCTGTTATTAAAAGTCAACCATGAAGTGTAGAAATTCCAGTTTTGTCCCATTTTACAGAGAATCTCATTAAGTTTTTTCTGATACCAAGTTTTGACAAGTTTTTTAGAAATTCCAGTGTGTCCTAACATTATCTGTACAATTTCATCTTTTAATAAAATTCTTGATAACACACGTAAATTCTTAAACAAGATTATTTAGAATCTGTATTTTCAAAAGTTTCTTTTATTAAAGTAACGTTGTTACAAACATTCGATATGTGCACCATCAGTGATTCGCAAAACATCCAATCGATAATCCAAATGTTGCCATGTACGCTGCAGCATATCCACATCAATTCGCTCAATAGCAGCTGTGACTCTTGCTTTTAAATCATCAATGTCTGTCACCCGCGTACAAAAAAGAAAAAACTTGTCAAAACTTGTTATCAGAAAAAACTTAATGAGTTTCTCTGTAAAATGGGACAACACTGGAATTTCTACACTTCATGGTTGACTTAATAACAGCCAAAAATTGTACAGATAATTCTCGGACACCCGGTGTGTGTATATATATATATATATATATATATATATATATATACACAGGGTGTTTGAAAACTTTCTGTACAAATTGTAATGGGGGATAGGCAACACCAAGACAAACCCTTTTCGTCTATAAGTGTATGTCCGCTGACGTCACCATTCGGCGCGAGAGGGCGCCGCTGCAATTGGCTAAAAGGTGAAGTGGGCTAGACTCGCGCTTGCCGCGGGCATTCTTAAATCGGACGTAGTGCGCGTAACGGAGCGCTTCACGACTGCTGAGATGGCTGACATGCATATGGTGTATGGGGCTGCCAATGGAAACGGAAGAGCTGCTGTGAGGTTGTACCGACAGCGCTTCCCAAACAGACGTGTGCCAAACCACCAAACGTTTGCGCATTTGCATCGGCGACTGCGAGAAACTGGAACATTCCATGCAAATATGCATGACACTGGTCGGGAGAGAAACGTGCGCACTCCTGACATGGAAGAAGAAATCCTACGGCGATTTGAGGACAATCCAAGCGCAAGCACGCGAGGTGTTGCACGTATCCTCGGTATGAACCACGACCTGGTCTGGAGAGTGTTGCACGAGCAGCAGTTACATCCGTTTCATCGTCAGAGAGTCCAGGCATTACAACCTCGGGATTACCCTCTTCGTTTGGAATTCGCACGCTGGTTTCTGCAGCAGACAGCGGTGCAGCCTAATTTTCCGGCTTATGTGCTGTTCTCAGATGAGGCCTGTTTCACACGTGAGGGTGTGTTTAACATGCACAATTCTCACGTGTGGGCGCACGCAAATCCACATGCTACACGGGTGCATGCTCATCAAGAACGGTTCGCCGTCAATGTTTGGGCGGGTATCGTCCATGGCAAATTGATTGGGCCGTACCTGCTGCCTGCCCGACTCGACGGGCGGGTTTATCGGATATTTCTTGAAGAAACGTTGCCGGAACTGCTGGAAGATGTTCCCGTGGCTATTTGTAGACGAATGTGGTTTCAACACGACGGGGCCCCAGCACACTCCAGCAACGATGTGCGGGATTATCTGAACGCCACTTTTGGGGACCGATGGATAGGCCGGGGTGGGCCCGTAGCCTGGCCACCGAGATCGCCCGATTTAACATGCCTCGATTTCTTCTTGTGGGGACACATGAAGAACCTCGTGTACGAGACTCCCATTTACTCAGAAGAAGACCTCGTAGCAAGAATCGCTGTCGCCGCTGGAACTGTTCCCGAAATGCCGGGAATCTTTCGACGTGTACGTCGGTCAATGCTTCGACGCTGTCGGGCATACATTGATGCTACCGGTCGCAACTTTCAGCACCTTCTTTAAATAAACATGCCTTCTTTAAATAAACATGTTACGCGTACTACGTCCGATTTAAGAATGCAAGCGGCAAGCGCGAGTCTAGCCCACTTCACCCTTTAGCCAATTGCAGCGGCGCTCTCTCGCGCCGAACGGTGACGTCAGCGGGCATACACTTGTAGACGAAAAGGGTTTGTCTTGGTGTTGCTTATCCCCCATTACAATTTGTACAGAAAGTTTTCAAACACCCTTTATATTCTGAATAAATATAATATGATACAGATGAATTAATAATCATATATACAGGGTGTACATAAAGTCAGGATCTATTTTTGTGAAGCACTTGGAAATTATATGGAATTCAATCATAAAATGATAAAGTGGTAACATTTATTAAATAATTAAGAGTAGGATTCGACGTGACGCCCATCAGTATCCCTGCACAGCTCAAATCGTTCCGCAGCATTTCTAAACACATTCTGGAGCATTTGCGGGGTTATGTTATCTGCAGCAGTTCGTATAAGTGTACGTAAATTTTCAAGACTCGAAATCTTCGTCTGATAGACGTGCGATTTGATAAAGCCCCATGCAAAGAAATCTAAAGGGGTTAAATCTGGTGATCTCGCTGGCCAAGATCTGTTGCTTCCGCGTCCGATCCAGCGATTTGGAAAACGTCCATTTAGATAATCCTGAACAATTTTGGCATAGTGACAAGGAGCACCATCATGTTGATAGACGACGGTACTAACAATCCTATCCCCGTCGTCTATCAACATGATGGTGCTCCTTGTCACTATGCCAAAATTGTTCAGGATTATCTAAATGGACGTTTTCCAAATCGCTGGATCGGACGCGGAAGCAACAGATCTTGGCCAGCGAGATCACCAGATTTAACCCCTTTAGATTTCTTTGCATGGGGCTTTATCAAATCGCACGTCTATCAGACGAAGATTTCGAGTCTTGAAAATTTACGTACACTTATACGAACTGCTGCAGATAACATAACCCCGCAAATGCTCCAGAATGTGTTTAGAAATGCTGCGGAACGATTTGAGCTGTGCAGGGATACTGATGGGCGTCACGTCGAATCCTACTCTTAATTATTTAATAAATGTTACCACTTTATCATTTTATGATTGAATTCCATAAAATTTCCAAGTGCTTCACAAAAATAGATCCTGACTTTATGTACACCCTGTATATGAATTAATACTTACAGGAGATACTATTCCTAAGCTTTTGAAGTTTGAGCGAACTTAAAACCGTCCTCCAACAAGTTTAACCTTGAAATGATGCATGAGTAAATGATTTGTCTGATTCACAAACAGCATTATACAAGAAATCGAACAATTGCATCATCCTCTGAAAGGTGGGCGGAGTCAATGTGGCGTGACTGCCGCGTCCTCTAAAAATGAATGGGTAGAAAGTGATTTGCTAATTAATTAATTGAAAATGTGAAATTCATAGCGACCTCTTATTATGTACTGAATCGACAGATATTTTACACAAAATCACTTCACAGCATTTCCAACTATTTTGAAATTTTAGCCCAAATTTTGGACCACCTTAATATATATATATATATATATATATATATATATATATATATATATATATATATATATATGCAACACTTCGTATTTGTATACGTTAAAGAAAATTAAAAAAAATGTATTTGAATTATATATTATTTATTTGCATTTATAGTTTGAAATAGGAAATTGTTCGTACAAAAACAGTTTGTTCAGAAAATTCTCTCCAAATTTATTTGTTTTAATTTAAGTTCTAGAAAGAAATTTGAACATTTTGTCTATCCTGTAAGTACTTGTCTTGTAAATATTTGTGTAAATATTATGTAAAAAAATTGAAAACTTATACCAACCAATGCTCGTTTCATGAAATAGGCTATTTCACAAATTGGGCCTAACATATATGTACAAGGTGGTCCAAAAGACCCTATCTATTTTGCTAAATAATAGTATTTTAGGATAAAAATGTAGCAACATAATTAGATGTAGCTCTAATTATTTATTAAGGTTAGGTCTAAGATTCGACGTGAGCACCATCACTGTCTCTTCAAATCTTAGATCTGCTCACTGCACTGCGGAACACACTGTCAAGCATCTCCGGGGTTATTTTAACGACTGCCGCGACTAAGCGAGTTCGCAGATCCTGCGGGTCTGTAACTCTTGTTTTGTGAACCTCAGACTTTATAAAGCCCCATGCAAAGACGTCTAATGGTGTTAAATCCGGAGATCGTGCTGCCCAGGGCCTGTTTCCACCACTTCCAATCCAGTGATTTGGTAAGAGCTCATCAAAGTACGCCCGAACGATGTTTACAAAGTGACATGGAGCTCCATCTTGTTGAAAGACAAGTGTCGAGAATGCCATCTGAACGAAGCTGGGGTTCAAGAAACTGCTGAAGCATGTCAAGATAAATTGGCTCTGTTACGGCAGTTTCTGCAAAGGAAAAAAGATCCGTAAATCTTCGATCTTATCATACTCAATCAGACATTAACTTTAGGAGAATATCTCTCCCATTCGTAGAACTCGGTTGGTTTTTCACTAGCCCAGATACGGCAATTATGTCGCTTAACCTTTCCGCATGTGTGGAATGTCGCCGCATCGCTGAAGAGAATGTGGTTTGATAAGTTTTCGGTATGAATTTTTTCAATTATTTCTGTGCATATGACGCTCGTCTTGTAGAATCCACTTCCTGTAACTCATGTAGAACTTTCCTTGGGTACGTAGTGTTATACCATCACATGTTCTTGTACCTCCATCATCATCTATGGCCTGTAGAAAATAAAATAGAAATATCATTATTTCAGCAAAATACTCTTAGATAGGGACTTTTGGACCACCCTATATATATATATATATATATATATATATATATATATATATATATATATATATATATATATTCATGAAATATAACCTTTTATTCATTTCTTCTCATAACTTGGGTATAAACTATAAACCCTATACTCGGCTGAGCAATTAGGAACTTTATTAATAATTTGTTTTTAGTTTTTTACTAGTTTTCCTGTAGGAAGGTTCCATTCGCTCAACTCTGTTATTGGGATATCCCAACTAGAGATGTACCAACTAGTCGGTAGTCGACACAGTCGGCTTATTCAGCCGACTATTCGTAGTCGGCTTAGTTGCTAAATGTTTGCTAAGTATCTAATTTATATATCCGACTCTGACTTTGATTCCTTAGTTCGTATCGCTGGATCCGTCTTTCAACCAAGGATAAACACAATGCATTTTATTATCAACACTAGGACAAATAATATTCTATTATGGTGAAATGACTGATATCGCCATTCAGGCATGCATTAAATTTATATGAAACGTATACCAAGAACTCTAAATTGCATACGCATTACAGATATATTTAAATAGAAATTAATAAATGTGTAGCAGCCATAAAATTAACATACTTTTGTCCGCAAATTTAAGTAAGAATGAGTTTTTATAGTCGGCCGACTTTTGAAAGTCAACTAGTCGGCAGTCGGGACATCTCTTATTCCAACGTCGGAACCGTGAAGGTCGGGTATCGTTCGGATAGATAATTTATGGATACGTGAGTTTGGGTACAATTCCGGAGAAAAGTTTGCCTGTAAACGTAAAACAAAAAATAAAAAACACAAAAAATTACCAATACTCCATTTTTCTTTGGATATCTTATTCTTTTCGGTGACAAATAAAATTCCCAAAATAAAGCCCAATCTGATTAAGTTTATATATATATATATATATATATATATATATATAATATATATATATATATATAAACGAAGACGTAGAGCAAAAAATTAATTATATTTGGCTGCAGCCGACGTTTCGGGCAACTCTACCCATTTTCAAGGCCTAATAAATAAAAGCTAAAATTAATACATGACAAAAAATATATAAATGTAGAGAGTTAAAAACTAATCTAGAGTACAAAATTAAAACTGTCCAAGAATAAAAATTAAAATTACAAAGTAGAAACAGGCAAAATCCAAAATCAAATCTAAAGTAAAAAATGTATAAATGACAAAAAATATACGAATGATAAAAATAAAACTTAAAACTAAAGACATTCAAACGTAAAATTGTTAAAAACTTTACAAATAAAAAGTTAAATGGAATAAAAAGTTAAACGAAAAATCACAAGAGTAAACCGACGTACCTATGCTCACTTGACAGCCACAAAAAAACTGAAGCGAAAAGGAGACAGGGTCGCGAGGGAAAATTTAGTAGGTAGTTATTCTAATTAATATAAAGGGGGTAACAGACAGAATCAATATTTAAACTAGAGTTCAAAAACTTAATACACAAAGATTCGTAAATACGAAGGGAGGACGGCCATTTTAATGATTTAAGAATTTTAAAATTGTCAACAGAAACGTCAACCTTACACCTGATAGAATGACTTCTAATAGCAGACTGTTCCTTTCTCGACAAAACCTTCCCTGCCCTATGACTAATACCCATATGGGAGCAAAATCTCGTCTGCAAAGAACGAACTGTACTGCCAACGTAGTTCCCCTGGGAACACCCAGGGCAGGTAAACAAATAAACGACAGAACAGCTCATCGCAGGGGGGATTTTGTCCTTATATGGGAAAAAACATTCAAGGGTACTATTATTTACAAAGGTAATCTTAAAATCAGTGTAAAGATAAAATTTCCTCAACACTCAACAATTGCTTCTTCACAAAAGAGTTAAAATGGTAGATATCAGGTAAAACAATATATTTACAATTCTTAGGAACATCATACGTTGGGACAAGATTGGGCGAATATACATTAAGAAATTTACCAATAACACCTTCTACAAGATTCCGTGGAAAACCATTTTTAAAGAAAAAATCAGTAAGGAATTCAAACTCATTATGAAGCAGAGCAACGTTCGAGCAAACATTATAAACTCTATGCACAAGTGTACAAATGGAACTTAATTTATAATTCAAGTCGTAAAAACTATAAAAATTAAGACCCAAACCCGTAAATGTAGGCTTCCGATATGTAGAAGTTAAAACGGTCGAGCCAGATTTGGAGACCAAAACATCAAGGAAAGGAATAGAACCTTCATCTTCCTTTTCCTGTGTAAATACAATGTTCTTATGCAGTGTGTTCAGGAAACTCAGAAACTGAACTGATTGGTTGTCCGTTTGGAATAGAGCAAACGTATCGTCAACATAACGTCTGTACAATTTGGGCTCAAGGTGGGTGGGGGGGTCACTCACAGAAGACCCTTTCCTCAAGATGCGATATGAAAATATTTGCAAAAACGGGACCCAAGGGGCTCTCCATCCCCACTCCATCCAGCTGACGGTAAACTACTACGGTACTTGAAAACTAAAAAAATTACCATTGACTGCCAAATTCAGAAGCTGCTCAAACTGTGCTCTGCCAAAGCCGTGAAAAAGTAAGTCCGGCTGTGGAAAAGCTTTATTCAAAATAATTTTAATGGTCTCATCCAAGGGAACATTTGTAAAGAGGGAAGATACATCGAAACTTGTCATAAACAAAGAACTCATATCAAACTTCTTAATTTCCGATGCAAAGGAAAAACTATCCTTAACACTGTACGAGTTCACGGTAAATGAAGATAAAAATGGGACAAGAAATTTAGCAAGTTTGTAATTAAATTAGCCAAAGGATAGGACTCTAAAATTGGGCGCAATGGAACACCCACTTTATGTCGCATCTTGAAGAAAGGATCTTCTGTGAGTGCCTACCCCCCCCCCCCCCCACCTTAAGCCCAAATTGTACAGACGCTATGTTGACGATACGTTTGCTCTATTCCAAACGGACAACCAATCAGTTCAGTTTCTGAGTTTCCTGAACACTGCATAAGAACATTGTATTTACACAGGAAAAGGAAGTTGAAGGTTCTATTCCTTTCATTGATGTTTTGGTCTCCAAATCTGGCTCGACCGTTTTAACTTCTACATACCGGAAGCCTACGTTTACAGGTTTGGGTTTTAATTTTTATAGTTTTTGCGACTTTAATTACAAATTAAGTTCCATTCACACACGTGTGCATAGAGCTTATAATATTTGCTCGAACTTTGCTCTGCTACATAATGAGTTTGAATTCCTTGCTGATTTTTTCTTTAAAAATGGTTTTCCACGGGATCTTGTAGGTGTTATTGGTAAATTTCTTAATAATGTAGATTCCCCCAACCTTGTCCCAACGTATGATGTTCCTAAGAATTGTAAATATATTGTTTTACCTGATATCTATCATTTTAACTCTTTTGTGAAGAAGCAATTGTTGAGTGTTGTGAGGAAATTTTATCTTCACACTGATTTTAAGATTACCTTTGTAAATAACAATACCCTTGAATGTTTTTCCGATGTAAGGACAAAATCCCCCCTGCGATGAGCTGTTCTGTTGTTTATTTGTTTACCTGCCCTGGGTGTTCCCAGGGGAACTACGTTGGCAGTACAGTTCGTTCTTTGCAGGCGAGATTTTGCTCCCATATGGGTATTAGTCATAGGACAGGGAAGGTTTTGTCGAGAAAGGAACATTCTGCTATCAGAAGTCATTCTATCAGGTGTAAGGTTGACGTTTCTGTTGACAATTTTAAAATTCTTAAATCATTAAAATGCCCGTCCTCCCTTCGTATTTACGAATCTTTGTGTATTAAATTTTTGAACTCTAGTTTAAATATTGATTCTGTCTGTTACCCCCTTTATATTAATTAGAATAACTACCTACTAAATTTTCCCTCGCGACCCTGTCTCCTTTTCGCTTCAGTTTTTTTGTGGCTGTCAAGTGAGCATAGGTATGTCGGTTTACTCAAGTTTTTAACAATTTTACGTTTGAATGTCTTTAGTTTTAAGTTTTATTTTTATCATTCGTATATTTTTTGTCATTTATACATATTTTACTTTAGATTTGATTTTGACTTTTGCCTGTTTCTACTTTGTAATTTTAGTTTTTATTCTTGAACAGTTTTAATTTTGTATCCTAGATTAATTTTTAACTCTCGACATTTATATATTTTTTGTCATGTATTAATTTTAGCTTTTATTTATTAGGCCTTGAAAATGGGTAGAGTTGCCCGAAACGTCGCGTCGGCTGCAGCCAAATATGATTACTTTTTTGCTCTTCGTCTTCGTTTTTATCCGAAATGTAAAACTACGTCTCCTGAAGAGGGATCCTATTTCATATATATAAGCAACTCTTAACACGAAACTGTACATAATTATTTTATTAAAACTCTCTGGGTTCACTTTCGATTTGGTGACATCCCTCGTTTTTGGTGCGGTTCGGGTTGGATTTGAATATTAAAAGGTTAGTGGCCAAAATAAATTCTTATGGTGTCGTTACATAAGAACGGATGTCCCATTTAACGTCCAGAATGAAAATGTTATATACAAATTCCGTTATTTTCAACCGTTATTAAGATAGATAAATAGATAGATATTCATTCTTCATAATTAAAAGCAATATGAAAAGATTATAGTGAAGAAAAGGTACAATTCTCGCTAAAAGTAACCCAAAACTTTCCACTCTTGGTATACTCTTTTACGATATTCTGTTGTCATCCCATTGTAATTCAACCTTTCAACTTTTGTTATCTGTGTGTCTCCACTGTCTCGTTTCTTTTCGTGCCAAATACCAATCAACTTAACTTTATACAATAAATACCATCTTATGGTCTGACGAACTTTCACACAATCCCCGAACGCCTTTGTATCACACACAGCCCTCAGCATGTACACACACACACACACACACACACGTGTATATATATATATATATATATACATATATATATATATATATATATCAGTAAACAAACAAAAGGAGTAAATGGGTAAATGCTGAGGACCTTTAATAGAAAGGACAAGAATATAATGATTCCTCTGTTGAAAACACTAATCATATATCCAAGCTGGAGTATTGCTCATTCTGAACCTTCTTTATACTTAACTTTATACAATAAATACCATCTTATGGTCTGACGAACTTCCACACAATCCCCGAACGCCTTTGTATCACACACAGCCCTCAGCATGTACACACACACACACACACACACACACACACACACACGTGTATATATATTGTCGTAACCATGAAGTTTGCATGCAGAGATCTTTTATAAAATAAGTGAAGGAATGTTATTTTTTAAGATTTCGTGGTGTACATCTCTGAACGCAGTGTGGTTTGGCTTTTAAACATTCATGAACGAATAAATCCGAAGTGTTTCAGATTGTTTAAAGTTTGTTTTATTTTAATTCGGATTCTCAGAGAAGTAATAAAGCCAAACCACGTGGGGGCAGAGGTTTATCACCGAGACCCGACCCCAACGAGAAGGGCAATCCAACGGATTTGGAGGTATATGCAAATGGTTGGGTTCCTCTTTCGCTGGGTCGAAAATTTTTGGATTCGTTTCGCGGAGGGTGCGACTTTTGTAAGGCAGATTCGAAGACGCTGCTAAAGTTGAACCACGAGGGGGTCATAAAATTGGGACTTCGAATCTGTTAACTATATTTAAATGTATTTTTTGGGAAGAAGGAGGGGTCTATACTCGGAAATCAGGTCCCGCTCCAATCAGGGGCCCAGGATCCTGGGAAACGTAGTAAAGACGCCTTCTTTCCCTCTTGTATGGGTAATAGCCTTCTGGGGGGACGGTCTTAGGAAAAACAAAGGGTTTGATAGGCTTTCAGAACATTGGAAGGCGGGTCCTTCAAAATTGTAAAGTAATTCGAAAATTGTTAAGTTAGTTGGTAGTCGTCCTCCTTGAAGTTAACTGTGGCTAAACAAACCCCCTGTAGACTTGTGGCGTAAGAAACTTTAAAACGGAAAGTATAGCATGTCATTAGCTTACGCGGAAACCTGTGCATAAGAAAGTATCGTTAGCGACCTTAACCGATAATTTGATTGTATCTTAATTAATGTTAACCAACGGACCAAGAGTTTTGTGAACTTTCCATTAGTTTAATTTGGCTCCAAGTAAATGCTAAACGGGGTACGTCTGGGCCCCTAGTTCCTGAATCCGTCAATTTGGGTTCAGAAGTAAGTCCCGTTAGTTGATATATTGTAGTGTTGAAAATTTTGGGCGGGCCGTAAATCTACGGTCCGTACGCAGCACAATTGAGAGTAATTTTGTCTTCTGCAGTAGTAAGTAGAATAATTCTTCGAATATCCTGGTCAATTCCGACCACTTCATTTCTTGTTATTTATTTTTTGTTGCACTAAAATATAAAGCCCCTCGATATATAAATTATTGAAATTCAGATAACTGTTAACTTTTTCTTTGGATTTATAATTGAATTATCTTTTACAGAAAATTGGTAAATTTAACGATTTAAATTCATATAACTGTGACCTTTGTCTTTGAAGTTAAGATTGGATTGTATTGTATGGAAATTTATAGATTTACTTCAGAATAAACTATTAAATGCATGTACTGTGTCGAGTAACATTTAATAAAATTTATAAGAGGGCGTGTGTTGTTCTAGATACCTTGTAATAGGCCTCTCTTGTTAGCTGAGGAGAATTAACGTTCAAAGTAGGCTTTTGGAAAGCCGAAGGAACCTAGCCTATCAATTTAAAGGGCCATCCGTTTGGGTAGGCCGAGTCATCCTGGACGAAAATAAGAAATAAAATCACCGGGTACGCCCAACTTAAAGGGTGCCCGTGAAGTGAATTAACGTAATTAAAAGGGTGTCCAGTACCATAAATAAATATACGGGTTGGGCACTACATCAAATTTTGATCAAGAGTTCATCTTTGAACACGGACGCGAGTCAAATAGCCATCGGGGGAGTACTCGCGCAGGAACAAGAAGGAATCGAGAAACCGATCTTATTTCTCTCCAGAACACTAACTGGCGCAGAACTAAATTATTCCACCTACGAGAAAGAGCTGCTTGCAATCGTCTTTTCATTGAAGAAGGCTCGCCCCCTTATATTTGGTCAGAGAGTCATCGTCCGCTCTGACCATAAGCCGTTGAAGTGGCTTCTGAGGGAAGGACATCGGGAGCCCAATGGAAGACTAGCGCGTTGGGTAATGACATTGCAAGACTACGACGTTCTCATCGAGTACGTAAAGGGCAAACTCAACAGAGTGGCCGATTGGTTGTCCCGCCCACCTGGAGTGACTAAGGAGGTTGTGAACGCGATATACGAAAAAGCGATCATAGATCGCAAAGTAATCAGCAAACACCAGCAGAAGGACGTGGAATTAGCGGCAATTCGAACAGCCATCGAAGAAGGAAAGGCGTTCAACTGGCCCGTATCCAAGCCCATTCAGCCGTCGAGATTCAAACTAATGAGGAACCTGCTGGTTTACGTCGGTGCGAACGGAAGAGAGGTCATCGTAGTTCCTAAAAAGCTGAGAGAGCAGCTCATTTGGAACGCACACACGGACGTCGGGAGCATTCATCCGGGAGCTGCAGGGACTACAGAAATCCTACGGGACCTCTATTTTTGGCCAGGTATGGTTCAACAGGTACGGCAAGTAGTCCAAACGTGCGACACGTGCGCACGGAACAAACAGACGCGGAAAGTGACTGTGGAAACAATGCCTTGGGAACTTCTGCACGTGGACTTAGTTGGTCCCCTTCCTCCGACCGGGGAAGGCAGCCATTATATCCTCATGTGTGTGGATATTTTCAGCAAATTCACCATACTGGTAGCAATAAAGGACAAGACGGCCCGGGAGGTGGCGGACAAGTTCCAGCGTTTGATACTGTGCAAACTGGGCGCCCCTTCAGCAGTAGTATCCGACCAAGGCAAGGAGTTCTGGAACTCTACCTTGCAGGAGCTCTTCAGGGTTTGGAAGTACGACACCAACGGACCGCCGCATATCATCCCCAAAGCAACGGAAGATCGAACGTCTGAATAAAGAGTTATGCATCAAACTCCGCATACTTTGTGAAGAAACTGGACGAGACTGGGATAAAATCCTCGACACCGTGGAATTGTCCTTGAACATCCGAGTGCACCGAGCCACGGGACATTCTCCATTCTTCTTGATGTACGGGCGAACCCCCAACGTACCTTCAAAGCTATTTCGCATGCCACAGGAGGCATGCGTGAGCCCGTACAACCCAGAGGAATACGCCGAAGACCGAAAGAGGAGTCTGAGCGAAATATACCGCCGAGTGGAAGAGTTCATGCGGAACGAGAAGGCTAACGGAATCAAGGAATTGAAGCCGTTCGAAGGGAAGGCGCCCATGGCTTGGTGTACATTGATTACCCACGACCGGGTAGAGGCAAGTTGGAGCCCCGGTACGAGGGTCCATACATCATCATCGACAGAAGACTCCAGTCACTTATCTCCTACGTCACATGATCACTGGACATCAGATAGTGATCCATCGAGACCGCATCCGCCGCAGCATCGAGGCCCCATGGGACGTCGAGCGACAAGGCGGGGCTGACGGCGCAGGGGATGAGATGGGGGAAGGGCCACGCCCCTCTCTCTGGAGTTCCGCCCTCGACACCGGAGAAACATCCACAAGGGGAAGTGAACCGGAGTGCGCTTCTTGCCCGCTGGCAGGACCGAGTGGCGGAAGGGGATCCGCCGGGCGCCTCCGAGCTACTTCCTCCCCGAGAGCTTCGCCCAGGGAACGGAGGAACATCGACCCGTGGAGGTGAACCGGAGTGCACCTCCTGCCCCCTGGCAGGACCGAATGGCGAGCAGGAGCCGCCAGGTGCTTCCGAACTACCTCCTCGCGGGGACCTTATGGGAATAGGGTCCCCCGGAGAAAGCAGACAGGCTGCTTTCCCAGGGCCACCGTTTGAGCGTCTGTATGCTCTTAGGCCCCGACCTCGAGTACACTACGAGGAACCCGAGGATGACTAAAACTAAATGTGTCAGTGTTGGTGTCCCAATAAAGGGGACAAATAAAATCTATCAGTGATAGCGTCCCAATAAAGGGGACAAGTAAATGGAAAATTTTTGTGAGTAAAGTGATAATACCCGACCCTAGTTAAGAAAGTTTGCATCGGAGTGCAAAATTAAAGGAGGGGAGGGATGTCGTAACCATGAAGTTTGCATGCAGAGATCTTTTATAAAATAAGTGAAGGAATGTTATTTTTAAGATTTCGTGGTGTACATCTCTGAACGCAGTGTGGTTTGGCTTTTAACATTCATGAACGAATAAATCCGAAGTGTTTCAGATTGTTTAAAGTTTGTTTTATTTTAATTCGGATTCTCAGAGAAGTAATAAAGCCAAACCACGTGGGGACAGAGGTTTATCACCGAGACCCGACCCCAACGAGAAGGGCAATCCAACGGATTTGGAGGTATATGAAAATGGTTGGGTTCCTCTTTCGCTGGGTCGAAAATTTTTGGATTCGTTTCGCGGGAGGGTGCGACTTTTGTAAGGCAGATTCGAAGACGCTGCTAAAGTTGAACCACGAGGGGGTCATAAAATTGGGACTTCGAATCTGTTAACTATATTTAAATGTATTTTTTGGGAAGGAGGAGGGGTCTATACTCGGAAATCAGGTCCCGCTCCAATCAGGGGGCCCAGGATCCTGGGAAACGTAGTAAAGACGCCTTCTTTCCCTCTTGTATGGGTAATAGCCTTCTGGGGGGACGGTCTTAGGAAAAACAAAGGGTTTGATAGGCTTTCAGAACATTGGAAGGCGGGGTCCTTCAAAATTGTAAAGTAAATTCGAAAATTGTTAAGTTAGTTGGTAGTCGTCCTCTTTGAAGTTAACTGTGGCTAAACAAACCCCTTGTAGACTTGTGGCGTAAGAAACTTTAAAACGGAAAGTATAGCATGTCATTAGCTTACGCGGAAACCTGTGCATAAGAAAGTATCGTTAGCGACCTTAACCAATAATTTGATTGTATCTTAATTAATGTTAACCAACGGACCAAGAGTTTTGTGAACTTTCCATTAGTTTAATTTGGCTCCAAGTAAATGCTAAACGGGGTACGTCTGGGCCCCTAGTTCCTGAATCCGTCAATTTGGGTTCAGAAGTAAGTCCCGTTAGTTGATATATTGTAGTGTTGAAAATTTTGGGCGGGCCGTAAATCTACGGTCCGTACGCAGCACAATTGAGAATAATTTTGTCTTCTGCAGTAGTAAGTAAATAATTCTTCGAATATCCTGGTCAATTCCGACCACTTCATTTCTTGTTATTTATTTTTGTTGCACTAAAATATAAAGCCCCTCGATATATAAATTATTGAAATTCAGATAACTGTTAACTTTTTCTTTGGATTTATAATTGAATTATCTTTTACAGAAAATTGGTAAATTTAACGATTTAAATTCATATAACTGTGACCTTTGTCTTTGAAGTTAAGATTGGATTGTATTGTATGGAAATTTATAGATTTACTTCAGAATAAACTATTAAATGCATGTACTGTGTCGAGTAACATTTAATAAAATTTATAAGAGGGCGTGTGTTGTTCTAGATACCTTGTAATAGGCCTCTCTTGTTAGCTGAGGAGAATTAACGTTCAAAGTAGGCTTTTGGAAAGCCGAAGGAACCTAGCCTATCAATTTAAAGGGCCATCCGTTTGGGTAGGCCGAGTCATCCTGGACGAAAATAAGAATAAAATCACCGGGTACGCCCAACTTAAAAGGTGCCCGTGAAGTGAATTAACGTAATTAAAAGGGTGTCCAGTACCATAAATAAATATACGGGTTGGGCACTACATCAATATATGTATATATCAGTAAACAAAACAAAAGGAGTAAATGGGTAAATGCTGAGGACCTTTAATAGAAAGGACAAGAATATAATGATTCCTCTGTTGAAAACACTGATCATATATCCAAGCTGGAGTATTGCTCATTCTGAACCTTCTTGTATAAAAAAGAAGACATTAGTCAACTAGAAGGGGTTCGGGAAATTTTACAGCCAAAATCAGTGTGTGCAAAGAACTAAATTACTGTGAAAAATTTTGTGAATTAAATCTATACTCGCTGGAAGGAAGAAGGAAGATATCATTATTCACATATGGAAAGTAATAGAAAAACTAATCCTCAGTCTTTCTTTGAACGCTATAACCACTCAAACAATATTGGAAAGTGTTCTCAAACAAAAGGCTAGACAGAGAACATCCTCAACCCTGAAGGAAAATAGCTTTATTGTCAAAGGTTTAAGACTGCTTAAACAGATGCCCAAAGCGCTTCGGAAAACGAATGGCGTCGATGCGGAAGTCTTAAGAAGATGATTAGACACCTGGTTTCGGACAAACCCAGATAAACCGGATGTACCTGGTTATGTGAAAGGGAGAGCCCAAGAAACCAACTCGCTTCTTCACCAGGCCAACTAAAGAGGTGGGGCAATAAGCCTGACCTCCGTGAAGTGAAGAATTACCACGGAACACGTGAAAGGAAAGGTGTGTGTGTGTGTATATATATATAATATATATATATAAAATTTCGCTTAGTGTGTGTAATTGGGTCCGGTGGGTGTTTTCGTTCATTTGATTACAATAATATTATGGTCGCATGGATTCGTTCGTACTTTTACAGCTTCTGATGTTTCAGTATCGACGGTCTAATGATCCGCGCTGTTAGTCAAGGATATAGAAAAGTTATTCTGAGTGTGATTTGTTTCTTGAAGAGAAGTTAAGTGAGGGAAGGAGTTTTCTTTGTGATTTTCTCTGTTTTCTCTTTTTAATGTGTCTGAATCTCGTCAAACGACACTCATTTATTCGGTATATAAGATAAAAAGGGATTTACATAAGTTGCGGGATCTAAACGGATATTGTTCTAAAGACAATCATTTGTGTAAAAAAAAAATATATATATATATATATAATATATATATATATATATATATATATATATATATGAGAGAGAGAGGCGTAATTTCAACAAATCATCCTTCTCTTTGCACAGCCATCAGCTACATTCACAGCTACTTTCATTCATAAATTTAAACTTAGCAATCGGACATCTATCATTATAGTAGACATGTTAAGTGCACAAAATAGGGTGTCCACTTCAAATCATGATTGCAAAGGTCCCCTTTGGTATGGAAGCTCCTTAGGGCCATAGGAAAGAATTTATCCAAAGACACGAGTTGTATCTATGCGTAGACATGCTTAATTTCATGCCAAATCAGCATAAATTATGCTAATGACCGTATTTCTAACTTTTGAACCAATTAACTCTGAAACGTGCGTGACACAATACAAAAAAATAACATTCATAACATTCATAACATTCCTGTACCTATATTGAAACTTGTTAAAGATAAGATATCTGTAACTTTGGCTAAAATTATCAATCAAAGTATTTCCAAAGGAATATTCCCATCATAAATGCAAACAACCACTTTTTTTTCTACGTGAAGGTCAAAATATGAAAATAAAAACCCACTCTAATAGACAGAGTTTATTTCCACGACAGTTTCGACGCCCACTGGCATCCTCCTCGGGTGGATACAGAAAAACGAATGAACCAAAACAAGAGGGAAAAACAGTCCAGGGACCGACCGTTAAGAAATTCGCACCTAGGTTAGATCCCATTCTCCCGACACCGGAAGGGCATTTTCATTAAGTACATTCGCGCAAATTTAAAACTATCTTCCTGTTCTAAACATACAGATTCTATTATTTTTCTTACATAATTATTGAATTTATTATTAATTTTATTACATTTAATATTGCATAATTATTTATTACAGAAATTATAAATTTATTATTACATTGGTTATTACATTATGTTTATTATACAGAACTTATAAACCGAAAAACGAATGAAAAAAGCCGATTAGGAAACAATCCAGAGAAATTCGCACCTAGGTTAGATACCGTTCTCCCGACACTGGAAGGGCATTTTATTACAGGGTCCGCTTATAAGTACATTCCCACAAATTAAAACTATCTTCTTGTTCTATACATACAGATTCTAATATTTTGACATAATTACTGCATTTATTATTACATTTGCATTTTTTTAACATTTATTATTATTGCCTTTACCCTAATTATTAAATTTATAATATTACCTTTATTATTACATCTGTTGCATTTATATTTATTTCCACATTTATTACTTCCATTATTACATTTACTAAAGGCGAGTAAGGAAACATTCCAATCCAGAGACATTTAAGA
The DNA here is from genome assembly GCA_023014485.1 of Bathynomus jamesi. NCBI lineage: Eukaryota > Metazoa > Arthropoda > Malacostraca > Isopoda > Cirolanidae > Bathynomus > Bathynomus jamesi. Next base: position 36,866 of record JAJOZX010003841.1, read on the forward strand.
AATTCACACTTAGGTTCGAACACGTTCCTACGACTCTGTAAGGGATTTTTTGACCAAGAATCTCATTAAAGGGTCTAACTTATAAGTACCTTCGCACAAATTAAAATTATCTACTTTTTCTATACACACAGATTCTATTATTTTTCTTTTGACATAATTATTACATTTTAAAGTACCTTACTTGATTCCCAATCTATAGCATGATTATTTTGGCTGGCGTGATAAAAAATGGCATTATTAGTATTACAACTTCTGAAGGCATATTTGTGTTCTTTAATACGGGTTTCAATATTTCTTCCAGTTTCTCCCACGTATACTAAATCACAACTTTTACAGGGAATGCTGTAGACACAGGCTTGTTCCTCTTTTGCCACGTTATTCCTAACCAATTTACTTTTCACGGTAGACGAATATTTGAACGCCAAAGCAAACTTAAAATCTTTCGTCAACGGTTTTACTCTTTCTAAGCCGGCAATGTAAGGCAAACTCTCATATTGTTTTTGGTTAACTGAAGGTTCCCGAGGGGCATAAAAAGATTTCTGGCTTTAAAATACGCCTTTCTGATAAACCACTCGGGATATTTTAAATCCTTAAAAATGTTCCAAATCTTTGAATTTTCCGGGTCCAGCAAATGTGGGCTACAAATCCTGAGTGCTCTTAGAAACATGGAAGAAATAATTGAGCTTTTAACCCCTTCATCATGATATGAAAAATAATGAATGTACGAATTACAATGAGTAGGTTTTCTATAAACCGTGAAATTGGGCTTTCCGCTTTCGTTAATGACCAAAACATCTAGAAAAGGTAATTGTTTGTCGTTCTCCCATTCATATTTAAATTTAATAGAGGGAACAAGATTATTTAATGACTGAAAGAAAGTGTCAAAGTTGTTCCAGTGGTCAGGCCAAAATGAGAAAATATCATCTACATAACTTTGTATGATGATATATTTGAGTCGGCTAGTTATTGGTCGAGTATACTATGTATCAATTGTACTATTTAGATACCACAGAAGTTGTAAATTTATTATTCAGTTCGCAATTCTTGCTTCCATGCCTCTAAATTCTGTTTTCATAAATTTTATCAAAATGTCAACTTTGTGTATCATTTCCCGGATTTGACCTTTAAATGCATTCCAAATGTAAAATTGATGCCAGACATGAGTTCAGCACCCTCAAATTAGCTGGAAAATATGTATCATAATACAACTTGTGTCTCTGGATAATTTTTTTCCTATGGCCCTAAGGAACTTCCATACCAAAGGGGACTTTTGCATCATGATTTGAAGTGAAAAGTCACTTAGCATGTCTGCTATTAACACATTTATACTCCCTCATTAGGTGAGGCCACTCGTCTTTCATTATTAAAGCAACACCAACCTCACTTCACCTTACAATTTCCATACCCGATTTCGCACCTTTCATTCGTTCCCATTAAACCTAATTTCTTTAAAGCTTCGTTTCGCACAGAACGAGTAAAGTCAAAACAGAATGTCTTTTCCTACAAATCTTTGCCACTTCCACCGTCAAACATCCCACATTAATACACGAGCCCGCAAAAATCTTCGAAGGCAACTTTGGCGGACGCGTTGCCCGAGTTCAAAGCCTCTTTTGACGCTCGCGGGAGATTATTATTATTATTTTCCCAGAGCCCGCTCTCCAACCTTTGTTAGGCACAGGGAGGCGGGGAACGGAGGATATACTTCCCAATCTTCTTCAGGGGTTCCCGTACAGTCTTCTTTTACGATATGGACGGGGAATAAATTCTTAATCCCGTATCGCCAGGAAAAAAAAAACATATACAGGGTGTCTCACAAGTCCGGTCTCGTAGGAAAATTTATTTTAGATTAACCCTTTACCGCATGAATTTTTTGTAGGGTTAAGTTATGAATGCGTGTATTTGACAGGTTACAAATTCGTCCGTTTATGTAGTAAAGGGTTAAATTTACAAAAGTAATACATTAGAACTAAAACAAATTTTCAATTTGATGTTTTGTTTTGGGACCTCTCTTTTTTTTTGTTGCAGGTAGAATAACACGCAATGACTAATACGGAAGCGAGTTGCACTGACGAGGAAAAGGCCTCCGGAGCCCTTTTCCCCACCAGTGTAACTCGCTTCCATATTAACCATTGCGTGTTGTTCTACCTGCAACAAAAAAAAAGGTCCCACAACAAGATATCAGTTTGAACATTTGTTTTATTTCTAATGTATTACTTTTGTAAATTTAATTTAAAATAAATTTTCCTACGAGACCGGACTTATGGGACACCCTGTATAATAATAATAATAATAATAATAATAATAATAATAATAAACGAAAGATCTTTCGGCTCCTGATGGAAACCCTCTTCAATCAAAGATAAAAGTGAAAATATTAAAAGACAAAATTTGAATATTACAAATAAAAGAAAAGAATTTTTAAAAAAAGTACCTGAAACCCCGAACCCTAAAAACCCCCCAAAGATAAAGCGAGTGTCTGTATTACAATACCACTTGAAAGAAAGACAGCTTAAATACAATCCTAGAGTAGCATTTTATTAATCAAAATGGATATGGTCATTATTTTCAATTAATATTAAACTTCCATTTAAAAAGGAAATAGAAAGAGTACTAAAGTTGTAAATGGTATTGATATATTGTTGAGCGACGTCGTGGCTACTGTTGTAACACCGCTTCCCGTTGATCAGCGAAGTTAAGTGACATTGAGTGTGGGTAGTAGTAGTAGTTGGATGGGAGATCCACGTTCAGATGATGTAGCGATTCGTGGTCAGGATCCCACGTAAAGCTATAGGTCCCCCTATGTCATATGACCTTAGATGTTACGAAGGAGGTTAAACAAGCTTATCAAACGTTATATACTGATGCACGTTTGTTTGTCTGGAGTATAAATTCAGGGTTTGAAACTTTAGACGTGTAAATTGTATAAAATACTGTAAACATATATTTGAGAATTAAAAAAAGATGTGTTGGATTCATTACTCTTAAGACTACAATTGTAGATTTATAAATTGAGGAGGATGTCATTAATCATAAGTCATTGTCTGACACATTACTGGCTAAAGTTTCAAATGATTGTCGTTGTTGTTGTTGTTGTTGTTGTTGTTTGAATGATTTCTTATGAGGGCGTGCGATGTTTTAACAATTGGCTAGTTGTTGTTTCTCACGGAGCATCCCATGTGTTCTGAAGTACAGTTTTATAAGTGTGATTTTGTTTCCCCAATATACGACGCGGTACAGCAGTCGCGCAGATATTTATAGACTATTATTGATTAGACATTTATTGGCATTTTGTCTTTAAATTTAATAATGTAGACACAAGTATTGGATTGTTTTGAATATTACATTAATTGAAGTTTGTGGATAACATTTTTTGAACAACTTTGTCAATTTATTTTGTAGGTAAGGTGGAGGAACTTGCTGTGGATGATACTGAGAAATAAAACACATCTTCAAGAGTAGTGAGGTAAGTTTTGTTTTTTATTACTAATGACTAAGTGTTTGCCTACTATTGTGTCCATGAATTTTATAGGAAACGCATTCGTTTGGAGAAAGACTTTTCTTAGGAATTTAAAGGCTTTTGCAAATGCAAAATGATCTGAGCAACTTAATCGAATTCTGTGAGTTAATGTACAAGTTTGGAAAAAAGTTCGCCTACAAACATGTTTCTAAAAAAAACATATAACATTACTAATTGGTAATATTATGTTTTCCTTGGTTTTTATTTTTTTTGGTTACATTAATAAAATTTCAAAACCAAAACCCAGGCCTTATCAGTCAATATTTTCTATGCTTTTTAAAAATCTTGGGTTTCTAGGCGAACTTTTTTTCCGAAATTGTGTCTTAAATTTCGTTTAATTTCAAAGGTATATGAATTAAAATTTGTTCAAAGACTTGTAACAATATTCGTATTTTGCAAACAGAAGCAAGGGGCAACCCTGAAATGAACACACACACACACATATATACACACACAGTGTATATATATATATATATATATATATATATATATACTGTACCACGATTCGAACCCGGGACCTCTGCCTCAGAGTCACGGACTCCAACTACTAGGCTACGACAGGATAAAAGTTAACAAATGTTGTGGATATTTCATAATGTATGTCTAGAAGTGTTTTTACGTGTTTACCGTTTGCTTATACAAAAAATGCGCGTGCTCATACGCTTATATTTCCATCTGTATGGTACCCTAGTGTTATTCAAATACATTTCAATCAAATGTTGTCCATTAGCTCGAGTGTAGAGGGGTTATCAACGTGAAAACGCATTTGGACGTGAAAGCGGTGCGTTTTTCTTCGGGTGATGAAATGTCGCCAGGTTGTTAACTTTTATCCTGTCGTAGCCTAATGGTGAGTGCCCTTGACTCAGTCACAGGTCTTGAGTTCGAATACTGGTAGGGGGTATCTGGATATGCAAAAATTTGCTTACTCGTACGTTTATTTTCAATATATATATATAATCTCAAACCCCCTTTTAACACGGTTTCGATATAATACGCTTAAAGCGGATCAGTTTCAGTATAGCGCGGTAAAAAGCATATCACTCAGGGTCCGCAAGCTCATTTTACATTAAGTATTCGTATAACGTGAAAACATGAATTCAGTTAACACGGTCTCTCTTCGGGTGAAAACTCCGACGTATATATATATATATATATATATATATATATATATATATATATATATATATTATATATATATATATATTATATATATATACTAGTCGCAGATTTACTTCGGCAACAAACTTTAGAGGGACCCTTATTGATCCAGTTACACAAATATCCGTTGATGATGGGCAAACTGTGTCAGTACAAAAATACCAAAAGGAAAAAAAAAGATCCAATAAAAATGTAGAACCTATTTCATTCGCCAAACAACTTAAAATACAACTGAGATAAGGGGTTATTTACACAATATTTCCTCGAGGAAAAAAGGTTGGGAGCTATTGAAGAATAGGGACCCCAGCCTTCTTTAGTTAGCTTTATAAGGCTAACTAACGAAAATATCATGACCAAACCTAACCAATCGTCAAGGGCGTACAGTTAACCTAACGATTGGTTAGGTTAGGTCGTGATATTTTCGTTAGTAGCCTTATAAGCCTAATTAAAGAAGGCTGGGGTCCCTATTCTTCAATAGCTTCAAAGGTTGTTACTCGCCTTTTTGTAAGTTTAATACGACAACGAGTTATTTTATTAGTTTAACCCATATTTGTCATTATTTTTGGGGTTGACCTTTTTCGTAACCACAAATGTGACTGAGGAGGCCTACTTTATCAATACTATTGGAACCCAACAACCTAACCTAATCTAACTTACGCAAATTTAACCTAACTATACTAACTTAAACTAACCTAATCCCAAAAACTTGGCGATAGAATGTCTTGTCAACGTCATGTCGTCAACCTAAACCCGGCTCACTGCGTAACAAGGTCACCTAAATCTCTAAAAAAGGTTAAATCACTAAAAAGAAAAAAAAATATATACTACTACCATAAAATCACAAAAAGGCTAATGATGATGCAGTTTTCAAAAAATAGTCTGAGCAAAAAAAACAATAATGGAGACATTTTTAAACAAATGTCAAATATTATAAAGAGCCTACTTAGCCACCCGTAATGGAAAAAGTCTCTCAAATTTGTATAAACTTTTTGGAACGTCAGATTTGCACAGTTTTGCTGCGTAATGATACGTGTGTGGTTACTTGAAATTGGTTGGTTGTTTTTTTACTGCTATTACTGGGATAAGAGGAATGACATAAGTTAATAATACAGCTACACAATCGATGTAAAATCAACTGTACTGTAGCTTTATATCGTAAGTCTAGCGACTATAAAAGTAGTCCTAACCAGGCACTATACCATATGTCCCACAAAAAAGTACACCCAACTTTAGAGTGTACTAACCCAGGGGTGGGGAATCTTTTTTCATTGGAAGGCCGCATTTCATTTAACCAAGACCCTATTAGGCCGCATGCTGAGTATTTAACATATACAGTACAACAAAATGTCATATTTTAGTCTACAATCTACATATTTACTAATTTTAAATCAAACTTGATAATACGTGAGGGTTTTTATAATAAATAAAAAATTCAGCAAGTGCATTTATTTGGGGGGGGGGGGGATTGACAATATAACTATATTAAGTGAAAAATGATATTAAGTGAAATGATGTTAATATTAAGTGAAAAAGTGATAAACCATTTAATGACTTTTTTGTGACTGCTATTGCGGGACAGGAGTCGTACATTTGGTTCAACATCGTTAACCGTAGTTTTAGTTGGTCCTACAGGTGCATATTCGTCATCTGAGATCTCAAGCGCGTTTTGATTTGAGTCACACATAAAAAAACGTTGATTCACAACAGTAGGTTGTGTCGAAACAAGACAACATTCGACGAGCATGTTGGCGCAGACGTGGGTATTCAACGGCATTTTTCCATATTTCAACAGGATCCTTCTTAGTATCAAATAGAGACTTAAGGATATTATCTTCTAATAGCTCAATCAACTCCATCTGTAAATCTTCAGGTGCTTTGGAGATATCAACCAGGTGTGGTTGGAAAGCTAGTTTCAGTGTGAAGTCATGTTTCTCAAAATCTTCAAATCTTTCATCGTATTCTTCAATCAGGGAGTCTAGGACAGCTGTGTATTCTTTCACATCGCATTCCCTTAATGATTTGCTTGTATCCTCTTCATCAATTACCTTTCCCAGTTCAGGGAAGTGTTCAGCTGAAAGTTTCGATCGGGTAAGGATAGTTTTGAAAAAGCGCAGCTTCCTTCGAAAAGCCTGGATTTTTTTGCCACATTTCATATATGGATTTAGTTTTACCTTGCAAAGAAATATTCAGGTCATTCTGCTTTGACATTGTCACCAAAAAATGCAGCATTTCTGCAGAAATCCTTTTTTGACAATTTACATGGTTCATTGAGTTCCTCAAAAAATCTTGTGATTTGTTTTCGCAAAGACAAAAGTTTTTCAAAGAATTGCCCTTGTGACAACCAGCGCACTTTAGAGTGATACGGAAGATCCACACTGAATGTTTCATCATTAAGCATAAACATATTGCGAAACTGGCGATGTCGTGATGCATTTGCTCTAATGTAGTTCACAATACGTATAACTTTACTTAATGTGTCACTTAAAACAGTAGATTTGGCACAGAGATTCTGTTAATGCAAAATACAGTGAAAGGAAATCAAGCTATCTGGATTTGGCAGTTCTTTTTGTAGTAGCGCAACAAATCCTGCACATTTTCCTCTCATGGAAGGTGCACTATCTGTGCATACGCTTAATAAATTACATAAATTCAGTTTCGCTTCACGGCATTTTTCTTTGAAGAGAGACAAGACGTCAATTCCACGTGTCTTCCCCGTAAGGGTACCCAAAGCCAGTAACTCCTCGTAGTATTGAAAATCTGCAGTTATAACACGAATAAAAAATGACACTTGCGCTGAGTCAATAATATCAGTGAACTCATCCAAGGCAATCGAATAATAAGTATTTTCGCTTTGGCATATTGTATGAAGCTGTTCAGTCATATTGAGGGCTAATTCATGTTGCCGATCAGTTATGGTCCTTCTTGAAAGAGGTAGTTGTTTGTATTTGTTAACCTTGTCTGAATCTAAAGAGGCTACAACTTCAACAATGCATTCTTTTATGATTTCCACATCGCTATATGGCTTACCTCTTTTTCCAAGTATATATGCTACTTTATAAGTTGCTTCAGTGATTTCAGTCCCTAGGCCTGACATCGTTTTAAATACTTGCTGTTGTTGCTGCTTTTGAAGTTTCATCTTCGTAAGTGCAGACTTTCGGGGTTCTCCTTCCAATATAGCATACTTGTGGTTCTTATGAGTTGCATAATGCTGGTATGCATTGTGTTGCTTCACTGTTGCAATTATGGCGTTGTAGAGCAAACACATCATTTTATCTTTCTCAGCAACTATGAAATACTGCAATTCCCATTCTTCATGGAATACTCTGTTCTCTTCCTTTAATTTTCTTTTCACAGTTTTTGACATGATTAGGGTACCAGAAGATTTTTAAATAAAAATGGTACACGAATTGATCAAAGATTTACATTTTTAAAGGAAACAAGCGTGCGTGTCACTATCGGAGAATCGTCAGTAACTGTCATCCAGTCAGCCAGTCGAGTTGATCGTTGATAGGTAAGGGCGTAAGCCGTAAGGCAACGCTGCCAGTTTCAACTGGCAGCGTTGCCATATTTCCTATTGTTCAAGCCATAAAGAAGGCTTGTATGTGTAAGAAGCAGTGAAGCTGAAACCATGATCTAATGAAATAGCCTAAAGCCCTAAAAGGGTATCAGTTGCTGTCTATTATCGTACGGTATGAATTCTGAATGTTAAGTAGGCAGAAGGCCGCAACTAGTACCCCAAAAGGCCGCATGCGGCCTTAAGGCCGCAGGTTCCCCACCCCTGTACTAACCCCTCCAAAAATTGAGATATTTTGGATCTGTTTGTTTGATTTAATATAGCAAATTATTCTTTGTTAACGTTCAAATTTATTCATGTTTAAACGATTTAGTGTTTAAGCATCTGCTTTTAACTGAAGGGTACAGCAAAATGGGTTGCGCGGAATGATCATTTCTCCCAGCCAGATAGCTCCTCTTGCTTTAACCAATGTGCTACGTTTTACGTCGAAGGATATTGCAAATTTTTTTTTTAAATAATTCGAACTTTTGTATCTAAGATACGAGTCATACATATAAATGAAGAATCTGAATTACTAAATTTATAAATAACTTTGAAACCCTTATCATGCAGTTTACACGAAGGCAGCGCGTTCTCATGGTCACAACTTATCTGCAAACTAAAAGCTTAAAACAAGTTCAGAATACCTTCGAACTGCAATTTCCCGATAGAGCTTCTCCAACTAAACATACAATTTTGAAGAATGTTCGGAAATACAAAGAAGGAGGAACGGTCCTCAATTTGAACAAAGGACGTTCAGGCCATCCGAAGACGGCAAGAACAGACGAGAACATTCAGCATGTTCGGCATTTATTAGAGAGATATCCAAAAGTGTCCACCAGGCGAAATGGTACAGAACTCTCACGCATGTCATTTCATCGAATAGTTCGTGAGGATTTGAATTTGTACCCATACAGAATGGAAATTCGACATCAACTCATTGAAGGAGATCTACCTCGCCGCCTAAGATTTGCCCAGTGGTTTCTTGAAAAACCAGAAAGATTCACGGAGCAATTAGTGGTTGGAGATGAGGCGGCCTTTTTTATGAATGGTCTAGTGAACAGACAAATCTGCCGTCAGTATGCACCAAAAAATCATCCACCTGACAATCATATCTACGAAAAGAATAACTCTAGACAAAAACTGTCTCTCTGGGTAGGACTGTGCGGTAATGGAGCGGTAATTGGCCCGGTCTTTTACGATGGTAATCTAAATGGTGAAGCGTACCTAGAAATGATAGACCGAGAAATCCTTCCACAAATACGTATTACTTATGGAAACCGATTTAATCGTATTTGGTGGGTGCAAGACGGAGCTCCTGCTCACAGGAGAGTTATTGTGAAGGAACGCTTGCAGGAAGTCTTCCACCAAAGAGTAATTGCTACAGGCCATGACATTGAATGGCCTCCCAGAAGCCCTGACTTGACCCCGTGTGATTACTTTTTATGGGGTCATTTGAAAAATAGAGTATTTGCATCACAACCTATCAATTTAGATGATTTGAGGACTCGCATCACAGCTGAAATCAACTTGTTAAAAGACAATCCAGATCTTATCAAAAGAGTGATGGGGAAGATGAGAGCTCGACTCCAGATTTGTATCGATAGGAATGGCGGTCACGTTGAAAGAAAACGAAACAGCATAACTTTTGCAATAAGGAATAAAGAAAAATCTTTGTATCTTATTAAAATTATGTTAAAGTATCTATTATTATGTATTTGTCTTTTCATTACATCGATAGCACACACATTATTTTTTCATTGACCAATTTTGCGCAATCCATTTTTTTGTACCCTTCAGTTAAAAGCAGATGCTTAAACACTAATTCGTTTAAACATGAATAAATTTGAACGTTAACAAAGAATAATTTGCTATATTAAATCAAACAAACAGATCCAAAATATTTCAATTTTTGGAGGAGTTAGTACAATCTAAAGTTGGGTGTACTTTTTTGTGGGACATATGGTATAGTTCGACCTAATTCCAATATTATTCGATATTTGCAAGCTGCATGATTCGACTTCTTTCCAGTTAGACCTTAATTCCAGTGCCAAGTTTTTGGTTCGACTTTATTCCATTCGATCAAATTCAACTTCGTTTTTTTTTCTGAAATTTGGACTGTTTCCGATTTTTTTTTAAATAAGATATTTAATGTAGATTTTTACGCTGATTTAAAAAATGTAAGTCTTTGTTTGGAGAAATTATTATTTTAAAAGTTACACGGTGTTCTAGTTTATATATATATATATATATATATAATATATATATATATATGAAAATTATTTCACGAAAGTAACACGTGAAAAATATTTATGATGAATAAAACCACGAAGGAAAGGAAACAAAAAAGGTGCTCAAGCGCTTTCGTCTAATGACATCCTCAGGAACACTGAAGTACATAAAAGGTTACGGCCTATATATAGGTTACAGAAAAAAAAATTAATTAATTAATATACATACACACATATATATAATATATATATATATCTACACACACACACATATATATGCAATAAACAGAGAAGTAAAAAAAAATTAAAAATTAAAGGATTAACAAAGAGGCATACAGATTTGTAAGGAAAATATCGATTTTTAGCACAAGATCAAATGAATTATAAAAATACAAATTTATACTGGAAATCTGCCCGGGTTTTAACACTGCCTTTTATAGTCAAGTTTCGATATATATAAAAATAAAATGAAGATTAAAAATTAATAAAGTAGCATACAAGTTTACCAAAGATTTAGCGTCCTACCTTTTTTATCTAAATCTGTTTTGAAGGAATTCAAAACAACAGGATCGAGTTGAAAAAGACCTTTGCTTATGTTGAAGTTATTTGAAAGTTGGATAATGGCAGACTCAAGAATATTTCTATTAACAATGTTGCTAGAGTGAAATAAAACTGAAGCATTATTCCAATCAATACAGTGGGATAACTCTGACAAATGGACAAAAAGAGCACTGGACAACTGTCCTGTTCTAACGGAATATTGATGCTGTTTTATACGTGTGTGCAAATCCTTTCCCGTCTGACCTATGTAAAAGGAATCACGTTGTTGACACCCAATTTTATAGATAATCCCTGAATTATTGGTAGGGCTATTTTTTACTATGATATTTTTCACAATATTGTTATATGAAAATAGTACATTAATATCCAAAAGTTTAAGTACATCAGCAATGCCTAAAAAGCCCGGGAAAAATGGAAGTACTAAAATATTTTTTGACAAAGTACGAGTGTTATTATTGACACGATAGAAAGTTCGTTTTGCCTTGTTGAGACAAGATTCCATAAACGCAGATGGATAACACAGATCACTTCCAATACCGTTGATTTTTTCCAATTCGGCATCGATGTATTCCGGACTGGCGATCCTAAGGGCGCGGAGAAACATTGATGAAAAAATGGCCTTCTTAGTGGGGGTGTCATGTCCCGAGTAAAAGTGTACGTAGGACAAATTGTTTGTTGTTTTCCGATAGATACTAAACTTAAAACCTGGGCTTTCCCTATGTACACGCACATCCAAAAATGGGATTGAATTGTCTTGTTCCACTTCTAAAGTAAACTTAATGGAGGGGACTTGATCATTTAACTGAAGGAGGAAGTTATCCAGGTCACGATCATGGGCCAGATGCACAAAATATCGTCGACGTACCGCAACCAAGGGATGCCAACCCCCAGGATTCTCGGAATGTAAGTAATTTCGAAAAACTCCATATAAATATTGGAGAGGAGGGGCGATAAGGGGTTGCCCATGGCCATCCCAAACACTTGTTGATAATACTCGTTATTGAAAGTGAATTTACAGTCTTTGATGCAAAGCTTAATAAGCTCCAAAACAATGTGTGAAGGTAGTGTGGCAGGTCATACTTATGTAATTCTTGGGAGAGAAAGTCAAGCATATCATCAATCGGCACTTTGTAAACAATGAACAAACGTCAAAACTGATCAATCTATCGTTAGTTTCAGTACGTGCATTATTCAATTTTTCAGTAAGATCCATGAAATTTTTACATGTGAATCAGAGATAGTTCTGATTCACATGTAAAAATTCCATGGATCTTACTGAAAAATTGAATAATGCACGTACTGAAACTAACGATAGATTGATCAGTTTTGACATTTGTTCATTGTTTACAAAAGTGCCGATTGATGATATGCTTGACTTTCTCTCCCAAGAATTACATAAGTATGACCTGCCACTACCTTCACACATTGTTTTTGGAGCTTATTAAGCTTTGCATCAAAGACTGTAAATTCACTTTCAATAACGAGTATTATCAACAAGTGTTTGGGATGGCCATGGGCAACCCCTTATCGCCCCTCCTCTCCAATATTTATATGGAGTTTTTCGAAATTACTTACATTCCGAGAATCCTGGGGGTTGGCATCCTTGGTTGCGGTACGTCGACGATATTTTGTGTATCTGGCCCATGAATCGTGACCTGGATAACTTCCTCCTTCAGTTAAATGATCAAGTCCCCTCCATTAAGTTTACTTTAGAAGTGGAACAAGACAAGTCAATCCCATTTTGGATGTGCGTGTACATAGGGAAAGCCCAGGTTTTAAGTTTAGTATCTATCGGAAAACAACAAACAACTTGTCCTACGTACACTTTTACTCGGGACATGACACCCCACTAAGAAGGCCATTTTTTCATCAATGTTCTCCGCGCCCTTAGGATCGCCAGTCCGGAATACATCGATGCCGAATTGGAAAAAATCAACGGTATTGGAAGTGATCTGTGTTATCCATCTGCGTTTATGGAATCTTGTCTCAACAAGGCAAAACGAACTTTCTATCGTGTCAATAATAACACTCGTACTTCGTCAAAAAATATTTTAGTACTTCCATTTTTCCCGGGCTTTTTAGGCATTGCTAATGTACTTAAACTTTTGGATATTAATGTACTATTTTCATATAACAATATTGTGAAAAATATCATAGTAAAAAATAGCCCTACCAATAATTCAGGCATTATCTATAAAATTGGGTGTAAACAATGTGATTCCTTTTACATAGGTCAGACGGGAAAGGATTTGCACACACGTATAAAACAGCATCAATATTCCGTTAGAACAGGACAGTTGTCCAGTGCTCTTTTTGTCCATTTGTCAGAGTTATCCCACTGTATTGATTGGAATAATGCTTCAGTTTTATTTCACTCTAGCAACATTGTTAATAGAAATATTCTTGAGTCTGCCATTATCCAACTTTCAAATAACTTCAACATAAGCAAAGGTCTTTTTCAACTCGATCATGTTGTTTTGAATTCCTTCAAAACAGATTTAGATAAAAAGGGTAGGACGCTAAATCTTTTTTAAACTTGTATGCTACTTTATTAACTTTTAATCTTCATTTTTTTTATATATATCGAAACTTGACTATAAAAGGCAAAGTGTTAAAACCCGGGCAGATTTCCAGTATAAATTTGTATTTTTATAATTCATTTGATCTTGTGCTAAAAATCGATATTTTTCCTTACAAATCTGTATGCCTCTTTGTTAATCCTTTAATTTTTAATTTTTATTTTTACTTCTCTGTTTATTGCATATATATTGTGTGTGTGTGTAGATATGTATGTATATATATATATATATATGTAATATATATATATATGTGTATATATATATATATAATATATATATATATATATATGTTTGTGTGTATGTATGTTAATTTTTTTTTTTTTTTCTGTAACCTAATATAGGCCGTAACCTTTTATGTACTTCAGTGTTCCTGAGGATGTCATTAGACGAAAGCGCTTGAGCACCTTTTTGTGTTTCCTTTCCTTCGTCGTTATTATTATATATATATATATATATATATATATATATCCCCGCAAGGGGTTCTAAGCTCGTGCTCTTTGTGCTCGTTTGTACGTGCTTGTTCCAGGAGGTTTCACGTCCGCCCTCCCGGCCCTAGCACCCAAGGATGATGGGGCTCGACCTTGCAGTCCTTGTCATCCTTGGTCTTTTTCCACTTCGACTGTCCCCTCCACCCTTTCTTTTTCCTCTGTCTTTCCTCTCACTTTTTCTTTGTTTTTCCGCCGAGATATGCCCTTTTAAATAGAGGCGAATCGGTTCTTCCTAATTAAAATATATATATATATATATATAATTTTTTTTGCCACCCACACGAAGGGTAGAAAAAATAACTGAATGCCCGGTTAGGTCAACTGTACACCCTTGACGATTGGTTAGGTTTAGTGGTGATATTTCGTTAGTTTTAACGAAAATATCACGACTAAACCTAACGAATCGTCAAGGGCGTACAGTTGACCTAACCGGGCATTCAGTTATTTTTTTCTACCCTTCGTGCGGGTAGCCAAAAAAAAAAAAAAAAAAAAAATATATATATATATATATATATATATATATACACGTAAACTAGAACGCCGTGTAATTTTTAAAATAATTTCTCCAAAAAAAGGCATTTTTTTGAATCAGCGTAAATTAAATGTCCTATTTAAAAAAAAAAATAGGAAACAGTCCAAATTTCGGAAAAGGCCCTCAACGGGCTTCCCCATATTATATATATATACATACAGGGTGTCCGGGCTTAAATGGCAATAAAATAAAACATTATAAATGTATTTTATTGCCATTTAAGCCCAGACACCCTGTATATATATATATATATACAGGTCTAGCTAAGTGGGCCCGAAGGGCCCACTTTGGCTAGTATCTTAGAAACTGGTTTGCGCCTTTTGGAAATGAGCTCTTCAAAAATAGATTATAATTTTCCCCGTAGGTTTCAATTAATTTTAAGCAACTTTTACCTAATAATTTTTTCTCTCGAGGAGCCGTTTCTGTTTAGGATGGAACACACACAGACAAACAAACAGCATTAGCCTATTATATATACTAACTAAAGTGGGACCTAAGGGGCCATTCAGCTAGAACTGCGGTACTGGGGCCTTCGGCCTCAGTAATTGGGAGGTCCTACGGCCCCCCAGTTACTGGGCAGTCAATTAGTCAGTCAATAAAACAAGAGAAAAGAACGCAGCAATGAAAATCTTGGATCACCTGAAGATCAGGGCCCCCAGCCTTCTTTAGTTAGCCTTATAAAGCTAACTAAAGAAGGCTGGGGGCCTGATCTTCAGGTGATCCAAAATCTTGAGCTTCATATCGGAACCCATTGTATCAAGCAATGAAAATCTTAACGCGCTAGACTAAGAAGTTGAGGAGCAAGTGTAGTTTACGTCCCCTGACGCAAAAGGGGCATATACTACACTAGGATCTTTAGGAGACATTTTTTAAATGAATCCATCAAATAAACGTTAAAGCTAACGAAAATATTACGACTTAACCTAACCAATCGTCAATATATATATATATATATATATATATAAATATATATATATATAATATATATATACCTTACCTTACAACCTTACAAAGGTTCCACGTGATGATTTCTCATTTCGCGAAGGTCAAGCGTGTCGCCCCTCCTCTCGAGTTGGCCTGGTGAAGTAGTGAGTTGGATTCTTGCGCTCTCCACCTCACATAGCCAGGTACGCCCGGCTCATCGGGGATTGTTCTGAGCCAGGCGTCAAGTCTTCTTTTGAAGATTTCCACTGCAACTCCCTTCGTGTTTCTTAGGTCTTTGGGCAGCTGATTAAATAGTTTGGTCCTCTCACTACAAAACTATTTCTTCAGGGTTAAGGGTGTTCCCTGTCTCGCCTTCAATTTGGGAATACGACACAGTCTACCGTTTCTACCTTCCACCGTTGTTTGGGGAGTTATGGGATTCAGAGTAAGATTAGGGACTAGTTTCTCCATTATTTTCCAAGTGTAAATAATGGGTATCTCTCTCTTCTCCTTTCCAGTGAATATAGGTCTAGTTCTCGTAACCTTTCCAGTAATTTAGTTCTTTGCACCCATTGATCTTGGCTGTGAAACTTCTTTGAATCCCCTCCAGCTGTCTAATGTCTTCTTTTTATATGGGGATGTTAGGACCGAGCAGTATATATATATATATATATAATATATATATATATATTATATATATATATATATATATATATATATATTGACGATTGGTTAGATTAAGTTGTAATACGTAATATTTTCGTTAGTTTTAACGTTTTGTTTGATTAGGTATACGCGGACGAAGGTGGGAAACGCAAACTACACTAGGATAATGTAGGGGAACGCAAACTACACTAGGATAATGTAGGGGAACGCAAACTACACTAGGATAATGTAGGGGAACGTAAACTACACTAGGATAATGTAGGGGAACGTAAACTACACTAGGATAATGTAGGGGAACGTAAACTACACTAGGATAATGTAGGGGAACGTAAACTACACTAGGATAATGTAGGGAACGTAAACTACACTAGGATAATGTAGGGGAACGTAAACTACACTAGGATAATGTAGGGGAACGTAAACTACACTAGGATAATGTAGGGGAACGTAAACTACACTAGGATAATGTAGGGGAACGTAAACTACACTAGGATAATGTAGGGGAACGTAAACTACACTAGGATAATGTAGGGGAACGTAAACTACACTAGGATAATGTAGGGAACGTAAACTACACTAGGATAATGTAGGGGAACGTAAACTACACTAGGATAATGTAGGGGAACGTAAACTACACTAGGAAATGTAGGGGAACGTAAACTACACTAGGATAATGTAGGGGAACGTAAACTACACTAGGATAATGTAGGGGAACGTAAACTACACTAGGATAATGTAGGGGAACGTAAACTACACTAGGATAATGTAGGGGAACGTAAACTACACTAGGATAATGTAGGGGAACGTAAACTACACTAGGATAATGTAGGGGAACGTAAACTACACTAGGATAATGTAGGGGAACGTAAACTACACTAGGATAATGTAGGGGAACGTAAACTACGCTAGGATAATGTAGGGTAGGGTTGCCAGATTTTGTCCCGCAAAATGCGAGACAAAATTTTTTCTGAGGTTTTTTTTTAAGACCAATTTTTTTTCAAATTGAAACTTGATTTCTTCACGGTTACAACAAACAAAATTATAAAAATTTTATTAAAACAATGCTTAATAATGCTTGATTTTTGGATCAAATGCGGGACGTCTGGCAACCCTAATTATTGTAGGGAACGTAAACTACACTAGGCACCACAAGGGGACGTAAACTACACTTGCTCCGAAGTTGAAACAAAGCAAAGCGTATTTATTTCTATGTTCAGAATCGTTTGATAGTAATGCATGGTGTCGACAGACAGACAGACGGACGGACGGACAGACAGGACTACCTTTTTATATAGTATAGATTGGCACATTTTGTATTTTTACTATAGTCTGTTCTTAAAGTAATTTTTTCACATTAATGTTGGAGTGAACATAGGCGTATGGGATGGCACTTTACTGGGGGGAGGGGGGCGGAAAAAATTTGCCCTAAAAATTTTCAGATGCCCTGATTTCCGCATAAGCACTGTGTAGGCATAAAATAACACAAAGGTTAGAGTATGAGTAACATAAGCACACCGGACAAAAAATTAGTCACCCCTCTCAGAATGTACCTAATAACGTGTGACGGCGCCTCTGGCCTTGATAACCGCACGAATCCGGCGAGGCAGAGACTCTACGAGGTTGTGCATGTACTAAAAACATCGATTTGCTGCCACTCGTTCATCAGCCGGTCCCGAAGTTCCGCCAGAGTCCGTGGGTGTCTATTCCTGCGCTTCACTTTCTGTTTCCAGCCTGAACAACACCTTCGACGCATTCAGGATTAAAGGCTTCATTGGACCTGCGATGTACTCGTCGCCTCCCATCATTGGAGAACAAACAAAAACGGGACTCATCGGACCAAATTACACGTTTCCAATCTGCCTCAGTCCAGTTTTTGTGCCTCTGAGCCCATTTATAACGTGCCAATTTGTGACTTGCTGTTAACAGCGGCCTCTTCCGTGGTACCCTGCTCCAGATGTCCATCGCATGCAGTTCTCGTCGCAATGTCCGTTCGGAAATTGGTCGCTGGAGAACCTCATTGGTTTCTTGGAGCAATTGTTCTCTGGTTTGAAAACGATTTGCAGTTACTAGACGAGAAACATGGCGGCGGCCCCTATTGTCGAGAATTGTTTTCCGGCCACAGTTACGCCGTCGATTGTCAGTTGATTGCGAACTACACCACTCTTTGTAAACTCGCTGGACAGTACGCGTTGACACACCAACAAATTGGGCTACTTCAGACATTTTGTGTCCGTGGGCTCTGCAAACACGATGCTCCTTTTGCACTGAGTACGTCTGCTCACGACCCATTTTGCAGACTATATCCAACACACACTTTGTTCTTCACCACCTCACGAAACAGATCTGATCCTGTGTGCTACGTCACCGCTACTTGTCACTTACCAATGCTACATCAGGCCCTCTGTGTGACCTTGAAATTCCTACTATCGGTGCTATTAGGGGTGACTAATTTTTGTCCGGTGTGCTTATATTAAAGCCGTTTTTATAAAAAACATTACAATTTACAAAAATGAGAAAATTTTGCTACAACATTTTAACTGACAAGCAAAACTACGCATTGCAGTTAATATAGAATTCAGTAAGTCCTCAACTTACCTTTTAATAATTATTAACTAAAGTATAGTAGCAAGTAATTAATTCACCTCAAGAAATAATAATAAAAAAAGGAATGTCAGGAAAATTTGCCCTGAAAATGCTCAAAATTCCCTAGTCCTGGGGCTGCCCCCCCGGACCCCGTATCATACGCCTATGGGAGTGAATGTCACTAAGCAAAAAGAGATGTCTGAATAAAATCTAGTGCACATGGTTAATTTGTAAATACGTTTTTTGTTGTAATTGGTATTTGGTGGTGGACTTAGCACCTCTTAGAACACAATGAAAGCATGTGTGTCCAAAAACTTGTGGATGACACCGAAACAACCCCCCCCTCAAGAAACAGCCGTACAAAACCAGTATTATTATTCCAATATCTCTACCAGTTCAATCAATCATATCAAATTATATTAAGCCAAAAATGTCATCTGACGATGAGCCACACCACTGTTGAGCCCATGCCATGCGTGTGTTGGACTCAGCCATGCAAGTGTTCACCACTTCCTTATTATTCCTACTGTAGATGAAGGTACATGCAATTATTCTAACATTGTAGTTTGTAGAGGGCGCTGTTGGTAGATTGTGGATTCAGACCCTTTTGAAAACAAAGTGAATTGGACTTTGCATCTTTGGAAACAAAGCCATATTATGATGTCCGTTATGAAACTAATCGATAACACACCTTGATGCACATGGGCATGAACTGTATTTTATTGTACAAACTCAAACTTTGACCAAAAATGGGCTTAGCACCTTTTGGAAATGAGCTCTTCATATACAAAGCGGAAATCGGATAACGTTTGTTTGTTTGTGAATGTGCTCATTCCGGGAAATATTACTAATCTTCATATATATATATATATATATATATATTTAAGCTGAAATCGGCTAATGTCTATTTGTGTATGTGCTCATCCGAGAAATATTGCTAAAGAAAATAAAATTGCCTCTATTGATTGTTTAAGCGTGGTATTTTTACCACGGGCTTCTGCTAGTGATTATTATTAGAACATTGTCATTATGAACACGCAAGTATTTTATTCGTTAATTTATACATTATTGTATTTAAAGTACAGTTTCAAAAGAAGTTCGACTAGAAACATTCTAAGAAGCATGAAAAATTACTAAATGGTAATATCTCGTCCTTTACTGATAATTTACTCTTTTTTGATGAAACTAATAACATTTACAAACAAAACCTGATCAGTAGTGATCACTGATCAGTAATATTTTTATACGTTTAACAAATTTTGTTTCTAGGCGAACTTTCTTCCGAAATTGTACATCTGTATAAGTTCTGAGCGACCATGATTCATCAGGGGGAAGCTGGACCTCAAGTTTGAATTTCAGTTTTAAGGTCATAATATACAGTGTATATATAATAATGCGCGTGTGTGTGTATGGGCGTCTCGTGACTAGATCGGCTAGGACACCGCCCGGCAGTGCCGGCGGACTCCACTAGTCGTGGATTTAAACCCATTGCTGCCTAGATCGGGCGGTTGTCTTTTTTGTATCTTACAGTAGGTCACGACGAAACGGCGGGCCGGCCACTCCTCTTTAATGATTCTGGCTAAGGTAACCCAGGATCAGGCCCTATTCCCCACTTTCTTGGGGGATATGGGAATATTTTTATTCGAATCACATCAAACTCACTTGGGATAGCCTCAAGCTTGCTCTACACAAATAACCTATAGACAAAAATCGTATCTTCAAAACATTCTCTGTTTGACTACATATTTGCATTTTGTTTTCTGTGTAACATAATAATAATAATAAATACGATATGAATGTAGTAATATTGTTTTTTAATACATTCTCCAAATACAATATTAATTCTTGCGTAACAAATCCTCAACACTTTCCTGTTAACCCATGTTCTGTATGACGTCATTCTTTACATTTCGACGTAATGGGCGGGGCTTAAGCTGCATGGCGAGTGAACAAATAAAAACGTATTGATAAAACGCATAATTTGATTGTCCTTGCGTAATTATACGCGCGAGTCAGTAAGTAACAAACCAGACTTCAAATATTTGTAGGTCAAATACAATACTAAAAAACAAAAATCTATAAATGTTGTACTTGTATTAAAGATACTGTTATATTTTTACGCGATTATTCCATTTTCTTGCCACTCGGAAATTCTGCTTCTCTTGACGTCACGAGTAAACAGTTGTGAAAAGGTTGATTACAATCTCATACCAGAGATCTATTTCTGTGTTATTTGGTTATTTACATTTTGAATTAACTCATTTAATATTAACTTCGAAGTTGTAATGGCCCACCACACACACACACATACACATACACACATGATATCAGTACTATATGGGCAACATATGAGGCCATTATAATTAATTCGGACACGATTTCATATCGCGTTATAAATGATTTGTAACATAAGCAATAATTTGTTTTGTGACGTAATAAATCAGACCCAGAAACTGAGAAGCCACAATTTGGGTTTGCACTCATAAGCAACTACCCACATATTAATTCATAATGAGATAAATGAATAGTTCCATTAATTGCGTTTCAGTGTATCGAAGATCGAAGACTATTAGATTCATATATTGTAGTGATGTTATATGTATACTTTATATAATTAGCGATTCTATAGTTTACAGGTTTTATGGAAGAATGAATCATTTATATATACACGTCGTCCCTTAATTATAGGCACCACTTTGTAGGCTACCGATTTTAGAAATTGATATGTTGTAAAGCCTAAATGAGTAAGCTACTAGGCTATAATTAAGGAATTGGTTAATATTGGAATCAACCTTTTTAAGTTTAGCTAACGAAGAAAGAATAGATTTCACGGTTTTTCCTTTAATTAACAAGACAAATAAATGTCAGCAGTGAATATATTAGGGAAGATGGGGTAACTCGGGGACCCGTAAGGAAAATCGCAATTTTGTAGCATATAGGACGAATATTATGACCCATTAAATACAAAAATATTTATCTTCACCTTTTGTCTTCCATTCTGTATCACTCTTTATAGCGTTCTAGCTTTGCATTAGGTGTAACTGGAATTTGAGAAAGCCTTTGCAATTTTTTGGTTAAAAAATTAGTTGGGGGACAACTCGGAACCGGGTTCCTTTTGCCCCTTTTCTCAAATTTCAGTCAGTACATCCGGTCACTGATGAAATTTCAGACCGATGATACGCGAAAACAAACACTGATCCAGAAGTAACTTACACACAGAAAGTAACAAGTTCTTACAGCTTTGAAATTATGAATCAAGGAAAAATTCGCTGATGATAGATCAAATGGAGAAAAACCGAGACTTTCTAATTTTTGCGGAGCTGAGTGGCGCAACCTTCCCCATACCACTGTCTCAAGGTCACTGATCAGTATCGGCACCGATGGAGATAGATTAAAGCTAGATGGCAGCACTAGCTTGGGCTATAGAGCGGGTGTTCCAAGTTGCCCCGGGGGTCCTGAGTTGCCTCACCTTCCCCTACATTTACAATAATAAATAAGTAATGTACTTGCGCAAAAGGCATTGAATATAAACAAGTTACAAAAGATTGATACGTTATGAATTACCATATTTCCCGGCGCATAACGCGCACCCTAATTTTGAAGAGAAAATTATTTTGAAGAGAAAATTTAGGAAAATAAAAATGTAGGAAAAAATATACCTCCTACCTCACGTCACATGTACAATTTCAACGAGTTAATTTCAACGCAGGGTGAATTTTGGAGTATTTTGGGAGGAAAAAAAAGTGCGCGTTATACGCCGGGAAATACGGTAATCGTCGGTATCAGAACACAGTGTCTAAAACAACAGATAATAAATTACTTAAATTGTACAATAATGCGATAATAATTGCTAGTTTGATAAATGACAGACGAAAATTGTATGCACATACATGAAGAAAGTCAAATTGTTTGGTGTCGGCAACTGTATGTTTATTATTTATAGTGCTTCACTGACTTACGTAGTCACTACTCCGGACAATATTATATGGACCACTTGTATAATGTGTGTGTGTATTCAGTCTGAAATAAAGGTTGTTTATTTATAAGTGAGTGAGGGAGTCCTTATAATGGAGTTTTAGGTGGTAGTTGAGTAAGGAGGGACTATCGCGGTTCTTTTTTTTTATACAGGAAAGAGGGGCCAAGGGCGAGTACCCACAAAAACGCCTTCCCCTTTCTATAGAGGAAGAAGAGAGCCAAAATCAAGGTCCATGGTTTTCGAGATGTCTGGACACTCTGCATTTGAAAGATTGGAGGTCATATACAGGGAAAAAGATGGACTGACGAAGATTATTCAAAGTTGACCAGTTGAGTAAATGAAAGATTGAAGATACCGATTAACCTTTGCATTAATTAGAGAGTTGGACAGAAAAGGAATGAGAATGTAACGAAAGTCTGGTACTGCGTGCTCTTCTTAAAGGAGGAGACACGCAGTTAGTTTAGATGAGGTTGAAGAGTTCAAATTTCTCAGCTCTGAGATGGATATGCGAGGTATTTGTAATGTTCGTAGTTATGTCAATCAGACTGCGATAACATATTACTGCAGGGGTTATTAACGTATTATTTGTGAAGAAGCTGTTATTTTTGGAAGCTATACGAGTCAAGAAATTTGCCTTGACTCGTGTTTTTGGTAGTTTGTGTTTGCTTGCTTTCACTCTTTCTTTGTCTCGCTCTTTGTTTGGTTCATGTAAGTGTTTTTTTTTTTTTGCCATGCCTTTCAATATTACTTACGAACATTAAATGAGACTAATGATAATTGTAAGAAATAATATACGCACCATACCTACTGTCAAGAGTAATTAACGTAAAAAAAAACAGTATATGAAGTTTTGGAATGTTGTTTTTGCTGAATCCGGATTTGTTATAACTATTGGACTTTATAATCTGTTGCATTATTCACTTCTGTCATCATTATATATATATATATATATATATATATATATATATATATACTACATACATACATACATACATACATACATGCACCATACATACATACATACATACATACATACATGTCATTCAACGCCGAGAAATTTCAGCTCTTGAGATATGGTAGAAAAGAAGAACTTAAACAGAGTGCATATTATGCTCCAGATAGACAGGAAATTCAGAGAAGCATGAAAGCGATTGATCTCGGGATAATAATGACAGATGATGCGAAATTCGAAACACAAAATCAGATAGCGATAAATAAAGCAAAAAGTCGCCGGACAGGTTCTAAGAACGTTCAAGAGAAGGGACAGGACAGTAATGATTCCCCTGCTAAAAACACTGATTATACCAAAACTTGAATACTGCTCAGTTTTGACGTCCCCATATAAAAGGAAGAAACTAATAAACTAGAAGAAACGCAAAGGCATTTCACAGCCAAGATTGATGGCTGCAAAGAACTCAACTACTGGGAAAGACTACGTAAACTAAATCTGTACTCACTGGAAAGAAGAAGAGAGAGGTACATCATAATCTACATATGGAAAATGATCGAAAAACTGGTACCAAACCTAAAACTAAACCCAATTACCATTCAAACAACACTGGAAAATAGGAAAGGCAGAATGTGTAGTGTTCCCAATTAAAAGCACGACAAGGGACCTCCTCAACCCTGAAGGAAAATAGCTTGGTTGTCAGGGGGCCAAGACTTTTCAACCAGCTTCCTAAGGACCTCAGAAACGTAACGGGGGTCAAAGTTGAAGTCTTCAAGAAAAGACTGGATGCCTGGCTTAGGACAGTACCAGATGAGCCGGGCGTGCCTGGCTATGTACGGTGGAGAGCGCAAGAAAGTAACTCGCTCCTCCACCAGGCCAGACCTAGAGGCGGGGCCACCAGCTTGACCTCCGTGTGAAGAGAGACCAACACACGAAACAACATAAGGTTCATAAGGTAAGGTAAGGTTCATACTTAAGGAAAAGTAACGGAATAATGCTTGAAAGTGTTTTTTAACATTTACAGAAATCTCCGCCTCCGGAGGCTGGATCATGTTTTATTTTTTTCCATAAGATGACCAGTCGGAGAAAGGAAATATTTTTACACCTTAAATTAAGTACTATTTCGTTTGAATAGACTGTATATTTACCTGGTTTTACCTGGTTGGAGTTTGGCATGACAGGTGAAGCAGATCAGAAGCTGGATACTTAGAGGTCTATATTATCGTTTATCAAAGTCAGGATAGTCCTACATGCACTGGAAGGTATCATCCCACTTAATGTCATTCCCATTTCATTAGGCACCCAAGAGTGAGAAATCAGCGAGTGAAAATCTCAAAGACAATTTTCCACTTTGATCCAAGTTAGGCCAGGCTGATGTTTGGATAATATTTCCTAACCTAACCTTTGTCATGTAGCTGATTGTAGCTCCTTACTGCAAATGTGAATGGGAATAGCATTCTTTCTCTTTTTGTGCATTTCACTCGCGGAAATAGGAATGAAACTGAGTGGGTAGTAATCCACTGGGTATAAAAATAAGTGTAGCCCAGTATATCACCGACTTTGATAATGGACAATATACTATGCAGACTCGTATCAGCTGGAAGCGAACTAGAGAACTACCGTAAAACTTTTAAGTATTTTAATGTCGTTTTCTTATTACACAATATAACAAAATTTTTGAAAATTTGTGTTTATCTTATTTCTTTGGTGTTTCTTTGTTTGTGGGTGCGCTGAATTAAAAAATCGTATTAGTTTTCTCGTGAAAACTCTAGTTTCTTCCGAAAACCATAATCTATTTTTTGTACCTAGTGGCTTATCAGAGAGCAAAATTACAATGAAGAAAAGGAAATATAATATATTTCATATTTAAAGATATATATGTATATATAATGCGTATATAGTATGTATAATGCACCCAAATATAATATGCACACACATACGCTCATATATCTAAACGGATAATGCTTAAAAATGTACATTTAAACGACTTTTTCTCTTGTAGTTCCGTGGATTATCTCGTGTTAAACACCAGATATAGTCGCCCATCATAGCTTCGTTCCATTTTCCCGATATCTCCTCTCCATGGTTTGGATATTTTGGTAAAAACGTTCACCATGTTCTTCACTTACGTCACCCAAATTTGGTCTGAAGAATTCTAAATGCGAGTCCAGATAGTGTAACTTCAGAGACATTCTACAACCTAACCTTTGAAAAGTATTTGAGTAGATTTTCTACTAGCTCTTTGTAGTTGTCGTTCTTCGTTACCTAAAAATCCATGGACTACAAGCCGAAATGACGGCAAGCATTTTTTTCAAGAGCTGTAATTTTTTCTAACTCTCTAGATACTAACATGCGTCTGACTTGAGGTCCAACAAATACGCATCCCTTGATTTTAGCTTCAGAAAGTTTGGGAAACATTGAACGTATATGATAAAGAGCATCACTTTCAGTATCCAAAGCTTTGATGAATTGCTTAATAAGACCAGGCTTGATATGCAGCGGGGGTAGCAAAATTTTGTCTGTTGGAACAAGGGCTTCGTTAACAACATTGTGTTTGCCTGGATTAAGCTAATTTCTCACGGGTCATTCCTTTCTGACAAAGTGCTCACCATCTGCTCTGCTGCCCCAAAGGTAGAGGAAACACAAATATTTAGTGTAACCGCCCTGTATTCCAAGCAGGAATCCTAGCATTTTGAAGTCTCGACATGCATCCCATCTACAGTATGTTCACTGTAGTTTATTTTATCTAGCAACTGCTCTACATTTTCATATTCTTCCTTCAATTCAACCGAATGAGCACAGGGATAGATGAAAACATGTTTCCATTATGTAGTAGGACGCCTTTTAAACTTCTAGTTGAACTGTCAAAAAAACAAACGCCAATCAGCAGGGCTATATTCAGTTCCTATCTCAGCAAAAAGGCCATTCACATCACAGCAGTAGCAAAGAGAGCTCGATGCGAAACAGGAGTAGAAAAAAGCGTATCGCAAATGCCTATTCCTGTAGAAAGAGATCTTGACACATTTGGCTCCAAAAGATTCCACTCTTTAAGGCGGGACGTCATAATTTCTGCATTGGTTTTCGTAAGGTTCATATCCCTGACTAGGTCGTCTGTCTTTCTGGTTGGGGAAATTAAATAAGATTCCACTTTTTGTTATTACATTTATTGACCAATATCTATAACGCTAAACAATGATGGAACTCTGAAACATACAACAAAACAACACCAATCAATAATAATGAATATTCTCTAGAAATTGGGTGACGTATTGGAACTTGCCTCGAAGTCAGCATCTTCATCGGAGGATATTAAAGGCTTTTCTTCTATTTCCTCCATGGTGGGTGGGCATGGAACGGGTAAATCTTCATTATGGGGGATTGGGGCAATAGAAGATGGGATATTTCGATATAGAACATTTTTTCGACATTTACCTCTCTTGTAGAGTGAAATGTCTACCATGCAGAAGTAGCAATCATCGTGGTGATTGGTTTGCTCCCTTCAAATGCGAGGAATAGCAAGTGGCATGCCTTTTCTGGTACCTTGCAGCCATCCTTCTAATGTGGAACGGCAGCTTCCACAGCAAAAGTGAGGTGCCCATGATTTATCTTAATCGCGAATGGGCATGCCAAAGTATACGTGATATGCTGTACAAAACTTCGTTCCTGTGTCAATTTTGTGCTTTACTTGCTTTGGATTGATGTAATGGCCGCAAACATAACAAAATGAATCTGCAGAGTGTCTGCTGGGCCTATTGGTAGCCATCACCGTATAATTCTAATTCAGATTTCTGAAAAATAAAAAATAAAATTTAGAAACAGAAATAAGAAACCAAATGTGTACAAATATTTAATAATGGGCCTTAACCAATAAAAACATTACTAATAAACCCCAGTTTTGGGGACATTTTGAATTTTGCACTTGAAATTACTTTTGCTATCTTAGAAAAATGCCTTAAAAATGGCGAAAAAGTAAGATTTCTAAATTTGACCATATCATAAAAACTATAGTTTTCTGAGCAAAACCGATGCCAAATCTGTAATCAGCGTGGCCGAAACATATAGAAAAGATCGAAAAATCAACATAACAAAAAATTGTTTGCAGTGTTAATGTCACTGAAGTTGAAGTCACTTCAACTTATTTGCCTCGAAAGTCTCACTGCAACAAACTTAATACAACTGAAGATGCTTATTTCTTGTTTTGCGGAACGATGCTTTCCAATTGACCGTATTTTAGTGGGACTGAGGGAAATTGGGAAAGATAACAGGCGTTCCATCATAGTCATTTCTGTGAATCTCATTTTGGGTGATTTCAATGTTCACCACCACCTTTGGCTTTCTTCCCATTTCAGTGAAATCTCTGGTGATCTAGCTTACAACTTTTCTCTCATGAACAGTGGCGTACTAAGCGGGGTGCGAGGGGGGCGGTCCGCCCGGGTGACAGCCAGGAGGGGTGCTATCGGGAGAGTTGAAATACCGTACAAGTTTTTAAACCAAATGAAAAATTCGCCAAAGTAAGAAAAAAAAATTAAAAATGTTCAAACTATTACAACAGCTTAATGTTAATTTCCACTATAAAATAAATTTTTATTTTATTGGCAATACAAAATTTACAAAGAAAAATTAAATATTTGATAAAAATTACATCGAAAGGCGAACGTAACCTTGTTTCTGGCTCACCAGAATCTTCCTTTTCGTGGTCACAAAGAGGACATGTCATCAGCAACAAAGGAAACTTCATGGAATTGGTAGAGTTGCTGTCAAATTATGATACAGTTTTGAAAGAACATTTTGTAAGTATTAAGCATTCTATTCCATCTGGGAAGAGAGTGGCTTCGTATTTATCTCCAAAGATTCAGAATGAGTTCATTTGCCTTTTGGGGAATTACGTCAAAGAGAAAATAGTGGCTGATATTAAGAAAGCAAAGTATTTTGGATTCTTTTTGACAGCACTCCTGATGTCCCACTCTGATCAGATGTGTGAAGTGATCAGATACGTCCATATTGAATGTGACAAAGTTGAAGCAAAGGAATCATTCTTGGGCTTCTTCCCTATTGCCGGAAAGACTGCTGCTGAGCTCACAGGGGATATCCTGAGACATCTGGAGAGAGATGGACTGGACATAAACCTGTGCCGTGGTCAAGGATATGACAACGCTGCAACTATGGCTGAGATTCATGGTGGTGTTCAGTCAAAGATCAGAGAGATTAATCCCAAGGCTTTGTTTGTGCCTTGTGCAAATCATTCTCTGAACCTTTGCGGAGTGCACTTATTTGGAAGCGTTTCTTCATGTGTGAATTTTTTTGGAACCTCGGAGAGAGTCTAGTCCTCCTTTTCAGTTTCAACTCATCGATGGGAAGTGCTGGTGGAGAATGTAGGCATGACAGTCAAAAGACTTTCCCAGACAAGATGGCGTGCTCATTATGACGCTGTGAAACCAGTGAAGGCAAATTTTGAAAAGCTGACCCCCTGAAGTACTGTGCGATCCAAAGAAAATGTGGACGCAAGAGGATCAGCTCAGATTTTGCTGTCTGCTGTATGTGATTTCTCTTTTTTGAGTTACCTTTCTTTCTGGTGTGAAGTCCTGGAAGAAATTATCTCACAAAAGTAT
The DNA here is from genome assembly GCA_023014485.1 of Bathynomus jamesi. Classification (NCBI taxonomy): domain Eukaryota; kingdom Metazoa; phylum Arthropoda; class Malacostraca; order Isopoda; family Cirolanidae; genus Bathynomus; species Bathynomus jamesi. The sequence goes on from JAJOZX010003841.1 coordinate 66,192, forward strand.
TTGCAAACAGTTGGAATCAGCCTTGAAAAGTGCATTGTGAAGCTCCAAGCTCTAAAACTGTTTCTTGAAGATCAGCGCAATGAAATTGTGGAGAGGGCCATTCATTATGCAACTACAAAGTGTGAGGAAATGGACATTTCTATGGAGAGAAGAGGGAGAGTAAAGCTCCGAAAAAGGATGCCAGGAGAGATGGCAAAGGATGCTGGTCTCACATTGCCAGAGGAAGTAAAAAGGGCTATGTTTAAATGTCTTGATCGCTTTTATCAAGAATTGGAGATTCGTTCTAAGGCAATGGATCAAATTCTGTCAATCTTCGCTGTTATTCAGCCAAACACTTTGGTTGTTGCAACAGAAGAAGAACTTCGGGAATATATTCCAAATTTGACTCAGATTTTCGATGAATTCTCTGATGAAGATATCAGTGTGGAAATTGGACGACTTCGGAGGCATTTGGAAGCTGCCAAAATCAGCGTTGAAGAGGCAAAGAAATGGATAGCATTGCAGTTTCTGGAGTTTATTGTGAAATGAGATTTTTGTGAATCTTTGCCAAGCTTGTCACTGTGTTTGAGATTCTTTTTGACTGTTTGTGTGTCTATTGCTTCATGTGAAACAAGTTTTTCCAAATTGAAATTGATAAAATTTTCTTTCGCTCGACCATGAGTCAAACAAGATTGACAAATCTGGCTTTACTTTCAAATGAACATGAATATGCAAAGAAGGTGAATTTTGATGAGGTCATTGATCAATTTGCAGAAATTAAGGCTCGAAAGCAGAGACTGTGAATCCTCTCTATTTACCTTTGAAGAATAGGATGAGCGTTGAGACTGGATTTCCTGTGTTTTTTGTATAAAATAAAATGCAGTATTACCTGTTCACTGAATTTTTAATGTCCTGCATTTTTCTTATTTCCAATTTGCTTATGACAGTACTGTATTGTTTAAAAATCTACTTGCAAACATAATATATTTTTCTGTGTGTTTAACTTTTTAAATTATTTATGGGGGGTGCCAAAGGAAGGATCCGCCCCGGCTGCCAAATACTTTAGGTACGCCCTTGCTCATGAATGATTTAAAGCAGATTGTACAACACGCTACTCTTATCCCTGATCGTCTTGGAGATAGGCCCAGCATTCTGGATTTATTTCTCATCACTTATCCTTCTTGGGTTCCTCCGACCACAATCTTATAGCTACTTCCTGTCCTATCGCTCTAGTTCGGCCTTTGGGTCCGCCTTTGGCACTTCGGTGCCGCCGAATGGGAGGGCCTTAGGCAGTTCTTCTTTGATTTCTCATGGAATAATTACTGCTTCCGAGTGCGTTGAGCGCATCACGGAGGTGATTCTCGGGCATGGAGGCGTACATTCCAGATTTTTCCCTATTACTAATGCAAAAATAACTAGGTTTAATTTTGCATGTTCTAATCCTATCCGTAACAGAGAGAAGTTCAAAAGGTACCATCGCCATACAACTCGTGACTCTCGCTCTGCTTAGATTTCTTCCAGGTATCTAACAAAATCTGTTCTTCGACTCGCCAAAAATTCCTTCATCCGACAAAAATGTAAAAACCTACCTATCTGATTCTTCTCGCACACTCTGGCACCTAACCAAAAATCTCTCCAACAACTTCTTTCCCCAACTCTTTTCCATTCTGACTGCTTTTCATCTCTTCTCCTGATAAAGCTGAACTCATCGCTCAAACTTTAGCCTCTAACTTAACCCTGGACGATTCCGGTGGTGTTCCTTCATCTCTCCCTCCCTCCGACTTGATGATGTCTGAAATTAGAATCTCTTCCAAAGATGTTTTTTTCTGCCGTATCTGGGCTCAACTCTAGGAAGGCGTATGGTCCTGATGGTGTCCGTTCTGTTGTTCTCCAACTGTGATTCTGTATTGACACCCTGCCGAGGCAAAATCTTTCGTCTTTGTCTTTCATCTGGTACTTTTCCTTCTTGTTGGAAGTTCGCTTTCATTCAGCATGTCCCAAAAAAGGGTGACTGCTCTCAACCCTCAAACTATCGTCCAGTTGCCTTGATTTCATGCCTTTCTAAAGTTGTTTAATCTATTCTTCATAGGAAGATTCTTAAACACCTTTCAACTTAGTCTTCTTTCAGATCGTCAGTATGGGATCCGCGTGTGACGCTCTTTTGGCGATCTTCTTGCATATATCTCTGACTTTCATCCACCTTCCCGGATTTCGGTGAAATCTTTGCTGTTGCGCTAGACATATCAAAAGCTTTTGATAGAGTCTTGATCGTGCCAGATTTTATCAAAAGCTTTTAATTTCCAAATTGCCCTCCTTTGGTTTCTGTCCTTCTATCTCTTCCTTCATCTCTGATTTCCTTTCTAGCCAATCTATAGCTTTGGTTGCAGATGGCCATTGTTTTTCCCCTAAAGCTATTAATAGTGGTGTTCCTCAGGGCTCTATCCTGTCACCCTCTCTCTTCCTTTTATATACCAATAATCTATTAAGTCGCCTTTCCTGCCCTATCCACTCCTACTCCAATGATTCCAACCCTCACTTCTCAACCCGCTTCACAAAGCGTCCCTCTCAACAGTCACTCCATGATTCGCGCGAGGAGGGTACGGCGCACCTGACCCCTGATCTTTTTACTATCTCTGAATGGAGCAGAGAAAATCTTGTGGCTTTCAATGCCTCCAAAACCCAGTTCCTTCATCTGTCTATTCATCACACTCTTCCACATGACTATCCCCGTACAGTCCCGTAGCCAGGACTTCCCCAGAGGGGGGGTGAAATTGTAGAAAGGCGGACCTTTTGGTGCAACGACCTAGTCACTGCGGAGGAGGTTCGGAGTAGTTAAGTTTAGAGTAGTTTGTGAAGTTTCAAAAAGAAAAAAAAATGGTGTTTATTTACTAAATGATGTTATATATTATCACATCATAAATTATAACCATGGTTACAAAAGTGGACCTTTCCCCTCAAGGGGGGGTCATTCGACCCCCTCTGGCTACGGGCCTGCCTTATCTTCAACAATACACAACTCAATTCGTCAATCCTTCCTCTTCTCTTAACATTCTTGGCATTTCCTTTTCTCGTGATCTTTCCTGGAAAGATCACATATACTCTCTTCCTAAAACAGCTTCTAAGAGGTTAGGGGGGGCTGTACCTGCTCCGCAGTTTCTTCACCCCTTCTCAGTTGCTGTCTCTGTCTCTCTACACAGAGCTGGGCAGTATTTAAATACATTTGTATTTAAATACGTATTTAAATACATTTGTGTATTTAGAACTGTATTTTAAATACATTGTTTTTCATGTATTTAAATACAGTATTTAAATACTTTAATGAGTATTTAAATACAATGTATTTAAATACTCAAAATATAAAAATGTAAATACTTTTACTGGTTTAATACACGTTCTGTACTAGCACAGTACGACGCGTCGACAGTGTAGTACAGCATGGTTCATGTTTCAACGTGTCAGTTCAATCAGTTGTGTGCCACTCTTAGTCGAAAGCGGTTGATTTCTTTATCGTGTGCGTGTCATGGCTTCAACAAGCAAATCCGGTGAATCAAACAGTGATATATCTGCAGATAACAATTTAGTGCACCCTCTGTTTGATGGAAAATACTTTAAAATTAAATCTAAAGACGGTAATAAGGTAAAGTGCACCTGCTTGCTGTGTAAACACGAAGTCTCTGCTGCAAGCAATGCTACAACGAATCTGTACACTCATCCTTTATAAAGCATTTTATATTGTTGTTACTCATGAATTAGTGAATGCATATGTTAAAATTTGTATGTATTTAAAATGTATTTACAAATGTATTTAAATACAATTGATGTATTTTGTATTTAGTATCTAAATACATTCGTAAAATGTATTTAGTATTTAGTATTTAAATACATTTCTCCCATGTATTTAGTATTTAGTATTTAAATACATTCAATGTATTTATTGCCCAGCTCTGTCTCTACACGGGTCTTGTCCGCCTATGTATGGAGTACGCTTCTTATGTATGGGGTGGCTCTACCCACACAGCTCTACTTGACCGGATGGAATCAAGGCTTTTCGTCTCATCATTTCCTGGCCTCTTACTTACTGTCATCAATCCCTTTCTCTCTACTACCTTTATAACGGACACTGCTCTTCTGAGCTCTCTAGCTCCACGCTTCCTCCGTTAACCCTTAAACGCTACCTGGGTACTGCTAGCGTAACTTTTAAAATGAATTAAGATTAAAGGTTAAGGAGAGCTTACAGTACTCGCCCTTTGACACACTCATTCCTTTTCTGTCCAACTCTCTAACGCAAGGGTTAATCGGTATTCTCAATCTTTCATTTACTCAACCAGTCGAATCCGGAACAACCTTCTTTAGTCCATCTTTTCCCATGTCTTTGACCTCAAATCTCAAACGCAGTGTCCAGGCATCTCGAAAACTCTGGACCTTTATTTCAGCTATTTCCTCGTCCGATGGGAGGGCATTTTTGCAGGTGTTCGCCCTTGGCCCCTCCTTCCTGCATATATATATATATAAAATTACCACGTCTATTCATCTCATACTAAAATGAATATACGATAATTTACAACTTAAGTTTACTATTTACAATTACCAAACTCTTCACAACTTTTCTTTCTCGGAAAGATATGAAAAGTTATATTATTCTTCTTTCCTCTGATCTGTTTGTTTTCCAACCGTAAGAAGAACAATATGTAACAAATCCTGGCCCTTATCTGAAATTGCCATCCATTCTAAGCGCGCGTCTACCCACCACGACTATAATCAACACGGTTGAATAAGTTCTGTAATTTGTCAAGTTCACGTGGGGAAGCGATGCGAGTCAATTTTAGTAAGATTGTTTACGAATGAAATGAGACTTTATGATAAGACTCTGTAATTAAATTGCATACTGTGGTTCCGTATGCAATGAAATTAAGTGCAAAGACAAAGTTTCCGCAGTAAGTGAAAATGTGGCTTGTGAGGGTAGCCACATACACATTATGCCAGTGATGGCGAACCACTGACCCGCGGGTCAAGTACTGACCCATGAGCTCTTATTTAAATAAAATATGACTTTAATTTTTAATATTTTCTGTCTTACATTTTTAAAATTATTTTATTCTCTTACCGAAATAAACAGCTGATACAAATTGAAATATTTTTAAACGTATAGTATATGTTTAAAAACGTGTGTGTGTGTGTGTGTGTGTGTGTGACAACTTATAATTCATTCAATTCTCCCATACTATTCAATTTGAAGATCTTCAGTTATCAGCTTTTCATCGGCTTGACATTGGTAATTTAGAAATGGAATTAGTTGACTTCCAAGAAAGTGCAGTACGGAAGACTAAATTTATTGATCTTAATCTGAAGTTACAAGAAAAGGAATTGGAGTCGTCAGTTTTGGGTGTAACCAGAGAACAACAATCAATAGAAAGAGTAGAGAATCTTATTCTTGCAGAATGGAAAGCTTTACCAAATTCTTTTGCATCAATAAAAAAGCTAGCATTAGCTCTGCTAATAATGTTTGGTTCATCTTATTCATGTGAACAGTTGTTTTCCTCCATGAATTTTGTCAAATCCACCACTAGGAATCGCCTTGGCACAGATATGGGTGCTGCATGTGTGAGACTAAAGACAACTAAATATAAACCTCGGATCAAAACATTAGCAGCTAAAATCCAACAAGTTTCTCACTAAAAATAGTAAGTAAATAAATTATTGTGACCCAATTTCGTTTTTTTTTTAAATCAAAAGGAACAAAAAGGTTCGCCACCACTGCACTATACATTAATTCATCAAAATGTACGTGTATGATATCAGAGATTTTTGTCGATGAAGAGTTCAGTTGCCTTATTGTAAAATTAAAATTTTCTCACACACACACACACACACACCACACATATATATATATATATATATATATATATATATATATATATATATATATATATATATATATATATATACAGGGTGGGTGGGCCGTAAGTTTCCATACATATTAAAAATAAACATTTTTTTATGGACAACCATTTTTATTTATATAATATGCTCTACATGGTTGCCATTGTTTTGAAAACACATTTCAATACGTGTTCCCCACTGTTGATGAACACGCATTAGCACAGTTGACGTTATGCTTATAATGGCGTTGGTGATACGTTCCTTTAGATGATTTATGTCTCGTATCTTTTCCTGATACACCATGGCCTTCAAGTGCCCCCAAAGATAGAAATCAAGGGGGGTGAGATCTGGGGATCTGGGAGGCCACTCCACAGGACCACGCCGACCAATCCAAGCATCCGGAAACTGCTGATCCAAATACCGACGCACGTGAAGACCATAATGAGGTGGAGCTCCATCTTGCTGGAAGTAAACTGGGAAGTTACCTTCCTCGTTTAGCAGGGATGGGAAAATCTCTTCTTGCAACATGTTAAGATACCTTTCGGCATTAAGATTTCCACTGACAAAAATTGGTCCAATAATTCTGTCACCCCATATCCCGGCCCACACCATCACTTTACCGGCACCTTGCATCTTCGTCGGACTCAGCCAGTTAGGGTTAGCATTACTCCAATAACGTATGTTTTGCCGATTAACCTCTCCATTGACGTAAAAATTTGCTTCATCAGTAAACAAGATCTTACAAACGCATATTCTTAGGGTATCTGAAACATAAAAACAAACGTTTAAATTTTCCTATGTATGGAAACTTACGGCCCACCCTGTATATATATATACATATATATATATACACACACACACACATTTTAACTGCAAACAACACACAGTATAATTAATGTAAAGAACGACGCTTGTGTAGAAAAGCGTTCCGCACAAGATGAGGAGGGAGAACGAACAAATGAAAAATGAGGTACCACCCGGGAATCGAACCCGGGATCATCCGATTACCGGTCAGATATGCTATCCACTACACCATGGACCTCGATCAATCAGAAGTCGTAATTCTCCTACATACGAGCAGAAACCAATGCCGGGTTCGATTCCCGGGTGGTATCTCATTTTTCATTTGTTCGTTCTCCCTCCTCATCTTGTACGGAACGCTCTTCTACACAAGCGTCGTTCTGTATGTATATATATATATATGTATATATATATATACAGGGTGTCCATAAAGTCATGCATCATATAAATAAATAGACATTGCTTATGTTCATGTCTCCATCAGGCCAAATATGTTGAGGAACATTCAAAGAAACCTGCATTTTCGTTTACAAACATGTTTTGAGATTGGTGGCAATCATTTCGAACAAATAAAACAAAATAAATAAATAAAATAAATGTATTTTCCCATGATGCGTGACTTTATGGACACCTTGTATATATATATATATATATATATATATATATATATATATATATATATATATATATATATATATATATGTGTGTGTGTGGTGTGTGTGTGTGTGTGTGTCCCAAATAAACGTTTTGTTTGCCTATATTTCATTTTTGGGGTTTCTTCCTTAGAAAGTAACAGATTGGGGTTTTTATTCCGCATATACAGGGTGTTTGAAAACTTTCTGTACAAATTGTAATGGGGAATAGGCAACACCAAGACAAACCCTTTTCGTCTATAAGTGTATGTCCGCTGACGTCACCACTCAGCGCGAGAGGGCGCCGCTGCAATTAGCTAAAAGGTGAAGTGGGCTAGACTCGCGCTTGCCGCGGGCATTCTTAAATCGGACGTGTTGAAACCACATTCGTCTACGAATAGCCACGGGAACATCTTCCAGCAGTTCCGGCAACGTTTCTTCAAGAAATATCCGATAAACCCGCCGTCGAGTCGGGCAGGCAGCAGGTACGGCCCAATCAACTTGCCATGGACGATACCCGCCCAAACATTGACGGCGAACCGTTCTTGATGAGCATGCACCCGTGTAGCATGTGGATTTGCGTGCGCCCACACGTGAGAATTGTGCATGTTAAACACACGCTCACGTGTGAAACAGGCCTCATCTGAGAACAGCACATAAGGCGGAAAATTAGGCTGCACCGCTGTCTGCTGCAGAAACCAGCGTGCGAATTCCACACGAAGAGGGTAATCCCGAGGTTGTAATGCCTGGACTCTCTGACGATGAAACGGATGTAACTGCTGCTCGTGCAACACTCTCCAGACCAGGTCGTGGTTCACACCGAGGATATGTGCAACACCTCGCGTGCTTGCGCTTGGATTGTCCTCAAATCGCCGTAGGATTTCTTCTTCCATGTCAGGAGTGCGCACGTTTCTCTCCCGACCGGCCGACCAGTGTCATGCATGTTTGCATGGAATGTTCCAGTTTCTCGCAGTCGCCGATGCAAATGCGCAAACGTTTGGTGGTTTGGCACACGTCTGTTTGGGAAGCGCTGTCGGTACAACCTCACAGCAGCTCTTCCGTTTCCATTGGCAGAATGCCCGCGGCAAGCGCGAGTCTAGCCCACTTCACCTTTTAGCCAATTGCAGCGGCGCCCTCTCGCGCCGAATGGTGACGTCAGCGGACATACACTTATAGACGAAAAGGGTTTGTCTTGGTGTTACCTATCCCCCATTACAATTTGTACAGAAAGTTTTCAAACACCCTGTATATCTTGCATTACTTAATAACTAATAAATATTGTATATTAAACCTATTCTCTCCCCATTTCATACTTAAAGCAATAACTTTTCCTAATTTCGTAGAAATAAGGAAAAGACAAAACGGTGACGAATAGACTACAATCCCGTAGCCAGGACTTCCCAAAGGGGTGTTGAAATTGTAGAAAGGCCGACCATTTGGTGCAACGACCCCCACTGCGGAGGGGGGTTTAGAGTAGTTTGTGACGTTTCATAAGAAAAAATGCAAAAAATGTGTGTTTATTTACTAAATGATGTTATATATTTTAACATCACATCCTAAGTTATAACTATGGTTACAAAAGTGGACCTTTCCTGTCAAGTGTGTGTGTGTGGGGGGGGGGGGGGTTCGCTCGACCGCCGAGCCCCTAGCTATGAGCTTGGACTATATCCTAGTAAGGCCATAGAAAGCCTTACTAGACTATATAGTCTTTAAGGAAAGCTAAGTCCTTAGTCTTCAAGTCTTCAGCAGGATGGAACACCTCCACCCGCTGCTTGCGAAACAACTTTTTGAGGAAGCATTTTTTGGGGGGATTAATCTTCCTTCATGAGTCGGTGGAATGGCTCACATACTCACTTGACCTCACACTCCAGGACTTTCTTTTGTGAGGCTACATAAAAGACAGGATCTATTCTACCAAGCCTAAGACACTTGAAGACCTGAACACCAAAATCTGAGAGGTAATCGGTAACAGGACTTTTCACTGGTGTTGCCGGTTCGCCGATATTAATTTCGGATTTTGAACTGTCAAATATGTAAATTATTTAACTGGTTAGGTTAGTTTAGTGAAGACCGTCGGTGAAATGGCACACCGGTGAACCGTTTCGCAACCAGGTGATCAACAACATCTCAGCTGAGCTGTTTTCAAAAATTGTCAAACATTTGTGTAAGGTTGAATATTGTGTTAGAAAAAAAAAGGCGATTACACTGAACATGTTTAATTATTATTAAAGTTAATAAATTCGTATGTTTTACGTACCTATTACGTTTGTCTTTGTGTCTAGATTCCTTCTTTTTAGCCAAGACATTTATTTAGAAGTAGGAAGAGAGGGAGGGAGAAATGGGAATTTCGAAGCTGTTGAGAGGGAATTTTTCTGTCGGGATGACCTGACAGCAATGCAGCTCGCGAGCTCGGTGCTACACAAAGTTTGAAGGGTATCGCCGCCGTGCTAACGTAACAAAGATCTTCACTGTGGGCCGTCTGATGCATCTGTATAGATAACATATGCGGCGAGAAAGGCTACTTAGTTATTCCATTAAAAACTATTAGGGTCTCGTACTAAAGTAGAAAAATCCTAAATCAAATACAGTACTAGGAAACGGAGGTCCTAGACATTCTAAGTGGCAAAATTCCAGATGCCAGACTCAGTTTGGAGGTATTTTAGTATAACTTGCAACCTGAATTCAGAGTAATGAGTATTACCATAAGATTCCTCATGACCTGGAATGCGCGAAACTGTATCACGAAGTCTGTGGAAATGTATTATTACAAAGTTCCAAGCCCTGGGTTTAAGGGGGCCAGAGCCCCCCCCCCTCTTTTGAATAGGTTAGGTTAATCCCAGTTTCTTTTAGTTTTGGTGTTTTATTCAAATCTAATGTTCTATTGTGCAAATAGGTCAAACCATGCGTCGGGGTTTAACTTAAAAAAATACACACTGGTTCATTTGCACAAATAATGAATAGATTTGAATAAAGTACATCAAAAACAACCAGAAATGTATTTGTATGAAAATCGAGGTTGCAAGTTATACCAAAGTTTGGTCAATTTTGAGGTGTTTTGTACGAATCTGCCATCCATTTCCTGTGCAAATGTTAGTTTTCGAGATATCGTCATCTCGAAAACTATGCATTTACACAGGAAACGGATGGTAGTTTCATACAAAACACCTCAAAATTAACCAGAAAAGTTTACTCTCATCATTTTCATTGAAACTAACGAAAATATCGCGACTTTACCTAACCAATCATCAAGGGTATTCAATTGACCTAACTGGGCATTCAATTGACCTAACTGGTTAATATTGGTTATTTCACCTAAATATCTTCTGATCTTTTCATATTAGGCACTCTGTCACATTTTGGGCAAGTTAATGATGAGAGAATAACGCTGTAATTGATAAAAACATCCAGTCACTGAGTTCCTTGAAGGGAGCAACCTTATAAATGATAGCCAGCATGGCTTTCGAAATGGAAGGTCCTGTCTAACCAACTTGATTGAATTTTATGATGGGGTCCTATTGCATTTGGACAATAAAGAGCCAGTAGATATAGTATACTTAGATTTGGCATAGGCATTTGATACTGTTCCTCATGCAAGATTGTTGGTAAAAGTTAGAGCCCATGGTATAAGAGGTCATATAGCTGACTGGATAAAAGAATGGCTGAGAAACAGAAAACAGTTCATCTAAATGGAAATAAGTCTACTTGGAGACCCATATTGAGCGGAGTCCCACAGGGGTCTGTGCTGGGACATTGCTTTTTGTTGTCTATATAAATGATCTAGAGAAAGGCCTATCATGTAAAACCTCAAAATTTGCTGATGATACAAAATTAGGCCATAATGTTAAGTCAGTAGCAGGAGCAATGACAATACAAAAAGACTTAGACAGAGTAACAGCCTGGGCAGATAAGTGGGAGATGAGATTTAATGTTGATAAGTGCAAGGTTATGCATATTGGGCCAAAAAATCCAGAATTTGAATATAATATGAATGGAATTTGGATTAAAAATGATGATAAAGAGAGAGACTTGGGTGTCACTGTGACTAATGAACTTAAACCCTCAAATCACTGTATGGAAATCAGAAATAAAGCAATCTCATGCAGACACATATTGAATACAAATCACCTAATATTATAAAGCAACTATACATTTCATATGTGAGACCCCTCCTTGAATACTGTATTCAATTTAATAGTCCCTATTTGATACAAGATATTGAAAAACTGGAAAAAGTACAGAAACGAGCAACAAGAATGACCCCATCTCTAAGACAATTGACATATAAGGAAAGACTGATGTATCTAAACATGTTCTCATTAAAAAGGAGGAGGTTAAGGGGTGATGTTTTTTAGTATCCAGAAGTAATGCTTGTAATGTCCTAATAATTACAGACTCCCAGACCTCTCTTCACCTGATCAACTCACCCACACTCACTACATATCTGGCTTTAACAACTTCTATCCATTCTTTACTGAAGACCCTCTCTGTTTCAGGTATTCTGGTTTCCTTCCAGTGGGTTCCGAGCCATGTTGGAATTACAGGTAATGAGATGGTTGATACGCTGGCCAGGGCTGCTCATTCCCTCCCTGCTATAACTTCGCTATATTTCCATCCAGGCGAGGGTTTTGCAGTAGCTAAAGTGGCAGTGCAAAATGATTACAAAACCCAATGGGAGAGATTACGGCACTCAACTCTCTATGGAATGTTTAAGCCTTCCTGGGGAACAAGAAATTGGCCTGTACCTTCTTCCCACTATAAAGCTTCTATAATATTTAGATTCCGTTCTGGCTATGTAGGCCTTCAGGCTTACTTACACCGGATTGGACTAGCTTTCTCCCCATTATGTGTTAGTTGTAATTTACCAGAGACACTGTCCCATTTCTTTCTTTTTTGTCCATGTTATACTAGGCAAAGGAAAAAATTAAGATTCTCTCTCTTGCAATATGGTGTCAGGAACTTTACTTTATCAGTCCTATTAGGTGGGGATAGTTTTTCTCCCCCATTGATACACTTCACTATGGACCAAGTATTCAAGTTTGTAGTGGCATCTGGGCGGTTGATAGAGTTTTAAATCTTGCATTGTATACCGATTTTCATTCCCATAGGTTTATTAATCTGTTACCTCCTAGTTACTCCATCTGGCTATTACTGTTGACTTAGTACTTGGTTCCATTTTTATCAGTTCATGTTTAGTAGTACTAACAGGCCTCATATTCATCCCTTTCTGAGAGTTCTGGAATTGGCCCCAGAACTGAAGAAGGTAATGGTGTGCTTTCTCTATTGCTGTCTCATCCCAATAATAATAGACCCAGCACTTGATGTAGGAACAGTGGAAGTTCTCCTGGAACAAGGTGTTTTGGTCTTGGAGGATGTAAATAGCCTTATTGGCTGAGCTCCTCCATATAAAACTTCAAACAATCAATCAAAATCAATCAAGGGGTGATATGATTGAGGTGTATAAAATGATAAAAGGGTTGGATAAGATAGATTTTGATTCTATTTTCATTAAAGATCACAATAACCAGACTAGAGGTCATAGTATGAAATTATTTAAGCCAAGATGTAGAACAAATTTAAGAAAACAGTTTTACAAACAGAGTAATTAAGTTTTGGAACAGTCTGACAGAAGTGGTGACTTCAGATACACTTGATTCTTTCAAAAGAAGGTTGGATAGTTTGATGTCTGCAAGGGACATCTGGTGATAGTGTTTAAGCCCATTTTTATTGCATGAATGGTACTAGTTTATTTCATATATATTATGTGCATTTAGGCAGGGTTGGCAAGAAACCCACTTTTTTAAAAAAAGCCCACCCTAGGTGGGTTTTTTCGGGTTTTTTCACCTAAAACCCGAAACCCCCCCGGGTAAAATTGGGTTTTTTCATATGTCCATATGATAGTTCATATTAGACCTACCTATTCTTATTTTTATAATAATACTGTACTGTACCATACACTATTAATAACATTTATCTTGTTTTTAGCAAAAAGGTTGCCTTCCAGGCAATTAAGCATAAAAAGTTATTATTTTCTCAGATTGAGCTTCACAACAAAATTTGGAAAACATGGACCAATTTGAACTAAATTTGGTGTGGTAAATTATCCTATTTGTTAGGCTATACTGCCTATGGAAGACAGGCCCCTGTGTCTTCTGCTGGAAGTAGATGAATTACAGCTCCCAAAGGGAACTTAATTCAGCTAGTTATATCTATTTAATTCATATTACTGAATATGTTTTCTTTTATTTCACAGTTAAATAAAACAAACTGGCAACATCATATTTATCTTTACTGCTAGCCTACAGAATTAGTCTGTTTGAAGTTATAACTGCATTAAATAATGCCAAAGACCTTTGGATCAGGAAGAAAATCAGGGCATGAATGGAGTGAAGTCAATATTATTGATGGGACTAGTAAAGTTAGATGCAAACATTGCAATAATGAAATAAGTAATAAAATAGAGCGAATAAAAATGCATTTAATGAAATGTTTGAAACACATGGAATCAAGAAACAAGACTGACAATACTGCCAGTACATCATCTTCATACTGCCATGACATAGACCTCTCAGATGATCCAGACTCATCCTCACCACCACTGACACAATTACAGATGAAAAAAAGAAAAATTCAAAAGAAAGTAAGCGATTTTGGCATGACAACAACAACTTTGCAGAAAAATGTCATTGATAACAAAATAGCCAAATTCTTTTATGCAAATAATATTCCATTTCTATGTGCAGAGTCTAAGTATTTTATTGAAATGATAGAGACTCTAAGACCAAGCTACACTCACCTTCCTGTCGAAATTTGTCTGGTCCACTTTTAAATACAATCCATGAAGAAGTAGAAAATTCCTTGAAGATGCAGTTGACTGAAGAATCAGGATGTATAACACCCTGATTGGCTGATGTCTACACTCTATAACCTGCTACCTCACCCAAAGAGTTATACCTTTAGGTCTATTTGTTGACTCATGTTTGCTTGCTTTGCATGTAAAATCATTATAGGCGCCTATATGACAATTTTTAAAAATAATTGCATATGCACTTAAGTTTCATGAAAAAACCCAGAAGTGGGTAAAATAGTGGGTTTTTTCAAGTGGTTTTTTTTAAAAAAAACCTAGGTGGGTTTTTTCGGGCTGGGCCCACTAGTGCCAACCCTGCATTTAGGTGATAAATCCCACAGCTCAACACAAGTGTTGTGGGATATAGGGAGGCAGCATCTTGGGTTAGGGGATACTCTCTGTCCTTACACATCCCATTTAAAGAGATTCCTCTGCCGAGCAGTGCCCCCCATAGTACTGTGAGGTATTGAAAAACTCATGATCTTCACTTGCTCTACAAATACCTTTAAATGGGAGACCCAAAATGGGTGCACACACATTTCTATATTACTGTACAGTCTTTACAGCCACACCTACACTTTTCCTCCTAGTATATATATTGTAATGTATATGGTTGTAAATTGTGACTTGGTCCGCAATTGATATGGACCCTGACTTATTTTTGGTTGGCAAGGTACTGGTATTGATGGGTACCATAATGAAATTGACTGGATTCTTTGGATCTGATATATTTGCATGTTGGTTATAAATAGATATAGAGTGTAACATATTTGTGGATAGTAGCCTATTATGACTGATCCTCTGGATCCAAAGATTCTATCTTTAGTTTTAAATTGATAATTAATTAGTTTCGTAAAATTGGTTGTTGCCAATGTACAGGCAGTTTTTACATAGTGGAGCCACCTTGATGGGCTGAAGTGGCCCCTAGTGTGCCCACTATAAAAATTTCTTGTCTCTTATGTCTTCATCTAGGGCACATGATGAATAATGTTCTCAAAGTCAAAATCACATGAATGGCACATCATAATTCTATCACAAACACCACTAAACTGAATCTAATTAGAAAAAAAAAATAGCCAGAACAAAACCCAACCAATTAATTAAATCGCAGAGTAGCAAAAAAATAGCCCAATCAGGAAAAATATTTTATGAAAAAAGTACATTTGAACAAATTTGCACAATGTAAGATATATATTTTCTTAGTCAGCTTTGAATGGCAATTCAATATATTGTATTGTTTTAACTGCGCGTGAGCAGGTTAAAAGATGAATATTAACCCAAAATTTTACTGAGTTCATAAAAGTTTAGTAACAGGTTAGGCTAGGGTAGATTAGATTAAATTTGTAATTAAAAACTCTTGGGATACTGTGTTCAGTCATAAACTGGGTAGAAGAAGGGTTACAAGACAGAAAATGGATAATTTTAAATGGCATTGAATCAGGGTGGTGGAAAGTGGGGTAATCTTTACTATATGGTTTGAAATTATTTTAAAAAAATGAGTAATATTTATTAAATGTGTGTTAAATTTGTTAAGTTGACATTTTTGTTAGTTCTAATGAAAATATCAGAACTTAACCAATTGTCAAGGGTGTACAGGTGACCTACCTGGGCATTCAATAATTTTCACGTAGGTTTTTGATTAATTTTAAGCAACTTTTACCAAAAATGTGTGTTAGTTACAGCTAATATATATATATATATATATATATATATATATATATATATATATATATATATATATATATATAACTTTCATATACCTAAGCAATTATGCCTGGTTAGATTGTCTTGATATTTTTATTAAAATTAATGAAAATTTAACAAATTAACACACATTTAATAAATGTTAAACTTGTTAATTTTTTTAAAAATAATTTTGAACTATATTGAGTTAATATTTGTTTTAATGCTCCCTTCGTTTTCGATAGGAGACAACATTTTATGACAATTTAACATATAAATTCGTATTCAGGATACCTTGAAACCTCAGGGAAACTGATAAAAATCAAGGAAATGTAATAATTATTTAAAAAAAAAAAAAAAAAAAATCTAGACGTCGATAACCAGCCATTACAGGCCATTGACCCAGTGTTTATCTCTTTCCTCGGTTAAAATTTTGCTGCTCTCTGTCCTTCTCCAGGTTATTGGGAGACATCTCGCAGCCACATTTGGAAACATAGGTCAAATCAGCCAATTAAATCTGGTTTTTGTTTCATGTGACCTTATCCGACCAATCAGGTAAGGTGAGGTTAGGTTAAACACATTTTTCTAGTGTTTTTTGTTTAAATTTAGCCTTCATTTCTTTGGAATATGAGTGTTTTTGAGAAATTTTAAAATTGAAAATTTCTCAAAAATGGCTCATTTCCAAAAAAACAAAGTTCAGGTTTGAACAAATCACACTAAAAAACACCATAAAAATCTGTTTTGGTCTAGAAAGGAGAGGGAGCACTAAAACAAATAATTCCCCTATATTGTAAAGGATTACCAATGTTAGTGTCATCATGTTTTATTGTGTATCTAAATGATTTAGAGAAGGGAGTAGGTACTAAAATAACTAAATTTGCAGATTTGAACTCTTAAAAAGATCTTGATAGATTAGTTTCCTGGGCTAGTAAATGACAGATAGAATTCATTGTTAAAAAATGCAAAGTCCTCCATTTTGGCAGAAATAATATAAACTTCAGTTATGAGATGAAGAAAAACTGGTTAGAGGATGGTAGGTAGGGCCATTTCTAGCCATTAGGGGGCCCTAAGCAGTATACCCATTTGAGGCCCCACCCTCCATCCACCAACTCATGCCTTACTACCAGAGCTGGGCAATAAATACATTGAATGTATTTAAATACTAAATACTAAATACATGGGAGAAATGTATTTAAATACTAAATACTAAATACATTTTACGAATGTATTTAGATACTAAATACAAAATACATCAATTGTATTTAAATACATTTGTAAATACATACAAATTTTAACATATGCATTCACTAATTCATGAGTAACAACATATAAAATGCTTGATAAAGGATGAGTGTACAGATTCGTTGTAGCATTGCTTGCAGCAGAGACTTCGTGTTTACACAGCAAGCAGGTGCACTTTACCTTATTACCGTCTTTAGATTTAATTTTAAAGTATTTTCCATCAAACAGAGGGTGCACTAAATTGTTATCTGCAGATATATCACTGTTTGATTCACCGGATTTGCTTGTTGAAGCCATGACACGCACACGATAAAGAAATCAACCGCTTTCGACTAAGAGTGGCACACAACTGATTGAACTGACATGTTGAAACATGAACCATGCTGTACTACACTGTCGACGCGTCGTACTGTGCTAGTACAGAACGTGTATTAAACCAGTAAAAGTATTTACATTTTTATATTTTGAGTATTTAAATACATTGTATTTAAATACTCATTAAAGTATTTAAATACTGTATTTAAATACATGAAAAACAATGTATTTATAAATACAGTTCTAAATATACAAATGTATTTAAATACGTATTTAAATACAAATGTATTTAAATACTGCCCAGCTCTGCTTACTACATCACCTCAGCATATACATACAAAAAATGGCTGTGTTAATAAAAAACAATTGTGAAACATTTATGTCCAACACAACAAATATGTACTTTCAGAAGACAAACAGAAAAAATACTCCATGAAATTCCTGAAAATTAGCTTATACATTATTTAGAATAAATGACACAGAACTATGTATAAAAAAATAATGCAATTACAAAACAATTACTAACTCTATGATACAATCGTGTAATAGCTAACAGTTATACAGAACAGTTTGTATCTTCAAAATTTTTGCCTCCTAGATTTTTTCTGGGCGAAATCATCAATAACATCATCATATGAAATCTCCCTGCCAATGTCCTGGTTGATGCTAATGATGCCAAGACCACTGAGGCGATCCTGCCCCATTGATGATCTGAGGTAGTTCTTGATTAGTTTCATCTTAGAGAAGCTCCTCTCGGCTGACACTACTACTGTCACAGGTAGAGTGCAGGCAATTCTTAGTGCAACCCAGAGATTGGGGTATAGTTCCTCCAGTTGCTTCTGATGAATGAAGGAGAGAAGCTCCAATGCAGTCATGTTGTGCGAAGGTAAAGTTGGCAAGTTCTTAATTTCAAGGGCCAGTTCTCTTCCATCAATGTCAAAGTCGGCTCCAGAGCTAGGTATCTTAGAGAGCTTTTCACACTTGCAGGACAAGTCTTCCTTGTTCATTGTGGTGAAGTTTAGGAGAACCCCAAATATGTCCCTCACATCATCATCTAATGTTTTGAATCTCATTTATTGACCTTATGGCACAATCCACAACCACATTGAAAAATTTTACTTCCAGCCTCTTTAAGGCCCCCTAGCAGCCAGAAGCAAAATACAGATATGCTTGAAGGTGTCTAGTGTTAAGGCAACCAAGTTTATCCTCAGTTTAAGAAGGTTAGAAATTAGAATACAGTAAAAGAGAGAAATTGGGTATGTTTAGTTTTGAGAGAGATTGTTTTAAGGTAGATATGATACAAATGTTGAACATTTTTACATGTCTGGACAATATAGATGTAGTGAAATAACTTTTTCTTTTGTAGAGTCTGATGGAAGAACTTGAGGACACAATAAGAAAATTAGAAAACATACAGTACTTGTAGACTGGATCTATGAAAATATGATTTTACTTATAGAGTAGAGAGTAGTAGATTTTTGGAATGACTTGTCATTTGATGTAAAGTTGTCTATTTTGGTAGAAATAATGAAAACTTTAGTTATGAGATGCAACTTAAGGAAACTGGTTGGAGGATGTTAATCAGGAAAAAGATCTTGGCATTATAGTTAATAGTCATCTAAAAAATTTTCAGTAGTGCTTAGAGACTAGAAATAAGGCAAATTAAATGCTAGGTACTGTATTATTAAGAGGAATGTTAGTTCCAAGAGTAAGGAAGTCATCTGTAAATTATATTATTCTTATGTTAGGCCTCACTTAGAACACTGCATTCAAGCTTGGTCCTCTCACCTTACATATGATATTGATATGCTTGAAGGTGTGCAATGTAGGGCAAACAAGCACATCCCAAGCTTAAGAAGATTGGAGTTCTAAGAAAAATTTGGATACTTTCATGCAGGGCCGTAACTAGGGTTTAGAAATTAGTGAGGTCCAGATTTTTTTCGAGCGCGGTGGGACGAGCAAAATTCAGACCAAAATGACATCTACAAACACAAAACACAAAACGCTCGACGCTCCCTCTTTTCAAAAGAAAAGCGGTAATATGCGTTTCATACACGGAGAACGGTTCAGTCTTTTTTTTTTTTAGGAAATAATTACCGAGGTCCGGACCTCGGTGACCTCATAGGTAGTTATGGCCCTGCTTTCATGCAGACATGGGGTCATTACAAGGTTTATCATTATCATTACCAGAAATTTTTCATTATTACATTATCATTACATTATCATTACAAGCCCTTCATTATCGTTGCAATGATCATTACAATACTGAATATACTGAATAAGCACTCCACTGGTGCACTGGAGGCAGGGATGCAAAGATGCTTGGCAGCAAGAACAGATACGTCAGGATACAGATGTGTACTGTCCCTCCACCATGTCAGGGGATTGCAGTCCTCATCAATGCAGGGCTGGTCAAGGTAGCTGTCCACCTGGCTCACAATAGGGTTCTGAGAAGCTGTAGAGGGAGCTGGAGCAGCCATAAAATTGAACAACTTGCACCACTTTGGTGCTGGCTGGGACTGGGAGGAATCAGAAGCCGCATATATATATATATATATATATATATATATATATATTATAATATTGAAATTATACTGTAATGAAAAAGTAATGATATGTAATGATTCATTACAGACCTTTCATTACCATTATCATTACCATTATTGCCTCAAAATTTCTTTCATTATCATCATATCATTACAAGAGATTTTTAATTAATTATAATTAATTACTATTACAATGATAATGACCCCATGTCTGCTTTCATGAATGAGAGAGAGAGTTTGTAGATTGTAAATAGTGTATATTCTTAGCTTAGGTTATATCGGCTACTTTGGTAGCTCTATAAATAATTGTATGTTAATTATCTGACTTGAGATTGACATTCTGCACAGTTTCATTATAGAATATAGCTCATGATTTGGATAACCTTGATAGGCCACAGTAGCTTCATGTTTTCCAAATTAAATGTAATGTGATTTACTGTAAATAAAATAATTGTATGTTAATTATCTGACTTGAGATTGACATTCTGCACAGTTTCATTATAGAATATAGCTCATGATTTGGATAACCTTGATAGGCCACAGTAGCTTCATGTTTTCCAAATTAAATGTAATGTGATTTACTGTAAATAGTAGCTTCTTTGTTAGCTTTAAGAAAAAGTTGGATGCTTTCATGAATGATGTAGTGTGTTTGTAAATAGTGTAAGTAATGTATGTTTAACTTAAGTACGCTATTTCAGTAGCTTTATAAATAGTTTAAGGATTATTAGCTGACTTGAAATTGATATTTTGCAAAATTTGGTAATGAAATAGCTTTAGATTATTCATTTGACTTGGATAACCTTGATAAGCCTGAGTGGCTTCATGTCTCCCAAATGTAATGTAATTATGGCCTGGGGATTGTCTCTGAGCTGCATTTGGAATTTTACCCTGACTAGTTAGTACTGGTTACAAATATAGGTACAGTACCATTGGCTAAGTCACGACTCTTGCAAAATACAGAATTAACAGCAACAAAGCCAGAATATATAGTTTGCAAAGTTTTCCTGCAGTGCTCTGGTTTTTGGAAAAATTCTCTTTCCAAAGTCTGGTTAATTCAATTATGTCAGGATGCAGCTCACCACAGTTTCTAGTGTAGCTCATCTTACCTGATTGTTATATTGTAGTTAGCTTAAAGCTAGACTGCAAAATATGCTCAAATTTTATGACATGCCAGGCAAGAATTTTAATCAACATTGGAGTGATTGGGTTCTTGACATATTTCTTCATTGAGGTTCTTTCTGGAAACTTTATTCAAATTGTGTTAGACCTGACTCAACATATGGAATTCAATTAGAAAAAAATTCTTGCTCATAATATTTTGAAGTCTTTTGCCAAGTAATGGATAAAATCATCAGTTTCGTTTCTAAGCTTCTAAAGGATGGTATGAAATTTCTCATAATGTTACAGGCAAAGACACCAATGTAAGTTCATACCCTAAACATTGATCATGAGTAATTTCAGTTAAAACTATTTCATGACATGTTTGGTACAAGAGTGTTATGGAAGAAAATTTTTGCATGATGCATTGGAAAATTTGAATATATTTTGTATTTATGTTGACAATCGAACTGTGAAAAAACTTCTATAGTCTAGATTCAGTTGAGAAGGATTTTGCTGTTAAAAAATAATGATTCTGTGGTGAAAAGTATAAATGATGAGTACATATTAAAAATACCCTAGCCCAGTGGCTCCCAATTTTTTTTAGGCCAATGCCCCCTTATGTCCATCAATATTTGCTGATGGCCCCTCATAAAGATAATAAACAGGATAAGTGGTTTATTAATGGTAACAATGGAGGAATAATGACTTTTTGGGGAAATTGCCAACAAGATGAGTGGTTTCTATGGCCATTTTCGCTGCTGAATATGAATCTGGCTTGTTCTTGGACTAAAATTAAGTTTTGACCTGGTTCAGTGGATTTTTCTAAAAATGGTAGGCAAAAAAATAGTTTTCTCTTTTTGATGCTTAAGAAAACTGCTACCCCTCATATGTAATGTCTTTTCATGTGTTTTCAGGGTCGCTGAAGTTGAAAATGAACAAATCAGAAACATTTGATGCATGGTTTAGCGGTTATAGGCAAAAAATGGAAAAGAAAGGTATTATTTTATTAAAAAATAGTGTACAGAAGAAACACAAGACATTTGTATTAATTCCATGATGTAGCTAATTCAAATCATGAAATCATCATAGTTACAATACATTGCTCAATAAACTATCATTATCATTAGTAATATTGTGCCTTGCGACCAGAGGATTCTTAATAGAATTTCTCAGTTCATCTACAGTAAATTTTTCCATTTTGAATTTCCCATTTCTCACTTTAACACATCTCATTTGATGAATATCTGGTGTGATGGTGAGTCTCAAATAGGCAATTTCTGTGAGGAGCTGCTTTTCATCCAGGTTGTTTGGAGTCAAAGGGCCTCCATGTTTCTTGCAATTTTCCAAAACTGCCACTATTTTGAGAGCTTTTTTCTTTTTGATCTCTTCTTTTTTCAGTAGGGACAATTTCTTTGCAGCATGCACAGTAGCTAGAAAATCTTCCTCTAATTTCTTCAGTCTTGACTTTTTCTGAACCCCTGGCCCATTTCCAGGATGCCTTCCTATCCTCAAGAGACTTTGATTTGAACGAAGAGTCTATCAGAAGTCTCTTAGTCACAATAACACTTTTTCTCGAGTGTGTTTGAATGGATGTGCTACCACCACTGGCCATGACTCCAGATTTGAAAAAATTTACTGGAGCACAGCTCTGAATTTACTTTTTTTCCCTTACACCACTAGATAGGTTAATGATAGTAAACTCTTGAATTGACGACATACCAATTACAAATTGTTTTAGCTAAACAATAATACAATAATGTACAGTTTATAACTCACCTTAAGTTTATTTATTCATTGCAGCAGCAACAGTGGACGATGTTAGACCTTGCATGTAGGCATTTGTTGTGAATTTACCGCCATGTATGCTTGGCCACTGATCAATGGCTTTCTGTGTGATCATTACAGCAGATCTAGTGCCTGGAGCTGGACCCTCCTTCACAATTCTGCACAGCTTAGTCAAATGAGATGGCTTAATGGATCCTTTGTGTTCAACAATGTAACCAAGAATGGAGAATGTCCCTTCAGCTGGTGCTTCACTCCAGGCAGTTGATCCATCTTTATCAAAATGCTTTAATCTCTCTGTGATTCCTTTCCACAGCTGTTCTATATATTCTGTCAGCCAATTTATCACTGAGTCTTTTGTAAAACTACTTTCAGATCTGGTTCTGGATGGTCTAGCAACTTCAGCAACCTGGTAGTAATCAGAACGTTTCTTGATGTATTTGTAAACTTCATTTAGGATGTAATCCTCAGCTGTTAGTTCCTTTTGCTACCCTGTGGTATCGTGCTTAAATTCAGAAACTACATCATTTGCATTTCCTCCATTAGCTAATTTGGAAATTGTTTCCATCACTCTTAACATAACAGTTTTCCCTCCTTCTTTATAAAATATATTTTCTACAAATTCTGCACTAACTGTGGTTTTTTGAGCTACTTGCAACATAATCTTTGTTACATAGGAAATCAATACATAGAACTTGGCACTAATTTCTTTCTCTTGTGGATGATAAAAAAAACACAATTTTCCACAAATCTGTCAAATTGATCAAATTTGTAATTAACCATGCGAGTATCAGATTTGAGTTTTGGTCTCTTAAAACCAATGATATTGTCAAGAACCATATTGGTATAGTCAAGGCCTGATCTCAGATTTGAAGAGTGATTCTGAATAAAGTCTAAAAGCTCACTTAGTTTACAAATTTTCTTCAATGCATCAACGTGGGCTCTGTTCACAAGATGCATTAAGTCCCATCGAAATTTGAAATTTTCTCCAAACAACTTTTTCATTTCGTTTTTAAATGGCTCATTGTCCTTACAAAAAGCCCCATCTCCAACCATTCCAGATACCTTGGATTTAATTGCTTCTTCCGATAGTTTCAAGTGATTAGGAGACTTCAACACATCAAAAATTTCATTGGCCAAATAAACTCCTGATTTGCTGCGTACTAAATTTATCCCAGCAAGTTTTACAGTCTTATCTTCTTCACTCATAACTAATACAACTAGCATGCTTAATCCCAAAATTGTTCCAATGTCAGCTGTTATTGTTACTGAAGTTTGTTCTAAGAACCACTTTACAGTTTGTTCTTTAAGTTGATTATCTAATAGCTCACAAATTGTCTCGCACGCATGTGTGCTATGATTCAAATTTCCAACCTCACAACCTGACCTATGTAATACAGCTAGAAGTACTGGATATAGAGCCCATGCAGTGTTTGTTTTCATTATGTAGTATAAGATGTTGCCACATAAGTCTTCTATGCGTTTAGTAGTGTTCCGAGAAGATGTTTTCATCACTTCATAAACAGCAGCTCTTTGATGATGCTGAAGTTTAATTAAATGTCTCTTCAGGTGGGTTTTCAGATTTCTAAACCATCTCTCTTGATTTTCTCCTTGTTTGCATACATAGGTTAAATCTTTAACATTGAAGTAACCTTTTATGTTAGAATGTTTGTCTGAAGCACATGCTTTGGGGTCTGTGCAAGCTATGCAATATAATGTAAACATTTTATCATCAGAAGCATCATCAATATCTTCTTGATTATCATCATCTTCATCCTCAACAGCTATATCTACATCAGGCATATTAGTGTCACTATTTGCAATGTTTTCCATTATATCACTTGGTACTGAAAATGAATCATCAGCATGCCCTAGATCCTTCTTTTCCACCAATTTGAATGTAGATTTGATCAAATCATTGTTCAGGATTTCTTGTATTGATTTACACTTGCTTAAATGGGCTATGGAAATGTCAAATTTGTTGCTTTTTGCTTTATTAGATTTGGATGCAACACTTGAACTTGAAGGCATATTTTGACTTCTCTTTATTAACCACAACAGCTTGGTGAGTTTCTTTTGTTAGGCGCAAAATTGCATTCAATGTCTTCTGGATTTGGGAATTTTCAAATTCCTCTAAAGCAGTTTTGTTAGTCTGATGCGCAGATTCCTCACTTACCTTTTGTTTCTTAGGTGGAGGAGAAGCACTTTCTTCAGTCTGTGAAACATCTAGTGAAAAAGTTTCATTTTCTAGATTAGCAGTTGATGAAGTTGGTTCATTTTTCTGAGGTCTAGCACTAGCACATTTTGTGAACAAACTAAATGACTGCTTTGCCGTATCTCTTTGCTGCACTTCATCCTGGTATTTCTTTACTGCAATATCTAAGCTGTGGGCCCAAACTCTGGGACCTCTTGTATTGTAACAAATATTTTTTTTGGAATTAAAATGTTCCTCCCAGTTTTGCTTCTTTGAATATTTGTTCTTGCATTGACCACAAAAGTAACCCTTTTAACACCCTCACTTTTCTCTCCAACTTCATCAATATTAGGATCCATTATTGATTATTGACTACCTGAAAAAATACAAAATAAGTAAAAGTTAGTAAATATAGTATGGTAAAAGTGAGTAAAAGTAAGTAAATATAGTACAATGAAAGTAAGTAAAAGTAAGTGCTTTAAACTTAGTAAAAGTAAGGAAGAGTAAGTAAAAGTAGGTAAGTTAAAGTAAGTAAAAGTAAGTTTAAACTTAACTAAACTTTTCAATTCTAGAGTCATGGTGGATTACTTAAAACCGCACAAGTAATTATCTGGCCAATTTATCAAACCTGGCCGAGATCAATGGAACATAGTCCAATCCTGATAATTTTATATTAAAAAAATATACGTTTTAATAAAATTTTAATTATCAAAACATTGAAGCTTAACAAAAAATAAAAATAATTGTTAAATATGGAATTACCAACTAAACTTAAAATAACTAAATTTGTAATTTAAAAAAATTGGTTTGTACAAGAATGTATACGCAAAAAAATTGCATAACGTCTAGCGGATGAACAAAACCCAAACCCAAATTTACTTTTTCTCATGGTCAAATTTACTGGAGCAATGCTCCCAAGATCCCAGGAATCTGGAGTCATGCCACTGGCCCTGATTCAGTCATCAAGTTTTGAAAATTCTGATTTGCATCCTAAATTTGTCAGAGGGGCATACATCAAGTCTGGATTAGCATCATTGTCTGATCTTGTTAAATAGTCCATACAAGACAGCTGATTATTTACAGTATCAATGACTTCCTCTAGAATTAGAGCTTCAAGTTTATCTTTACCAGATCTGGCTTGTTCCTTCCTTACAGCCATCAAGTCATTCAATTCAACCATCTTACCTTCAAAGAAACATTTTACTCCAGACCAAGTTCTTTCACTTTTCTCATTACCCTTCTTGTCAATTCCAAGAAATTCCATCATAGGGAAAATCATCACTTCACCCATCATTGCGTAAATTTGGGGAACACATGAACCACTGACTTTGGATGAAAGTTGACACTGCAAGAACTAGCTTGTTACTGTTGACATATGGCATCAAAGAAAGCTTGGATGGAGTCTTGCCTCACCAAATATTCTTTTGCTAACTTAGCGATTCTCCCAAACTGGTTTGCCACGAATCCTTTGAATCCATCACATTTGAGTCCATTATCTACCATCCAGGATTTATAGTCATTATATAGGGATATAGTACTGAATGGGAGGCATGGCTGGGAGAGAGCAATTTAGCAATTGCAATGAGTCCCAAAGTATGAATGGAAGAACCAGGAGAACAGAAAACTTTTTCTCCTGCTGCTGTAACTTGAAGTAGATTATGTACTCATTTTCTGTTCCATGTTTTTAAACACTGTCTATAGTGTGATCTACTCCTAAAATGATATGGCTGCAGCACTTCAAGATCTTGTTTGATTCGATTCTAAAATGCTGTAAAAGTACTCAACATTCACTAGCTCAATCAGACATCCAGAAGTCTATTTGAGATTTGAGTTTGTCAGTGGTAGAATTTGCTAGTATGACTAGACAACTCAATTTGAGTTTGTATGCTCTGGCTCCATCCTCTCTGGAATGGCTGATGTTTTCCAGATATCCAGTTGTCAGCGACTTTTTCATGCCAGATGGACCAGCAGTGGTGATGTGGTCAGCCTTCACATTGTACAGCCAGTGGCTGGCAGCCTTGGTCGTATTGTCAAGTCCTACACTCACAATGTTATCCTCTTCATTGAGGATTGTTATCCTCTTCATTGAGGATTTGTTGAGTGACATACTCTAGATTCAAGTATGAAGCATCTTCCAAGTACTGTATTGCATTATTGATCTGTGGCTTGGAAATACATACATCAAGTCTGAATACTGGTGATGAACTTGTAACTCTTCATCTTCTCCATCTCACCCTCATAATCTCTCATATTATCATCTGCCTTCAGCTTCCAATCTTGATCAAAAAATGATGTTAGCTACCCTTATCACACTCAAAAGCTCTTCAAGAGAAGTTCTTGTCTCGGCAAGACACTGGATTCCCCCACCTCTAATAATAGATTAGGTTGGTTAAGTTAGTAATTATCGACTGTCTCCTAATTGTGTCTGGATTCTGGAATTTTATTAAAAAAAAAGAAAAAGAAAAGGCAATTCCAAAATCCAAATGTAGATCTGAGACAAAGTTCATAATAGGTTTGGAATTATGGACTCTCTCAGAACTGTAAGTAGATCTGGAATTTTACCAATTATTCTACGTACTAAAAGTAGCTAAGATTTCTTTTGAAAAATTCCAGAATCTAGGTGCAGTTCGGAAACGGAATCCATAATTAATAGCCTAGTCTACTCTAACATATTTACTAAGCTGTTATGAGCTTTGCCTGAACTGCATCTGGATTCTGGAATATTGCCAAGTTATGCCAAGAGGGGGTTGAGGGTCACCAATGATGGAAGGATTCCAATGTATGGAAGTAAAGTTTGCTTTCATTTCTGTATAGCCTACATGATTTTTTGTTTATAACCTATTAGGGATGTACCGATATCATTTTTAGCCGATAACCGATACAGATAATTAAAAATAGCTGATAACCGATACCGATAATTAAAAATAGTATCAGCTGATAACCGATATTGATATCCAGCTAGGGTTTATTAGTTTGTCATATTTTTGTAAGATATTCATAATTTATTTTCTGTGTTGAAAACTTGGCAACAAAGCAATAATCCTTTTCATTAAAGCTGGCAACACTGCATTAGATGTCATAGTTTTGTTTGTTATACATTTGGACTGTGGGCCTATGTTGGGTTTAGTAAATGTGTTTTTAACCAGCTAGCTGGGTTAATACGGTGAGCAATGACTACAAGATAGTTTTTTTTGTTTTCTATGCCTTATATCTATTTCTCAAAGGATTTACCCTTGTTTGATTGGCTGTTTGAAAAGAAAATTAGGTAAAATTTGTGTGCTACATTTCTTCAAACCTAGGTTATGATTAAAATAAAATAAAAGGCTATGATGAAAAAATAACGAATTATGTGAAGTGATAAAACAAAATATTGGAAATTTCATCTAAATACTTTTATTCATAATTTTGGAAAAATCATACTTTTGAAATATCGGCCGATATTTTAAAAAATTGGCTGATACCGATACCAATATATCGGTACATCTCTATAACCTATACATATTTGCACTGAGAAAAATTACATACGGTACCAGAACTTTATCAATTTGTGCTTGATTCTTACTTTTGAGAATGAATGGTAGTGATGGTTTTTTTTTCACTAAATGTATTATGATGAATTAACCTGATAATATTTATGCAATGATTCTCAGGGAAAAAGACAGTTTGTCTGAGGCTCTAACTATTCTGTTTGTTAGATCTATTAATTATGCAGAGATACCTGATGAAAAGGAAAGAGCAAATGTAGTGCCCATTTACTGAAAAGGGTAACTCGTGAAAGACTGTTAGGTCAACATCCTTGATAGAAAAGATACTAGAAAGAATATTAAAGATCATTTGGATAATTTTAAACTTATTCCAACTTCCCAACATGGATTTAGATCAGGAAGGTCTTGTTTGTCTCATCTTTTACACATTTTAGTTGCAACTAATCAGGTAGATGATGGACATGATATGGATGTTTTTTGGATTTTGGTAAGGCATTTGACAAGGTTCCACAGAGGAGACTTGTATATAAACTAAAAGTTCATGGGATATCAGGGTGTCATAAATTGGGTAGTAGAATGGTTACAAGATGGAGAAGAGTAATTTTAAATGGTCATAAATCAGAGTGGAAGGAAGTGAAAAGTGGGGGTAACACAGGGATCAGTGCTAGGTCCATTATTCTTTATTGTGTATCTAAATGATTTAACCCTTTTGCTGCATAATTTCTGATATTTCCAAATTTTTTTAGAAAAAGTTATTGGGTATGGTAGTAAAAAATCTAAATTTGCAGATATAAAAGTAGTTGTCCCAGTTACAAATACAGAAAATTCTTATAAGCTACAAAAAGCTCTTGATAGATCAATAAATGGCAGATAGAATCCATTGTTAAAAAATGGAAAGTCCTCTAGAACATTTTGATTCTGCCAAAATAGTTATGAGATGCAAGAAAACTGGTTAGACCATTAGAGGATATTAGTCAGGAGAAAGATCTTGGCATTATAGTTAGTATTGATCTAAAGTTTTCTAGAAATAAGGCAACTAAAATGCTAGGCACTGTTAAGAGGAATGTTAGTTACAGAAGTAAGGAAGTCTTCTGTAAATTACATAATTCTTATGTTAGGTCTCGGAATACTGCATTCAAGCTTGGTCCCTTCACCATAGGGTACAATATGGTGAATATGCTTAAAGTTGTACAATATATAGGGCAATGAAGCTTATTCCAGGCTTAAAAAGATAGCAATACAGTAATAGAGTAAAGGAATTGTGCAGGTTTAGTTTTCAGAGACATTGTTTGAGGGAAGATATGATACACATGTAAGTAACTTTTTCTTATTAGAGTCTGAAGGAAAAACTTGAGGGCATAATGAGAAAACTAGAAAACAGACTTGCAGACTGGATCTACAAAAATACTTTTTTTAGTCATAGATTAGTAGGTCTAGTGACTTGCTGTATGATGTAGTTAAATAGTAGCTCCCTAGTTTTAAGAAAAAAATTGGATGATTTCATGAATGAAAGAGAAATGTTTGTAAATTCTGTAAATGTATATTTTAGCTCAAGATATATAGGTTACTTTGGTAGTTCTGTAAATAGTGTGTTAATTAGCTGCCTTGAAATTGATATTTTGCAAAATTTGATTATAAAATATAGTTTTAGATCATTTATGACTTGGATAACCTTGATAGGCTTGAGTGGCTTCATGTTTTCCAAATATAATGTAATATAGATTATAGAGCCATTTGTGAAGGATTAGTTTGCTTTGCACACTTCATATATCAATTTGTGGTAGACCCCTTGTGCTTCAACCACACTGCATAAGAATTTGCAGTAGACCTTCTACTCTACAGTGTAAAGAATAGTTTGTTGTGGCAGATTGGTTCCTTAGAAACTAATAATTCCTATGTGGAATGAGGTCAGTTGATTAGCATTATGGTAAGCTAACAAAATTTTGAAGTTAACTCAAATCTATATTCTATACCGTAGCTAATTATGGCTACCCCTCGATATCCAATCATCAATATCCGATTATTCAGTTATCCAATTTTAATAAATTAACACCTTTATATCAATTTCCAATCACAATTTCTCAGTTATATGATCACCCAACTGAAAAAATTGCCAAAAAAAATACCTCCCTAGGCTCATGGCATGCACATCTCTACCTTCCCCCATTGACCCCATGTTATAATTGCTTTAATATTCAATCAGTTTTCTGGGAATGCAACCTGATCAGATATTAAGGGATGCATGTATTAGTGTTGGAGTTTAATATTTTGTAGCTCAATGATGGTTTTACACCAAAATTAGGAGCCTCTGAAAATGGCTGTATGCACACAATGGGCTAACTCTCGGGT
The DNA here is from genome assembly GCA_023014485.1 of Bathynomus jamesi. Classification (NCBI taxonomy): domain Eukaryota; kingdom Metazoa; phylum Arthropoda; class Malacostraca; order Isopoda; family Cirolanidae; genus Bathynomus; species Bathynomus jamesi. Next base: position 97,025 of record JAJOZX010003841.1, read on the forward strand.
GGTTTCTAATCTTCATTTTTATTTATCATTTTCAGGAAATCTATTCATTTCTTAAAGTTTGTCCCTGAGAAGAAATTTCTCTCTAAAATTTCTTTTTGATTAATACTTGTTTCAACTTTTCTTGGTAAATTATTCTTTCAGATATACCTATTTGAACTTAGGCTTAGGCTCATCCATTTTCAGAGGCCTTGACCTTAACTTTTAGAAAGTAATGCATCAGTACCTCTTTTTACCACAAATATTCATCACTTTTATCTTTTAATGATTTCTCACTAAACACTTTAAAGTAGTGCCAATTTTAACAAATGTGTGAGTAATCAATGAATGTGTAATGATGCGCAATGACTGTAAACATAGCATCTGTATCATAATAAGAATATACTCATCTATGTAAACTCTGTATAAATTTGTAAATAAATTGAATTGTCATTGAACACACACACACACACACACACACACACACACACACACACACACACACACACACACACACACACACAAATTGTTCAATATTACCATTACACTCAAACTTTGCTAATTTGATATTTCAGATATCGCAATAATGTGGCTATTTTTCTGTGTGTTGAAATATCAAGCAAATTTCAGAAGATTTGGTGAAATTTGCCTGATATTTTAACACAGAAAAATAGCCGAATTATCGCAATATCCGAAATAGCGAGGTCTGAGTGTATTTTGTTTTAAGATATTAATGCCTGTGTTTGAGTAGAGTGAGGCCCATAACTTAAAAATAATTAGTGTAGTGGTTACAGTTGTAGAGTTATATTCACCTCCATTGGCTTGGCTAAATATTTGTGAATAGGATTAATAACTTTAAAAGAAATGAAACATACTTTACTATTTGGACCTATTAAAGTTATCCAAGTTGGGTAAATGGTCTATTATAATTGTCTTTTATGACAGAAGTTCTCAAAATGCCCATTTTATAATCAACTACTGGTAATTATTATTATTATTATTAGGTTATTTACAAAACTACTATTTGAGTACATATAGGACCTACTTATTAAGTTTCAAAATTGAGAAATTTGGTAGAAATTTACATCGTGTCACTTTTTGGTCAAAAACATAATTTCTTAGATTAATAGTATACAGAAGTGATTCTTACCCCCCTGGGTCACAACCCAAAATTTGGTTTCCAAGCCATTTTGATTGGGTCATTAAATTGTCATTTATCATTTATTTATGTTATTCCTAATCATTTTACCATTAATTATTTATCTATTGAGTGAACTGTTTGAAGGCATGGGTCTCTGAGCTAGCCCCATGGGCAGAATTTGGGTTGCAATCTAAAAAGGTTAAGAACCACTGGTATACAGTACCGTATTGTTAGGTAGGGGAGTTTGTCACATTTCCCCTTTTTTTCTATAGGAGTCACCTCGCTTCTCTCTTGGAATCTGAGTGTTTGCTTCCGCCGAACTTCTCATAGTTGTTAAGCTGTAATTGAAATATATAATAGCTGCAGATCATAATTTACCTTTCATTCAAGGAAGTTGGTGTTGGTTTCCTGAAAATATCTAAGGAGCTGCTACTACTAACCAAATCATATGGCACACAAGAATGGCAAGTCATTCCAAGTACTGTATCTGATATACATAATTACAAATGTATTTTTGTTGATCTAATTTACAAATATTTTGTAATTTTGTTCTTGTCTTCAAGTTCTTCCATTTGGCTTTAAACGAGTAGTAGTAGTTATTTATGTCAAAATTACGTAACTCTGAAAACATTTTGAAAATCTCTCATAATCTCCCAAACAATCTCTTGCAAAACTAAACCATTTCAATACCTGAGGTAGATTAATTTAAACCAGGTTTATTTTGGGATATATATTTTATAAAAAAATTTAAAATTGGCTGCATATTAATTACCGTACATAAGTGGTCTAAAATGCATTTAATTTTAAAAATATTTAGTAAATTAGGTTTCTTTACAATAAGATTTTATTTAGATTCTGGGCAAGTAGTAGTTCGGTAAGGGCTGTTTAGTCTAGTCACTTTTTTCTGATATAATTTTTCATATATGCAATGCTAAATAAATAAATAGAATGTATTTTTTTCAAAATTGCAAGTAACAGTTAACATTATGGTCTGAAACAGAACTAATATACGTACAGGGCTATTCAAAATGATTCACCTGATTTCAAATGAGAATATTTTTTAATGTTACAAATACAGAGTGATTTGTGATACATCAACCAAAAGAAAAACTGTCCAAATTTTGTCTCTCACCTCATAAATGCTCTATGTGACTATGTGGGCTACGTTGGAAACTCTCTCTGATTCTTTGCACATTATCCTCAGACACGCGCGGTCGTCCTGTGGACTTGCCTTTACACAAACATCCTGTTTCCTCGAACTGCCGATACCACCGATGGATGCTCTGAGCACCCAGTGGATCTGTTCTGTAACATCGACGAAACTCACGCTGCACTGTGACTACCGATTTACAGCTCGAAAACTGCAACACACAAAACGCCTTCTGCTGTGCAGATGCCATTTTCACACTGACTGTTTGTTGCTAGGCTAGGCCACGGCGTGACTTTGGAGCCCTCTCGCGGTGATCTTGTAAAACTCGGAGATTTCCTCTTTTATGTGGTGTATGCCCAGTTGATGCACGGTTGATAGGTACGGAAGTATTCTCAGTTGAAATTGGATGAATCATTTTGAATAGCCCTGTATATATATATATATATATATATATATATATATATATATATATACAGGGTGGGCCGTAAGTTTCCATACATAGGAAAAATTAAACGTTTGTTTTTATGTTTCAGATACCCTAAGAATATGCGTTTGACGAAAGAGCAACGAATTGAAATCATACTGATGGCTGGGTCGGGAAGCAGTCGCATGGTTGCAATGAACTTTAACAGACAACATGGAACGAACATCACACACTGGCTGAGTCCGACGAAGATGCAAGGTGCCGGTAAAGTGATGGTGTGGGCCGGGATATGGGGTGACAGAATTATTGGACCAATTTTTGTCAGTGGAAATCTTAATGCCGAAAGGTATCTTAACATGTTGCAAGAAGAGATTTTCCCATCCCTGCTAAACGAGGAAGGTAACTTCCCAGTTTACTTCCAGCAAGATGGAGCTCCACCTCATTATGGTCTTCACGTGCGTCGGTATTTGGATCAGCAGTTTCCGGATGCTTGGATTGGTTGGCGTGGTCCTGTGGAGTGGCCTCCCAGATCCCTAGATCTCACCCCCCTTGATTTCTATCTTTGGGGGCACTTGAAGGCCATGGTGTATCAGGAAAAGATACGAGACATAAATCATCTAAAGGAACGTATCACCAACGCCATTACAAGCATAACGTCAACTGTGCTAATGCGTGTTCATCAACAGTGGGGAACACGTATTGAAATGTGTTTTCAAAACAATGGCAACCATGTAGAGCATATTATATAAATAAAAATGGTTGTCCATAAAAAAATGTTTATTTTTCTTATGTATGGAAACTTACGGCCCACCCTGTATACAGTGGAACATCAATATACGAACGCATCTCTATTCGAACAAATCGGTATACGAACAACTTTTTCGAGAAAAAATTGTCCTTGTATACGAACCATTCCCTCATATCCGAACTGAAAGAAGCCAGTCAGTTTCTCTCCAGCCAGCGTTCGGTGCGCATCGCAAAGAGATGGAAAAGAGACAGAACACCAGAAGGGGAGTTACCTGATGTTTTTATGGAAGGTGACTCCCCTTCCAAACAATAATCTCCCTCCTCCACTCCACCTTCCTCTCCAGCTTCCACTTTGGCCATCATCACTCCTCAGCAAAGGTAAAGTTCAGGTTAAATTTTCATTTATTTGTATAATATTGCATTATTTATTGTTGTTACAGGTTTCATGTATGATTTTATGCATGTAAGTCTTATTTTACAGGTTTAATTAACCAATATTTTGACTTAAAAATGTTTCGTAAGGGGTAACTTTTGGGGGTCTGGAACGGATTAATCCAATTTACATTATTTCTTATGGGAAAAATTGATTCAATATACGAACAATTCGATATCAGAACAACCCTCAGGAACGGATTAAGTTCGTATATGAGGTTCCACTGTATATATATATAATTTTTTTTTTTTTGTATACGGTATATATCTATTTAAGACCAAGTGAAAGTTTATTTACAGGACATTACTACCATATCCAATATCAAGTGTATTTTGGGGCTGGAGCTTAATTTTGATATTATTATATATATGAGGTCTGTTCAAAAAATATCCAGACAGGGTGTTTAGTTTTAGGAGGAGGTCATGCTTGGAGTTGTGACTAGGGCTGCTGAGAGCTTCCCCAGCCCCCCCGGGAAGGATTGGTATATGGGCCCCCTGTTTACTCAGTATTTTATTATGAATGTTTTTTGTGTACATAGCAAGCACTGTTTTTGAATAGGGACTTGGACATATAATCATAGTACAGTATGAATAAACAACTCGGAAGAAAATGACCATTTTATTTTTTGAATCAATTATATTAATTCTATTGTCGGGGTTGTGAAGTTTCTCACAACCCCACAACCCCCCTAATTTTCAAGTCCTATCTGGTTCTTCTTACAAGTTTTTCTCTCCCCACAGGAGTCTAGTTAGTAAGCCTGTTAATTGTAAAAAAAATACCTTGTTTGAGCTTGGAACCTGGAAACCTATTAAAAGGTTATGAAACCAGAGTAGATTGCCAGATAGACAGGCTGAGATTAATACAGATGTGTCCCTTCGGAAGCCAAGGGAGTTTGGAAAGCCTTTAAAGTTTGATGTTAAGTGCTCTAGCTTGTAATCCTTGGCCACTGTGCAATAGGAATAAAGACTTGTTCATAATTCTTATTCCTAGTTATTGTGGTGGTGTCATTTGTATTTCACCATCATTATTATCACCATCATTATTAGTATTAATTATTATTATTATTATTATTAAAATTAAAATTAAAAGTAGACATATATATAGGTTTTTGAAACTGTGACTGAGTGTAATAAATCCAGCCAGGTTAGAATCAGACATCAGACCATTACTTATTGCCCAGTTTGCAGTGCATGCTGGAGCCCTGGAGTTTCCTTTAGCCAAATCCAGTCATCTGTGATCCAGTCATGTAACTAGCTAGAGAACCTATTATAGGACACCAGTCACATTATTCCAGAGTTTAGGGTTTTGCCCATGCTTGTTTGGCACTGATTATAGGTTGATCAACTTGTGTGAGATAGGTTTGCCATAACTGTCAATGTTTGTAGTTATTTTTTGTTGGTTATTTATTATTTATGTGTTTTGATTTCATGAGTAAATTATGTTTTCCAGTGATCAATTATGAAGTCATGTTTCCAGTTAATGTTTGTTGATTAATTGTCTGTTATGTTGTTATTGTGATTAATGGTACCTGGTGCATGTAACTAATAATCTTGTTGTCTAGGCAACCAGTTGGGACTCAACTCGCATGGTACAGATTCATCAGGCTTGGATGGTGGACCCAATCCAGTGGGAGCTACGCAGTCCATTGAGGTTGTGTCAACCACTGTTGGCCACTGGGATCTGTCCTGCAATCAGGCCTGTGACCCTAACATGACTAACTAGCTAACTGCCGGGTATAAAGAAAAAACTCGGGTCATAAGGGGTGTCAAGTTTGGAGGGTAGCTGGGCTGGGACAGGGGTTCACATTCTGTGCAAGTAATTTCCGGTGCTTGTCTTCCACTTGCTTTCTATCATTTCTGCTGAATCTCGCTAAATGTTATTTGTTTTCCAGAAGTTTTGTTAATTGTGAGTCATTGCCAGTCTTTTTGTTATGTATGTTTATACCTTTATACTGAATAATTGTTTATTTCAGATAAATATGGAGATAAACATAGAGTAGTTTACTTCTACAGTATTAGGTTTACCTTTAAATTTCAGCCCTTTCTTGGACTCTTGAGTGGTTGGTTCTCCCACTCATTGGAGAGTCGGATTTAGTCACCTGAACTTGGAGAAGTCCTTTGCAGTTCACATGCGAGTCAGACCTGAATAATCTCCTGGAAATAAACCACCGACAAGAGAGGCATTCCTGGGTACCTGAGGAGACGATCTCTTTGCCCAGTCTCTTAACTATCACGACGATACAGATACTTGGGGACTATGGCCTACACAGCCACCGCAGCACTATCACCATACAATTTACAAATGCAGTATCAGTCCATGCAGGCAAGACAATTGTTTACTGTGAGATTTTCATTATTAAAAGTGTACTTTCTTTGCCTTCTCTCTAACAAAATGGTAAATGATTCTGATGAAATTTAAAGTACAGGCTAACTAGCTTTCAATTATAATGGTTCCCAGATCCCCCCTCTTTCCGGGCCCCCTAGAGGTTCGGGCCATGGGGATTTATCCCGACTTCCCCGCTCTCTCGGCGGTCCTGGTTGTGACTGTGCTAAACATGTGTCTGCATGTTGAGACAAGTTGACTGATAGGATTGCCACTTCGTTGTGTAGCATCATTCCACTGTGATGAGCCAATAAATTAAGTGGTTTTTTTTTCTGTGGTGATTTCTTCCTGTTACTTTTGTTTTTTTTTACTGTGAATGTGTTGTGCACCATGAATGTGCTCCACAGGGACCAACAATCAACAAGGAATTTTATAGTGAAGTTTTGAGATGTCTACATGAAGCAGTTTGGAGGAAATGGCCACAGAAGTGGGTGTCTGAAGACTGGATGCTTCACGATAATGTGCCATCTCACTCGTTGTAACTTGTCCAGTAATTTTTTGCCAAAAAATGCTACTCCCCTAAGTACAGTAGCCTCCATATTTGCCGGATTTGGCTCTGTGACTTTTTTTTGTTTCCTGAAGCTCAAACAAACCCTGAAAGGACACCAATTTGATGATGTTGAGACCGTTAAAAGAAATTTGACAGCAGCTTTCGGCCATTCCAAAAAGTGCTTCTGAAAAATGTTTTCAACAGTGGCAGGATCATTGGGTAAAGTGTGTGGCTTCAGAAGGAGCATACTTTGAGGGAGATTAACCCCCAAACCCTGTAAGTACCATATTCTGTCTGAATACTTTTTGAACAAACCTTATATATATATATATAGGGTGTCCATAAATTATTCACCCCATTATAAGCCTTAATAAATTCGTTATTATAGGAGCTATCTTAAAACGGTTTGCGACAATTAATAACACAACTCAAGAATTTTTTTTCTTTATTTCGCAGAACATCCACTTGGGGCACAATGGCGACAGTGAAGGAGAAAGCAATGTGTGTGCTGTGGATGTGGGAAACCAAACCTCCAATGGTATGCTGCACCTCAGCTTGAGGATATGCAGCCCCGTGTGTTCTTTCAGCAAGATGGGGCACCGCCACACGGGGGATTAGAAGTGCGGAGGTTCCTCAATGAAAAGTTCCCTTCTCGTTGGATCGGGCGAGATGGCCCTATTCTATGGCCTCCTCGTTCCCCGGATATCACGCCTCTGGGTTTCTTTTTATGGGGCTACACAAAGGACAGAGTGTATGCAAAGAAGGTTAATAACATCACAGAATTAAGACACCGGATTGAAGAGACATTAGCTTCCATCACGCAAGACATGCTTCTTAATGTTTGGAACGAAATCATCTATCGCCTTGATGTTCTGCGTGCTACCAATGGGGCTCACGTGGAGGTTTACTGAATTAATACAAAAATTTCTTGCGTTATTAATTGCCGCCAACCGTTTTAAGATAGCTCCTATAATAACAAATTTATTAAGGCTTATAATGGGGTGAATAATTTATGGACACCCTATATATATATATATATATATATATATATATATATATATATATATATATATATATATATATATATATATATATATATATAATGCCTTTTTTTTCTGGCAGAATGTGCTGAAATGGCATTCCAGTACCTTTATTAAAAAAAGAAAAAGAAACGAAATACTGTATGTACAATTTGCATGAACAAGGTCAAGCCTTCCACTCCCCACTTACACTTTCACTGTCTTCCTACATGGATTCAACAGCATCTCTGATGAAAATATGATCCATGCGTGGAGTTTGTTGCGAGGTATATCACACTATCAACACGCATTAAATAACTTTTTTTTATTTTTTTTATGAAGGTAAAGATTTAATTTATTATTTTATTAATGTGAACATACGCAAGAAAATTTGATGATTTTATTTTCATTCCAGTTTTATTTTTAGTTTATTTAATTTATTTTTTCGTAAAATATTTAGGAATAGGAAGGAGGCTTGGGTTAGGAGGTGGGATGGGGTAACAACTGGCAAAGGTTGTAGGAAAATTATAACAAAGTTCTGGAACCTGTCTTTTTAGGGGAAAAAAAAAACACATTACAATAATTCCTTCTCAATTTGAAACATTTTGGTGGTTCTGAATTCTAGTACGGTATTGAAATCTCTAACAATTTGTAATATTTTGAATTGAAAGTGTATTTAGTTTGAGATTGGCATGTAAACCATAGCCAGTGTGTGTAGAATTTGGAGGATTCAAGTTTGGGAATATGAGAGCGAGTTAGGTTATTGTGTACATATACGCAACATCCACTTTGGAATGAACTTGAGTAGGCTATAGAGAAAGTAGGAGGATACAGAAAAGGGGTTGTTTTCAGCAGAGGTGTAAAGTAACGAAGTATAAATACTTCGTTACTATACTTGAGTAACTTTTTGGGGATCTACTTTTTAAAAAGTACCTACTTTTATTTTTAAGTACTATACTTTTACTTTAACTTAAGTAAGCTTTTATAGTACTTTTACCCAACTCCAATTTACCAACATCATTCATTACATTTCTTAAAAACTCTAGAATCTCGAATTGAAGCAGCCAATTAGAGGATGTGTGACAGCGTGGGTCTTGAAATTACCCAATCACACGCGTTAATTCATGTTTGTACCAAGTCTTGATAGCAAGAATTTGGAAAATGCTCCTGAAGCTGAATCAAAAGTTTTGTTGAGAATGAAGTTGGTTGAAGTGACATATCAGTTTTTTATATTACCTAATAATAATAAAAAATAAGTTCAGAGTTTATAATATGCTGTTAAGTAATTTCATAATAGCTGATACAGTTCTTTCTACTTTCACTACTTCAGTACTTTGTAAATGAGATATTTTTACTTTTACCGAAGTACATTTTAGAAATGGTACTTTTACTTGTACATTTTGTCACTGTAACAGTACTTTTACTTAAGTAATGAAGTCTGGTACTTTTTACACCCGGTTGTCAGTTATCCCAGATACCTGAAGTGAGGTTTAGAGGAGAGATGGTGTTCAATATCTAGATTGAAAATTTGAGGAAAGGCTACGAATGTTGCGGAAGTTTTGAAAAGTGAATCAGGCAGGGCCCAGAACATTTCAAATGGGCAGTAGCAGAACCATCCCCGCTGCCCAGGTCTAAGTTCCCGGTATCCGCAGCAGGGGAGCCAGAATTGGGGAGAGGACTCTCAGGCTTGAGATCGATGCCATTTTGTTGTTTTTTAAATTTTTAAAACATTCGTGTAGTGAGGAATAGGGAGAGAAGCGTGTGAGAAAGCATACTCGACTGGTCGCAGGGTAGATGAAAAAACGGAAAAGGGTCAACTAAGGAGGATGGTGACGGGAGAAATGGTAGTTCCAGCATTCCGTCTCTCGTCAAACATCCACCCCCGGAATACTTCCTCCATGGTGAGATGCGTGTAACTTGTAACAGCATGAGCTCCTAAATAAATTCATTAGACCATTTGAGGGGTCTCGCGTCTTAAGATACTTAAGCGCCACCACAGGCGAAACGTGTTTTTGATGGATATCACTATTTTCACCCTTCCTCTATCGCGTGGTTTGGGTTATAATGACCTTACGACACTATAAGTATGGTTGAAAACCTTATGAAGCGAACTACTTTTTTCACCTCTATCGCCAGCCAAAGGTTCACCCAAAGTTCGGCATAATAAGAAAAAAAAAATTAAAAGAAATATATAAAAATATGAAAATCTATTCCAAAAACTCACATCTTCATTAGCATACTCAGAACTCTAATTTAGCCGAAAATGAACGTTCTAGCTCAATTAATAACAGATACTATTGCCAGAATATTGCTGAACTTTGGAGGCGATTTCTGACGAATTTTAATTTTGGCGCTTAGGTACCTTAAGACGCTGGACCCCTCAATCTTCCGCTTATTAATTTTGCTTCATTTAATTTAACATGGTTAAAACCATCTTGTTAAAAGATTTTTAAGGATGACGTTCAACAAAAATTGTGTACAAGGTTACGCATTTTATATTGTACAATAAGAATAATTAGCTTATTCTATTTCTCAAAAATATTGGGGATTATAGGACTATCTTGTTTTTATTTGGAAATGTATAGAATATTCAATATTTTTTAAGAAAATGCGAATCCTGATTTAGTGATTTGGATATAAACTTGTTACAGTATGTAATTAACGTATAATTAAAAATTCAACTCCATAATTCATAAGGGGTGAGAGGATGTAATTTTAAAAGAAAACCCTAATTTCATAATTTTCTGAATTGCTTATTCTAATTGGCTAATCTGATGATTGAGTGCCTAGCGTGGCCATTTTCACTAAAACTCTCATTTACGTAGTACTGTCATGCGACAAATTTAGTAGCTTACCGTTTTATCATAAAGCGAGACAATTTTTGGTATGCAAAGTGACTACTACGAGTTGATGATATGAATTGATAACATTGTCAGTTAACCTTGTTCCAATATGTACTATTTGGTTTTCTTTCCATTTCTAATTTCTTCGCGTCCGTGTTCTGTATTATTCATTTACTAGTACATTGTTATAAATAGGGCGACTGTAACGATGTACTGTTTACTTTTACCATTCGGATCCTCGTGTGAAGGTTTGTCACCTGATTTTTGAAGTTACGAACGGGGATAAATCACCGCAAACATTATTACGGTTCACTGTTAATTTCCGATAATTATGTGGTAAGTGTTTAAGCTTATTTTAGTTATCTAGGCCTATTGGTGGGGTTCCCAGATGTATTATAATTTTAGATTTTCGTTTTGCGTCCTATATTTCCATATATTTTTTACGAATGATTACTTTCAAGAAAATTAGTGTTGAGTAGAGAACATTTTGGCCTACTTTATTCATATACGTAGCTTCGTTAAATTTGATCCTCGTTTCTTGCATATTAGATCGTTTAGATCATTGAGGGTAAGCGACGTTGGGTAGGTATTTTTTCACTAGTTGGATGGGGACCGTCCTTTTCGTTCGGATCCCGCATAAAGCTGTTGGTCTCCTCCGTCATAGGATCCTTTACCATTAAGGAGGAGATATAAAAATCTAGCGAGTAATTTATGCTTTATATTGATAAGAATAATACTGCCCCCCCCCCCCCCCCTTTTTTTTATAAGCGCGTAAAATTACAGGCAAGTCTTAATATTTTAAGAAATAAGAGTGGGAAACTGCCATTAAACAAAGTGATGCTCTCTCTTTTTTGGATTTAAGTATAGTATTTTAGTACATTTGAAATTATAAAGTAAACAAAGATTATTGTTATTAAACGTTTTTGTTTGATATCCCCAGCTTTAGGGTATCCCCTAGATTACTCATGAATTCTCTATTTACGACTAGAGAACGTAATAAAATTAGAAAACACTCGTACCATCGTTTCCAATAGCTAGGATACAGTGAACTTCACCTACTTTACTGCCCGTTGTATCTCGATTATTGGAACCGATGATACATTGGATCATCAAAGTTTAAAGTTTGTTTTTTTCCACCCTACTGAGGAGATGCTTGGTTCGAATGCTTAAGGAAGGGGTAATTTCGCTTATATATACTGTACATATATATTTTTCTACAACTTTCTTCGCAGTTAGCGACTGGTAATGGAAGCATCGTCACGTAGTGACAATGAAAATATTCCAGAAATTTTAATCACAGTCGCGAAAACAGATTCCTGGCACGAAGAAAATCGTGTACAGATAAAATACGAGAAATAAGACGATAGAGAAAAGCAGGTATTCATAGGTAGCCTTAATCATACAGTTGTACTTAACAATGTAAGTTTTTTTCCCCTTCAAGATTAATATTCGATCTGTAAAATTGGGAAACTGACCAAGGCTGTAATTTTTATGCAGCAAGTGTTACATTTAAATGGCTGCGTAATTGTTCGGTCGCTAAAATATTTGGGACGCTGTGAAAAGATTTTAATTGCAACTGTTATTAACGCAACTTAATCCTTCCTCTTCTCAACATTCTTGGTGTTTCCTTTTCTCGTGATCTTTCCTGATGGGGGTAATTATAACCGACACTGCTCTTCTGATCTCTAACTGCGTGCGTCCTCCTTTAAGGAGAGCACGCGGTACTAGTACCAGAGTTTCTTAACATTCTCGTTCCTTCTCTGTCAAACTGTCTAACTCGAGGGTTAATCGGTATATTCACTCTTTTATTTACTCAACCGGTCAACTCTTGAACGATCTTCCTCAATTCATTTTTCCTCATCTGTGACTTTGTTTTTCAAACGCCGAGTGTCCAGGAATCTCGAGAACCGTGGACCTTGATTTTGGCTCTCTTCTTCCTCTATGGAAGGGTCGTTTTTCAGGGTTGGCAAAAACCCGGGTTTTATCGAAAAAAATCCAACCCACTTTGGTTTTATTGGGCTTTCATATTTTTAATGGGCAAAATAGTATAAGAATAGAGCTAAATAACAGAGCTTATTAAAAAATAACTATTTACCACGAGTTGTATTTTCATTGGGCAGTTAGGTATATGTTTTGCTTGAAAATAAAATGCTCAACTAATTAATGTTTGTAATATCTCAGTCAAGTTGTGTGACTGGAATCTTTTATTGATCCATATTTCATATTTCAGTAATGAGTGCTGTGCAAGAATTAATCTATTACATTATTTTATTAGTGATTCATTGATTTATTTTGAAATCACCCGAAAAAAAACAGTTGCGTGGGTTCTATGTGGTTTTTCTCAGGTTTTTCTTTTTCTGAAAAAACCCACTGGGGACAACTGGGTCGGACCCAATCGGGCCAACCCTGACATTTTTGCGGGCATTCGCCCTTGTCCCTTCCTCGGACCTGCATAAAAAACAAACTTTTATGTACATTGTACAGTATGTTGAAAAAAAATTCTGCCGTGAAACTGCTATGCTTCCTGTTTGTATTTATCATGAATAAGAATCGCAGAGTTCTACAATATGACTTTTTTAATTGGCTGTATACATCTTCGAGAGATTTTTGCGTTGAATCGTAATTATGGTTAATTTTCTTTACATTATAGTTAACTCTCTCAAGTCGAAATAGTATTTCAGTTTATAAAACTTTTCATTTTCAGACAAGCGTTTCAGTGCGTCTGACAAACAGGATCTGAAAGTTGCATATAGTCCCCTGAGAAACTTCCGACAATCTCCCTCTCCGTTTTGTGCGAATTGCTTGCTTTAACTCATTCCGAAGCATGTCAGAATACGATGCACTTGTTACTGTAGTTCCACGCTCTAGAGTCTAGATAATGTTCAAGGATAGGGCCTCGTGTATCCCAAAACAGTGTTAGCATAACTTTACCTGCTGACGGCTGCGCTTTGAACTTCCTCGCAATGGGAGATGTTGGATGCTTCCATTGCATGCTCTGTCGTTTGCTTTCTGGTTCATAGTGATGGATCCAGGTTTCATCTCCAGTGATAATGCGCTCCAAAAAGTTTTCACCTTCATTAAGACCGCGCGCCAAAAGACGAGAGCGGATGTCCATACGATTACGCTTGTGCTCTTCTTCGCACAAAACGGAGAGGGAGATTGTCGGAAGGTGTTATTCTGTTACACGACAATGCGCGCCCTCATACCGCTGCACAGACTAGAAAATGTCTTCAAGAACTTAAATTTGAAGTTCTCGACCATCCAGCCTACAGTCCAGACCTGGCACCTTCGGATTTTTACCTGTTTGGACCACTAAAAGACGCTTTGAGAGGTCATCGATAGTTAGCTTCCGCCCGAATTGTTAATTCTGACGAAGGTCAAGCTTTTCACTCCACCTTAGACCTACAGTTTAACGTGGAATCCGAACCACGCCCCATCAGCAGCCCAGCGTCTTAACCACTAGGCCACCTAGGGTACCCATTTATCTACCAACCACTTTCTTTATTGTGTGGAAGGATGAACAGCTGGGTTTTGCTGCGCGCCGGCTGCCGTCGGGTCTCGAACCCGGGGCCGATGGATTCGTAGTCAGCGACGCTAACCACTACACACACACACACACACATATATATACATTTTTTTTTTTTTTTTTTTTTTTTTTAGTTCAGGAAGAACCGATTCGCCTCTATTTAAAGGGCATATCTCAGCGGAAAAACAAAGAAAAAGTGAGAGGAAAGACAGAGGAAAAAGAAAGGGTGGAGGGGACAGTCGAAGTGGAAAAAGACCAAGGATGACAAGGACTGCAGGGTCGAGCCCCATCATCCTTGGGTGCTAGGGCCGGGAGGGCGCACGTGAAACCTCCAGGAACAAGCACGTACAAACGAGCACAAAGAGCACTCAAGAGCACGAGCTTAGAACCCCCTTGCGGGGATATATATACATATATATATATACACAAACTCAGAATGGTCCCCCGAGAAATTTATATGTTAAACACAGACCGTGCATGGAACAAGGAACTCTTCTGGGAAAATTAAATCCACTATAGTGGACTATAGTGGATTTAATTTTCCAAGAAGAGTTCCTTGTTCCATGCACGGTCTGTGTTTAACATATATAATACAGGGCGTCCCAAAAAAATGTATACACACTTTAACAGCTGATAGCTCAATTGATGTTTCTTTCTTTCCAAGTTAAACCCATTAGAATTAATAATGGCAGTCAGACTAAGCTTTGAACAAAGGAAATTCATCCTAAAATGCTACTGGAAGTGTGAAAACGCAGATGAAGTGCAAAGACAGTTTAGGAGGGAGTTTCAAACAGATCCACCAACGCGACTTACTATCACTCGAATTAGAGATAAGTTTGAAGCCGATGGAACTGTTCAGAATGTCCACAAGAAGCGTTCCGGAAGACCACGGACATCGACAAGCCCCACAAAGCAAGAAAGAGTACTGGAAACGTATCACCAAGGTCCAAGAAAATCTGTGCGGCAAGCGAGTCGTGAGGTAGGAATTTCAGCATCGTCTGTCCAACGCATTTTGAAGCGCTGTCAATGGAAAAGTTACATTTCAAGATTAGTCCATGCTATTAATGAAGATGATCCGGACCGAAGAGTGGAGTATTGCGAGTGGTACTTGGCACGATGTGGATGTGGATTGGACGAAGGGGTTTCGTAGAATACCCTCCGCGTTCACCAGACCTCACACCACTAGACTTTTTTTATGGGGATACTTAAAAGACAAAGTCTACGCTATAAAATCTGCAACAGTCGCTGAATTGAGAGCAGCCATTGAACGAGAATGCACACAAATACCAAACGAAATGTTTCGTGATGTTTGCGATTCCATTGCTTCGCGTTATCAGCAGTGCCTGGACCAGAACGGACGTCAGTTTGAAAACAGGCGTTGACAAAACAATTAAGTAATGTCTGTAGATTCTATTACATTTTGAAAATGAAATGTATTTTAATAAACACTGCCTTTATAAGTATTTAAAGTGTGTATACATTTTTTTGGGACGCCCTGTATATATATATATATATATATATATATATATATATATATATATATATGTCCTCGCAAGGGGGTTCTAAGCTCGTGCTCTTGAGTGCTCTTTGTGCTCGTTTGTAGGTGCTTGTTCCAGGAGGTTTCACGTGCGCCCTCCCGGCCCTAGCACCCAAGGATGATGGGGCTTGACCTTGCAGTCCTTGTCATCCTTGGTTTTTTTCCACTTCGACTGTCCCCTCCACCCTTTCTTTTTCCTCTGTCTTTCCTCTCACTTTTTCTCTGTTTTTCCGCCGAGATATGCCCTTTTAAATAGAGGTGAATCGGTTCTTCCCGAACTTAAATATATATATATATATATATATATATATATATGTGTGTGTGTATGTATGTATGTATGTATGTATGTACGTATGTATGTATGTATGTGTATATCTTATGCCCTGAAGGTTCATTATGATCAGTTTTGTGGTGAGTAGATTATTTATTTCCAAACATGCATGAGGTTCAACACTTCGATCTTATTTATATGAACTCGATTCATGTTAATTTAAATTAGGTTTGATTACATTATACGAGTTACGTTAGGTTAGTAATTTTCACTTAGTCTGAAATGTATATATTACCTGTAGTTCAGTAGATTTCAGTTGAAACATTAAACAAACGTTTTATGTTGATTTAAATCTTAAATAAATAAAAGTTGCGTAAGGTCTAAAGCCGACTTCATGAAATTCGATTTTGTACGTGTAATTCCATCAGTAGCACCAGTTTCTGAGGTTTTGTTGAACCTTGGTAAGTCTAGTAGAGCTCTGCCATCCATCCATCCATCCATCCATCCATCCATCCATCCATCACCAAAATCTCGTCTCTCAAAAACTGGGGTGAGGAAGAGGGAAGGAAGGGTCCCCAACCCAATCCTCTCTCTCCCGTATCGGGGGAGATGCGGAACTAGCACCACCCTTCAGCGGGCGGTGGGGTCGCCACATCCCCTTCGCCTTGTAAATTGTAACAAATGAATACATGCGGACTTAACTGAGATTTTTTTGTCTAATTATAATTTAACTGAAATTTTTAAAAAACTGAACGTTACTGTATAAAACAATGGAATTTATTTTACTTAATTCCAGAAAAATGCAAATTTAGTGTTCCAAATTATGTCCACCCAGTATTTGTTTTATCTTGAGGTTAGATACACACTTGTTTAAGCATCAGGAATTATAAAACAAACAGTTTGGGTTGAAGTTATGATTACAATCTAGGGCATATTTACTTAGAAGTAGGTTAGGTAAATTATATTAGCATAACCTTGACGCAAGTTTGGTATGACTAGATCCTAAAATTTACACCTAAGCCTGTTGTGAGTAACTGAACTTCGGCCGGCCTGATGGGTAGCTGTGATTCAGAATCAAAATGTTTATCAATTAAACCAACGGTTTGCAGTCATAAACACATTGTACTGGAATTAGGAGACATCAGTGTACTTATGTGAAATGAGTACATACATCCAGTTGTCTGCCACATACCCATTTCAAGAGTTCAGTCATTGGACTCAGGCTTAAGGTTAGTTATTCTCAATGGAGAATGAGCTACTGGGATGACAACTTATAATTTGTTCAGTAGATATTATCCATTTGATAGAATTTGGCACAAATCGGCCTATATTATGTAGGTCTTACCTGCGGAATACATTTGCACTCGCAGAAACCAGTCACACTCTGAAATAGGAAAAGAACTACCGTACTGAAATGATACAGCTGTTTTCATAACTAGGTACTGTTTCAATACAATAATATGGTAATGGGACGATAATCTGTCTGAATAGGCCAATGGTACTGTATTAGTTTCATATAGAAGCTTCTTTTTGGCAAAGCTGTACTATAAATCTTTCCACAGGCGGCTGTGGTAGACTTTTTAGAATATTTATTTAGACACTGTAATGATGCAAGTTAGAGATAAACTCCCTTAGAAATTTTGTTTTCCAATTTAATTTATCCTATGATATAGGCCTACCTCCACAGGTCTTTCAAGAGTTTTGAATTTCCAGTGACTATTTATTAATGTTGGTGAGCTTGAGCCAGGTAATTTTTATTTTTTTCCTCGTTATTGTGATATTAAACTTTTTTCTGATAGGCATTTAGGGTGTACATCCTGATAGGTCCTGTACCCTACCTACTCAGAAGCCCAATGAGAAACTTCATTGCCATCTATTCAAACTGAAATTGTTGTCTATGCTTGTAGTTAGTTAAAAGAGCAAGGCTTATAAAGTATCTTCAGCAATTTGTTTTTTGAATCCTAACACACGCAGCCAGACTTCACTGCAGATAGACAAATTGGCTAATCCAGACTGGATATTTGTGAAAAAAATTATGTTTCAGTTTTAGGTTGTGGCAAATCTGAACTTAAAGATAGCCAGAATTTTATTTAGGCCTAGACCTGTCATAGGGTTTTAACTTTTAATAATAGTTATTAGCTCTGTGAGATCATAATCCTGATAAAATTCTTAGATCCTTATTCACGAGGTAATGAAAGACTCTCTTTCTTTACTGGTTGTTTAGAATCTTTAGGTTTTAGGTTTAATAATTAACACCATATACCTTTTTAGTTATTGGTTTATCATCTAAGATTTAATTCTGTATTTTACTTCAGGACCATTGTAAAGCCTATAATCTTTGACCGACTTTTATTTTTTTACAGGTCTAAGTCATAGACTGTATACAAATAAGAACCCGCAGTACCATAGTTACAGTACTCAACGTAACCAAATTGAGCAAGATCAAAAATAGTTTAGTACTCGAGTTACTCAAATGAAATAGGGTACTATGAAAGCGCCATAATTAAAACTTTTACAGTTGGTATATATACCTTTTGTAACTTCCTGTTTGTGACACTGAAATGACACTTGTGAATTCATCTGTCCAGACAGATGAAATTCAGCTGTTCCTGCCTGATTCGGACGATATAGATGACAAAAGGAGGAATTCAAACAAACCGTATCAGCCAAAATTAGCAACGTCTTTTCATTCTCTAAACATTATAAAGGCTCAGAAGGAACGCTGGATGTCAAGAAGAACTAAGAAATGTCTGTTTATGCTTCTGTTCCTCATTGGCTTTGGATGTTTAGGTTTAATATTCTTTGGGTATTACTGCTCGGGTACACGAGCATTGTGCGACCTTCCTCCATATAAAAGCAGTACCTTTAGATACATAACTACGGATATGATTGATAAACCACTGGACTCGTCTTTAAGATTCAATAATTTGCCTACTTTTGAAGACGTTGTTGGTAAGGATTTTCAGTTCGATATTGAGGGTCATGATGTAATGGTATTTTTACATATGCAAAAGACTGGAGGAACGACGTTCGGACGGCATTTGGTTAAAGATTTAGAACTTCAGAGAGAGTGCGTTTGTCATCGAAAATATGTAAAGCGATGCACTTGCCTGCGCCCGGGAACACATTCGGAAGAAACGTGGTTGTTCTCAAGATATTCCACTGGCTGGAAATGTGGTGTTCACGCCGATTGGACGGAGCTTACAAATTGTGTTGATGAAGTCATGGATAAGATTGATCATCACACTGTCAAAAGAAGGTAAAAAAGTTGCCACAATATTCTTTTTGAGCAAGATATTAAGTTAGGTTAATTAGACAAATTTTATAATTTAGTTAACTAGACCAAAGTGCCAGTTTCTGTAGTAGACAATCCTGTGGTACACAATTTTAGAAGTGGAAAGAAAAGAAACTGTTGGTAACTATTAACAATAATTTTTAACATGGAACACACAAATTGTGGAGTATTTGTATTTATAACAATTTGGACCTTATGCTTTTGGCTTTACTGGGCTATCAGATTAATTTAACCCCTTCACTCCTCCGCTCAAAGTATGTGATACTTTATACTAGGTGCTATGATGTACCGGGTACATGAAAGGACAGTAATAGTTAAGTGGTCACACACCATTTTATAGGGAGTTGACTAGGAACATGACTATTAATACATATACCAAATATAAAAAAATCTTTTGAACGCGGTTACATTAGAAATATTTTTAAAAACAATGCTTAAATCATTCCATATTTTAAATCGGACATAAAGAGGTGGTTTTGGAGAGGTAGGTAATATAAATTGAGGAATAACTTGCCTAATTCTATTCCCGTACAGTCGGATAGGAGTGAATATCTTGTTGAATGACAAAGCATTTTATTAGCCCGATGTAAATTTATAATTCTATTTAATTGTAAACAAATATTTAATGTGGCAATTTGATAACCATCTTTGATCGTTAATATCCATCGTGCCAAGAAAAAAAAAGACTACTCGTATGAACGAGTAAATTAGTATCAGTTAACATTCTTGTTGCTCGTTCCCGAATAATATAATGATAGTGTTTAAGGCATTATCAGCACACTTTCTCCGTGAGTGCAATAGGCTCAATCATGAAAGTTTTTAATTTTCTTTTAAGAATAGAACGCACGTTTGCGGCATTCAAAATTGATAAAAAGGACCCGTACGCTGTATGTCATTTGAAATGGAAACAGTGGAATAGTGAACAGTAAAATCCAAGAATTTTTGCATTGGGACTGGTTGATATTGTTGACATTTGTACGTTAAGATGTAAAACTTTTTTGGGGAGGGGGTTTGTTTGTTTTGAACTTGTTTATCTACGTTTTAGCATGTTTTCCTTCATGCGTCATACACTCATACACCGTGAGCGTCTCGTAGTTCGGTCGGTTAGGGCGCTGAGATTCCGCTGAGTCATGAGTTCGAACTCCAATGCTGCCTAGAGCCGGGCGTTTCTTTTCTGTATTTTACATTACGACGAAGCTGCAGGCTGGCCATCCTCTTTAATTGACTCAGGCTAAGGTAGCCCAGACTCGGGCTCCACTTCCAGCTTCCTTGGGGGATTTTGGACAAGGATGTTACCTTTTTATTATATACCCGCTCGTCTGGTGATGGCAAACCTTTTTCATTGAGTGACAAAAATCAAGCTTACCTTCGGGTGACGTGTGACCTTCTTTTCTAGCGGAATGGATGCTGGTGCATATTTTTCGCTAAGGTCCCGATCTCGGGGTACATATTTATTATTTAGTATGATTAACACGATGCATGCCGAACCTGGTTTCCTCACTCAGACGGTTTATTTACACTGTAACTTAAAGTAATTCATTGAAGGAAATAGTTGTTCGCACGCCTAAGTTGGACCAAATATCGTTAGCGAAATGATTGACAAATGTTTGAAGGAAGAAGAGAGTTCGATAGAGAGTTTCACACATCATCAAAACGACAACTGCGAATGTGGATCGTTATATTGTAAACCAGGGATTCCCAACCTTTTTAGGTCAACGTACCACTTTTTGCCACCATACTTTTCTCAGTACTACCATTAAAGAAGGAAGGAAGGAAGGAAGGTGGTACTACCTAACCAAACTACTAGTAGGGAGGGGACTGTGGTGGTGGAGGGAGGGAGGGAGGGAGGGAGGGAGATGCTACCCGCTTCTGACACCAGTTATCGAGGTTTGATCGTGGCGTCGTTGTGGTTTTGGTGGTGACACCGATTTGTTGGCGGGGTTCGGATTCCGCTCGTATGTAGGAGAATTACGAGTTGTGACTGATCGGGGACCTTGGTGCAGTGGTTAGCATATCCGACCGGCATTTGGATGATCCCGGATTAGATTCCTGGGAGGTGCAGGTGCCTCGTTTTTCATTTGCTCGTTCTCTCCCCATCTTGTGCGGACGTTTCTTCTACACAAGCGTCGTTCTTTACATTAATTATACTGTTTGCAGTTAAGATATATATATATATAGTGTACAGTATATATATAATCCGTTTTTCTTTACAGATACTTCTACATAACGTACTTAAGAGAACCTATTCACAGATATCTTAGTGAATACCGACATATCAGAAGGGGAGCTACTTGGAAAAATACCTTACTTTACTGCAAAGGACGTAAAGCAACTAGGGTCAGTGAATTCTAGAATTCCAATATCATTGTATACTAGTATCATCGATACCAGTAGTATCTAGTATCGACTTAGAAGTCGAGTACAGAAGGGCAGAACTAGAATTAGAACGTCTATTTAGTACAGTGTATTTGTCAATGGACTATTACGTAAATACATTACTTTATTGAATAATTATCCCGTCGATCAGTCAAATTAAACGACATTGGGTCTGGGTAGTAGTTGGATGGGAGACCGTCCTCCGCACCCAGATTAGGTAGCGACCCGTGGTTCGGATACCACGTAAAGCTGTAGGTCCCCTCTGTCATATGACCTTAGATGTTGCGGAGGATGTTAAACAATCCTATTATCACTATTATTTATTGAATAATTATATAAGCGTAAGACAGGGCAACAAACTTGACCATATTGTGAATGAGCATTTCATGCCTGTGCCCAGTACCCATTCCAGACCAGTTGAAATCACTAGTTAGTTAGCTGAAGAAGCGCAACTAACTTTATTACCTTAACTACTGTCTTGAACCAGGAAACTGGTTTGTAAAGGAGAAGGTTTCTCTACTTGTTAACCTTATCAAGTTAATAACCGTTTTGTAATTCATAATTAGAGCCCGGATGTTCAGACACTAAAAACCCTTAAAAAAAAAGGCGGGCAGATAGTCAAACTAAACATTCAAAATAAGCAGTAAAACCACCAAAAAAGGCATTTATAAATTTGCTTTCAACAAACGTTTACCTAATCTAGAATAATAGTTTTATATACACATAATGACAGGCGTACTCTGCTGCGCCTGTACACCTCCCTGGTGCAATCCCGTGTCGACTACGGCTGTGTGGTCTACAGCTCCGCCTCCTCTCCGGCACTCCGTATGCTGGATCCTCTTCTCCACCGTGGCCTTCGCCTGGCGTCGGGTGCCTTCCGCTCGTCCCCTGTCGCTAGTCTTCAGGTGGACTGTGGACACCCCCCCTGCCCCTTCGCCGGGGCCTTCTCATGGCGAAGTGTTACCTTCGCATCTGCCGCCTTCCGATGTCCCTACTCTTCTCCGCGATCTCCCAGGCGCTACCCCGGCCTGACACGTGGCATTTCGCTGCTCTCTGGCCGAGATTTTCTCGTCCCTGGGGATCCCCCCACCCTCTATTCTGCCGTTCTCCTTCGATCTGTCGCCCCCCTGTCGGACCACCCCTATCTGCCGTTGTCAGGCGCTCCGTGGCCTGCGTAAGGAGTCTCTTCCTGCCGTCCTCCGGTCTTCTTTTCTGGCCCATCTTCCCGTTCATTCGGACGACGTTCCCGTCTACACCGACGGCTCGCGCTCCCCTGCAGGTGTCGCGGCCGCCGTCTTCTCTCCGTCATTGTCACCTACCTCCCGGGGTATCCCCCTGCCGGTTCAGGCCTCCATCTTTTCCGCGGAGCTCTTTGCCCTTCTGGAAGCCCTCCGTCTGGTATCGGGTTGTTCGCGGTCCTCCTGTACCATTTTTTCGGACTCGCTGAGCGCCCTTCAGGCGCTCGAGCGCTATGATTCCCCGGACCCCCTCGTACGCCTTATTCAACAGGAGTACCATGTCCTGCACACCGTTCACCGGATCCGGGTCACCTTCTGCTGGGTTCCCGCCCATGTTGGTGTTTCCGGTAATGAGGCGGCGGACCGCATAGCCCGGTCCGCCGCCTCGCTGCTCCCCTCCCCCGCCCGCTCCCCTTCTCAGACTATGTGCAGGTCTTTCGTTCCTTTTACGACCGCATGTGGCAACAGTCCTGGGACGATGCCACCGGAAATAAACTCTGGTCCATCCGCCCCCGTCTGTCATATTGGGTGTCCTCTTTCCACCGCTCCAGACACAAAGAGGTCGTCCTTGCGCGGCTTCGCATCGGCCATACGCGCCTCACGCACGGCTATCTTATGTTCCGGCAGGAGGCTCCTCGTTGCGCCTCCTGCCAGTCGCCCCTCACCGTCTCTCTCATCCTTGTGGAATGCCCCACCCTGTCGTCAGTACGTCGTCGCGCCTTCCCGTTCCTTTCTGATTTCCCCCTCCCCGAACGTTTATGCCTTATGCTCGCTGAGAGCCCTCTCTTCTCGCTTGACCGTCTTTTCCTCTTCCTCTCCCAATCTCGCATCCTATCTGAGCTTTAGGTGACTTCTCACCTGTATTCCGCTGTTCTCCCTTTTCTAGTGCCTTTTCTCCGTCTCCGTTTCTCTTTCTCGTATTCCGCCTCGCCATGATATCCGCTACCATATAGCGGGAAGTGGCGGTAAACGCCCCAATACAAAAAAAAAAAAAAAATACACATAATACAACGCCCTTTGTGATCAAAACAGTAGGTAATGCAAATATTAATTACGCATAATAATTATTTCATTTATGAAAATTAAATTTAATATATAGGGTGTCCCATAAGTCCGGCATCATAGGAAAAATAATAAAAAAAGGCAAAACAAAAGCTTTTATTTACAGAACGTGCTCAATATGTCCACCATTGTTTTCAATACACAAATTCAGACGTGATACCCAGTCAGCAAGCACACGGTGAATGATGTCAGGAGTAATGGTGTTACATGCCGCAATAATGCGCTGCCGCAAATGTTCAACACTCCTATTTTTCTCTGCGTATACCAGCGCTTTCAAGCGGCCCCAGAGATAAAAATCTGGTGGCGTGAGATCCGGGCTTCTAGCTGGCCATTCCACAGGCCCTCGACGTCCTATCCAATGACCAGGGAATTGATGGTACAGGTATTCCCTTACTTGGGTGCTGTAATGTGCAGGAGCGCCGTCTTGCTGGAACCATGTTGGGAAATTTCCTTCTTCGTTCAAGACACTGGGAATGGGAAATGCTTCTTCCTTGAGCATACGTAGGTAGGTGCCTCCAGTGACATGTTCATCGAAAAAGAGGGGGCCTATGATGCGATCCTTCCAAATGCCACACCATACCATCACCCGAGATGCACCTTGTTCCTTTGAAGAGGTATACCAGTGAGGGTTGTTTTGAGACCAGTAGCGGGTGTTCTGTCGATTTACCTCACCATTTCCATAAAAAAACAGCCTCGTCACTGAACAGAATGGTGGACGGGAAATTGGCATCACGAGCATAGACATTATGGTTTGTAGAAATAGAAAAATATGAATTATGGTTTGTAGAAATAGAAAAATATGAATTTCTCCTATGATGCCGGACTTATGGGACACCCTGTAGAATAATACCATTGCACACGTATAAATAATACATATTGTAACGCCATTATATGAACAAAAACAGTAGGTATTGAAAATGTTCGTTACACAATAATGACAAGGATTTAAATGTCAAAAAATGTTTAATGTAAAATAATGCGATTATGCACGCTCAGTTTGTTATATATATAATGACAGCTGATGAAGTGAATGTGAGCGATTGAGGCGCTTCCTGCCTATTCCTGACGCGACCTCACTACGGTGAGAGAGGCGTTTGGGTATATAAAAAAAATATATATCAAACTGAGGCCTATTTTGGGACCCAAATGGAATAATACTAAAGATAATGGAAAAAAAGCAAATTAAACACTTTATGACGAAAAAGGCACTTTTTTCCTGTAAACGCGAAAAAAGGCATTTATGGCATTTTGCCTGAATATCCGGGCTCTACTCATAATAGTTACCCACACTAATAACTTCAATGAATTTTTCACTCTCCACACATCAGTGAAGTTAAGCTACATTGGGTATCTTCAGTCGTTGGATGGGGGACTTTCCTCCTTATTCAAATGCTGTAGGGACCCAGTGGCGTAGCTAGGAGCGGAAGGGCCCGTGGCAAAATTTCACTGATGGGTCCCCCTCCTAAGGGGACCCATCAGTAAAATTTGAAGCTTTACGTTGTTGGTTAATTTGGAACTAAAATCTTTAAAGCCTATTAAGTTTCTCTTGTCTAATTAATCAAATATAATGAATGAGCAAAGAAGGATTACATTTTTTAATGTGAAGAGAAAAATTTAGCTAGATGGAGTATATATTTCAACATACGAAATATGTATTAGCAAAAATAAACATAAAAGAGTTTGAGACACGTTTACATCAAAATTATGGATATAATATAAAAAAAAATATATCTTTAAAATCTTTCTTCCTTGCTTTCACTTCCTCATGATGATTTAGTTTCTTTCGTGGATTTGCTGGAAATAGGAAAAAACAAAAAATATATAAAAAAGTATTTCTTTACTTTTGTTTTTTTCTAAATTTTGAAGAATATAAACTAGGGCGCCAGGCCCCGTGGCATTTTTGCCACCAACGCCACCCTATTGCTATTCCACTGTAGGGACCCTCGGATGGTTCAGATTCCACCTTAGGTTATTTTTCCCCCCTCTATCGTAAGCTCCCCCCTCCCTCCAAACTATTATTTTCACCTATACAGTTATAATTAGTAACCGTGATTATTATTAATTATATATAATGATTAAACAGAAAGAAGTTCCTCTCTGTTTCGAGGGAGACAATTGGGCTGACGCTACTTTGGAAGAGTTTTTGTTGTGCAAAAGTAATCTAGCGCACAATCGACAGACGAGAATGCTTGCGGGTAAGTGAGAGTGAAAATGGCTCTTAAAACCTGTATGATAATAAATGAGTCAAGAAGGCCAGAAATTGGCACAGTCCTCAGGCCAGGGCTAAACTGCAGATTGAATGGTTTAGGCGGGTGATCTAAACCTTATCTGAACTTTTTTCTCTCTCATAGATCTTTCATTGGTGAATTGTTATGAAAAGACCACCATGAGTGAGAAAGAAAGGGACACCATAATACTCGCCTCCGCCAAGAACAATCTGAATAAGATGGCATTCTTCGGCCTTACCGAATTTCAGGAGATAAACCAGTATTTGTTCGAGGAAACCTTCAATCTCAGGTAAGTATATACTAGGATATTCCGTTTTTTTAATTAATAATTGCTCATTTAATCCTAATAATTCATAATTAAAATCGTCAGATAGGTACCATTCCGTTGATAAATTATGAATGAAAATATTTTAAAAATAAATATCACGATATCGCAGTTTTTAACAAAATTGCAATGGTTTTAACATAGATCATGCAGTCGTTGATTGGAATGTTAATATTTTTTATTTAATTTTGCCCTTCAGCTTTAAGCTTTACTGGGCTCTCAAATTAATTAAAAGATGACATCTCCCTTCACGGGTAGTTGTGATCAAGTAATATTTACTGTAAATGAGTAGAGTTTCAATTAATTTAGAATACGCGAACGATCTTAGTCGAATTTGAGAAATTATATGATGCAGTATAATGACAAATCATGCAGTGGTCAAAACCACACCCTCATAGATTTTGCTTAAATTTGGTTTATAGAATGGTCTATGCTAGTAAGTACCAAATTTCAAATATCAGCACAATCGGAGTTATGGTTCAAAAGTTATGCTCCCCCCTTTTGGGGGGGGGGGGGTGAAAACTGTAAATATTCAAACCACCATAACCAGTCCCTAATTGACATAGAACAGTGATTTAAAGTGTTTATGAAAGGTAATTGCACGCATAACAAATTAGCATAAGCAGAAAAATGGCTAAAATTAACAGGAAAAAAGTTAGTTATGACACTTTATTCTATTTGATGGGGTCCTGCCCCACCTAAATTACAGATTTTTTTAAATTTTCATATATACAAAAAATTAGTTTCAACCTTATTCTATCAATATATGAAAAGAAACATATGTGTATTTGCGTATAAAATAGGTATTTACAGATTTCAAAATGGCTACTTTTACTTAAAAGACTAATTTTTAAAAATTCATGTAAGCTGTTAGGTAATTAATACATTGCAATTTACACATGGTGCAATAATTCTTAATGCTAATAATCTATACCTATCTAAGCTTATATATAGTTAATTTTCAACAGATTTTTATCCTAGTTTTGATTCCAAACTCCCACTAAGTTCTTGAACTTGCTTTGGATTGAAGGAGTCAATAATCTTAAACACCAGGCTTGATATTTGGTGTCATCATGATAGAAATCATATCACTTTGTTTTATCCAGCAAACATCCTCTTTCATCGGAAAATAATACTGAGTGGTAGATCCTGATGAGGTGAGGAAACTGATTTTATAATCACCATATTCTTCTGAAATGTCTAAAATAATTCCAAACCAAACTTTATCATCATATTTACAGGCAACATACTGGCCAATTTGATACTCATTTTCAACTAGTTGACTGTCTTTATCTAGTTCAGCCCCAGTACTTATTCTAACCAATTTACAAATTACAATTATCAGAATCAGATGTCTAATAAGCTTGTATTAGGTTTTCTGACTCTGGTACAAACCTGTGGAAACCCCGTGTACCTTTAACAGGTAAAGCTTCACTAAACCTACTAGAAAGATTGAATTTATCCGCATGAACCTCCTCCTTTGTAACATACAAACAAATAATTGAATTAAAGTGTTTAGTGCAAAAATCATAGAAAGCTCTTGGTGTTAGAATATGACCAGTATCAGTACGTTGCAAACTAGCCTTTGCTACAACTCTCTTAATAGTTCCTCCAATACCATCACAAGCATTTTTCCCATGACTTGTGGCAAAGAAATTCCACTCAGCCTTCACACCAAAATCCTGTTCATGATAGCATAGATTGCTGAAATTATATTTGTTTTTGTATTGGCCTCCACACCCATCAGAGAAATTACTTTTTGTACGTTGGGGAATTTCTGTTTAATATCCTTCATTAAATATTGCTGAAAAGTGTGAACTGCTGATGTTGAGTGCTCAAGACAATCGCTAATAATACAGTAACTAGTATGAATTAATTCCTCATCCTTCATGTGATACACCACAAATGGATGGAGGGTCACCTGGTCATTTGTCCAGTGAAAACTTTGTGGTTCATCTTGAGTGATGAATGAAGTTTTCTGCAAAATCCCCTAGCACAAGTATTTCATCACAGTGAAGATTCTGTTTCATAGTCTTCAAATACTGACTCTGGCTTTTTGCAATGTAGTGGTGCCTAGTAAGAGAAAAAATGTTTTCTGAAAGGTGTTCAATAAATTCATCTGGAGAAGCTATATGAGTTTCCAATGTTGATCTATCTGTATTCGTCCACTGAACATATTCGACAGAATCTCTGCTTGTCAAGGAAGGTATAGTATTTAAGAAATTAAATATGCCTATACTACCAGGACATTCTCGACATCCATGTAACATGCATGTAGAAGAATTTATATCACACTTTTTTTCATAAGTGTGTAATAGGTTAAGTTTTCCTCTGCAATTGCTGATACCATGAGTTTAGGATTCTGGTGGTGGGTGCAAACTGCAAACACAAACTGAGTGGGTTCCTTTGCCTCCAGCAATTACACACCATTTAGGCCTCAGATTGGCAAAGGTAGAAAACCCTATGCTATTATCATTGTTTTCTTTATATTTTGAATATAATTCTTTTAAATTTCCTAGTAATAGACGTTTTTGCTTGTACTCTTTTTCACCATCTTTATTTCTTATGCTAGCACAATCAGATTTCCCTGCACACAAACGACTGACTTCATCATCTTCGTAGAATTCCTTTATTTCAGAGATTATATCTTCAGTTAGTTTTCTTCCTTTATTGTAGCTAGGAATCTGTGGCATAATACCAAATGTATGTTTCATATGTCTCGCTTTGTCAACCATGTATCTGGTTGCACCAAACAAATCCATTGTCCTAGAAATAGGAAATGGTGAGAGTGTAAGTATCTGAAGCCTCCTTTTGTACGATGATGTGGATTTGAAGTCTTGTACAAGATCACTCATGAGGTTTTCGTACCTATAAAAAAAACATAACCCCAAATTACTGTACAATATTAAGGATGTAAGTACATGATTTATGTTATTCAAGAATTAAGGAAGTACTGTACTTCATGAATTTGAACATGTACCAGTATATTTAGTATATGGGATGATGTCACATTTTACGAAATATAGCTAATGTCTACAACTCTACATACATATATCCAAACATGACAACCTATAATAATGTACCTATATACAGGTATTTACATACATATATTAATAGTTCAAAGTCATCTCATTAATTATTTTTAGTTTTTCTACCTCTCCAAATCTGCTTCTTTGAGATGCTGTTTACTCAGTGGCTCACCAACATCTTGAACTTCAGTGGCAAATGCAGTTTCCAACTTCCTCTTGAGGGAGGGTGAAGCTTTTTTGTATTTTTGTGAAACTGCCTTTGATCTGCTTCCACTGCTCAGGGCACCTGAAAAATATTTGAAATACAATTAATTAATGAATATAAGTATGACATATCTAGTGGCAACAATCTGAATTTCTGAACTGAAGTATATTTTTTAGATAATTTCATATATATATATATATATATATTTTTTTTTTTTAATTGGGGTTGTTTAACCTCCTTCGCAACATCTAAGGTCATATGACGAAGGGGACCTACAGCTTTACGTGGGATCCGAACCACGGGTCGCTACATAATCTGGGCGCAGAGGACGGTCTCCCATCCAACTACTACTACCCAGACACAATGTCGCTTAACTTCGCTGATCTCCGAGAAGCGGTGTTACGACATCGGCCACTACGTAGCCCTAATTTCATATATATGTATTAAGTATAAGACAACTATATCTGAATTAAATTTCAGCTGACGGTATAAAAATGCATTATCTGTACGCACATTAATAGCTAGTTACTTACGTAATTTCACTGGGGTAACATGAAGTTGCTCCAAAGTTGCATTAAGATCTTCTCGTTGAATATCTTTATCCGTTTCAGTACATTTTCTTCGAATTTTTTCTGGGGATATGTCAGGTGAAGTAGTCGTACTTTCAGTACCGTACTACGTTATTGCTTCTGGCAGTCCGAATAATTCTTCAGGTTTTGCGTGTTTATTAATTAATTTCAGACAATTTATACAAACTTCTGATTCATCACTGAAATTATATTTAGGGTCACTATTTTCAGCAAGCAGCTTTGGAAGTGGCCTCAAGTTTCGCAGAATAGGCTTTTTTGTGCAATTCAAAAGTGTTGCAACAGCGCTTGTTATAGCTTTTATGTGTAAACATTTTCATCAAACACTTTTACTTATTTAAAACACTATGCGTATATATACATAAATCTGTTCAAAATGAAAAAAAATATATACATTAAATGAGAACACAGTGAATGCTTTTTGCATCACAGAAAACAAAATAAAGATATCTCTAGTTAGGCAATAGTTATCCTGGGTAGGATTGCCACTTTTTAATGTCCACATGGGATTTTTTGTTCAACCAATTTACCCAGCAATCGAATGGGGGAAGATATTTTATGGTAGGTACTAGTGTTTTATGTTTAGTTCTTAGAATACTAGTTTAACACATGTATTTGCATTTTTAACAAGTACACCAATCTATATACCAGAAGTCAATGAGAATGTTGAACAGTTTGTTTGAAATTCTCTCTCAAGCGAGTCATTTTCAAATCTGTAAATACCTATTTTATATGCAAATATACACACATTTATTTTCATATATTGATAGAATAAAGTTGAAACATTTTTTGTATATATGAAAATTTAAAAAAATCTGTAATTTAGGGGGGGCAGGACTCCTTCAAATGGAATAAAGTGTCGTAACTTTTTTCTGTTAATTTTAGCCATTTTTTCATACATTACCTTTCATACACACTTTAAACCACTGTTCTATGTCAATTAGGGACTGAGTTATAGTGGTTTGAAAATTTCCAGTTTTCGCCCCCCCCCCACACACACACACACTCAAAAAAGGGGGGGAGCATAACTTTTGAATCATAACTCCGATTGAGCTGATATTTGAAATTTGGTACTTACTAGCATAGACCATTCTATAAACCAAATTTAAGCAAAATCTATGAGGGTATGGTGCACTTTTTTTTTTTCTTTTTTTTTTGAGTGAGCGGTATGTATTGAATCTTGTATCATCCGTAGAGTGTCTCGTGGCTCGATTGGGTAGGGCGCGGCCCGGCAGTGCTGAGACTCTCCCGAGTCGTGAGTGAACCCCAGTGCTGCCTCGAGCTGGGCGGTTCTTTTTTCTGTATATTGCGTCACGATGAACCGGCGGGCCGGCCACTTGACTTTAATTAACTGACTAAGGTAGCCAGGCTCTGGTCCCTACTCTCCCACTTCCTTGGGGGACATGGGACATGGGTTATCTGTAGTAATAACTTTTAAATGCAGTACGTTGGGTTGGTCAGCAGTAAAGTATGTTGTGATTACTACTTCATTATTATAATTCATTATTTACTTTACTTTCTACTCTTTATTCAATTTCTCTTCTACCATTAATCATTCTCTCTACACGCTTTTCACTCGCTTTCGCTGTACCGTATATAAATGCATGGTAGCGTGGTCGGGGTGGAAAACCGTTATGCAAGGGAGACTGGGATTAATCATACACTTATTTAACATTTTTACTGACTTTATTATTTATGCCGAAATGACTTAGTTAATCGGGGTAATGCGAGGGGGGATTTAATTATAATACTTAAGTCGGAGAAAGAGACAAAAAAAAATAGTTTAAATTCACAGTTACATTCTAACACGAAAAAAGCCACCTTCGTAAACGCGACGCCGCCCAGTGACTGAAGGGCATGATTACCAAGCCTCCGCTTGGTCCCACTCCTGGTTGCCACCCAGTATTTTATTATAATTTAAATAAGCAAACCAATATTTATCTTAATTTTACATTTATTAATTATTCTTATCTTTATTAATTTCTTATAACCAAAACATTCTAATTTTTAATTAGACATTACTACAAGTAAATGAATTTTTAATCTGAAACATTTAAATATTTACTATCAATGAAAGTTTATATATATATATATATATATATATATATATATATATATATATATATATATATAAGGGGTCGTGCGTCTTACGGTACCTAAGCGCCAAATTAAAATTCGCAGAAATCGCCTCCAAAGTTCAGCAATATTCTGACAATAGTATCTCTGTTATTAATTGAGCTAGAACGTTCATTTTTGGCTAAATTAGAGTTCTAAGTACCGGTATGCTAATGAAGATGTTGATGAGTTTTTGGAATAGATTTTCATATTTTATATATATATATATATTTTTTTTTATTTTTTATTTTCTTATTATACCAAACTTTGGGTGAATTTTTGGCTGGCGATAGAGGTGAAAAAAGTAGTTCGCTTCATAAGGTTTTCAACCATACGTCTAGTGTCGTAAGGTCATTATAACCCAAACCACGCGATAGAGGAAGGGTGAAAATAGTGATATCCATCAAAAACATGTTTTCGCCTTTGGTGGCGCTTAGGTACCCTAAGACGCGCGACCCTTCAATATATATATATATATATATATATATATATATATATATATATAAAATATGAATCTATTTCAAAAACTCATCACCATCTTCATTAGCATACTTAGAACTCTAATTTAGCCAAAAATGAACGTTCTAGCTCAATTAATAACAGATATACTATTGCCAGAATATTGCTGAACTTTGGAGGCGATTTCTGACGAATTTTAATTTTGGCGCTTAGGTACCTTAAGACGCGGGACCCCTCATATATCGGGTGGCCACAAAAAACTTTACTTAATTCAAAGTTTAATAACTGCAACAATTCAAAACGTATGCGATTGAGCTTTGGCACACATTAACAGATGGTTATAATCTATAATTGCTGGAATTTTCAAATATGTAGGTTCTATAGTTTTGTTACAGTGAACAATTTAAAAGCATATGTCTAAAAATAGCATGCCGAAGAAAATGAATTTGAACTTAACAAAATTTACTTAAACAAATGGTCAATATGACCACCTCCCTGTTGGTAAACTGCTCTCAATCGCTTCTTCCACGAGGAGATGCACTTTCGAACCTCATCTAAGGTGATATCCTCCCATGCTCTACTGATTTTCTCCTTAAGTTCATCTTCGGTGAATTTGTCTTTCTGGCTGCCGTAAACCTTCACCATGAGGGAATCCCATACTGAATAGTCCATCGGATTACAGTCGGGAGACTGAGGCGGCCATTCATCCTTTTTGATGAAATTAGGGGTCTCTTGCTCTAGATGATTTTGGGTCGCTCGGCTTGTATGGGCGGGTGCCCCATCTTGCTGGAAAATGTAGGCCTCATCAGGATACAGCTGACGACAATCAGGAAGTAACCCATTATCTAACAGGTTGATGTAGCGCTCAGAGTTAACTTTAGTTTCGTTTGTGGCAATAAAATGAATTCGTGTTTTCCCCTTCCATGAAATTCCCGCCGATACCATTACTTTTCTGCTGAATCGTGAGGTTTCATGATAAAGCCTGGAGGGAGGAATGTCCTTTTTCCTTGAACCATAAACCCTGTCATTTTGCCTGTTTTTGGCCACCTCCAACGTGAAATCCTTTTCGTCTGTAAACACAACTTTTTGCACGTCTTCAGCTGAGTAGCGTTCATATAGGGATTTACAGCGGGTCTTTCTACGCTGTCTTACATTCTGATCACGCCGAGGAACTCGAATTCTCTTGTAGGCCTTCAATTTCAAACGTTTTACAATCCCTTGTACAGAGGAGCGAGAAATCCCAAGGTCGTACGCAATCTGTCTCTGGGAGCGATGAGTTCCTGGTGTATTCTCCTGGGATTGAATCAGTTCCTCCACGGCAGCCTTATTTTCTTCTGTTGAAACACTTTTGGGCCTGCCGCTGCCGGGTTTTCTAGCTGTTGATCCAGTATCCTTTATCTTTCTTATTAAGTTATAAACACTTTGACGAGTCCAGTTCTTTGCGGGAATTCTCGGACAATCCTATTTCCATTCCAACCTTTTTCCTTGACACATGCTTCTATGATGGCTTTATCACTTTTACTTAACGTCATGCTGGCGGGGTTTTAGCGGAAAAATAAAGAAAGCAAATTCACATTAGGTTTAGCCTACGCCAGCGCGCGTGTCATACTACGCTACATTAGGTTTAGCCTACGCTAGCGCACGTACGTGTCAGATGCACACCAGGCATGCTATTTTTAGACATATGCTTTTAAATTGTTCACTGTAACAAAACTATAGAACCTACATATTTGAAAATTCCAGCAATTATAGATTATATGCATCTGTTAATGTGTGCAAAATCTCAATCGCATAAGTTTTGAATTGTTGCAGTTATTAAACTTTCAATTAAGTAAAGTTTTTTTGTGGCCACCCGATATATATACACCTTTCAACCTTTCAAATGTTCGTGCGATGATTCCTCATTTCACGAAGGTCAAGCTTGTCGCCCCTCCTCTTGAGTTGGTTTCTTGTACTCTCCACCTCACATAGCCAGGTACGCCCGGCTCATTGGGGATTGTTCTGAGCAAGGCGTCTAATCTTCTTTTGGAAGATGTCCACCGCAACACCACTCATGTTCCATAGTTCTTTGGGCAGCTGATTAAACAGTCTTGGTTCTCTCACAACAAAACTTTTCTTTCAGGGTTAACCCTTTAAGGACGAAAGGTACAAATTACTAACGTTTCAAATACGCGCATTTATAAAACCTTACAAAAAATTCAGGACTTAAAGGGTTAAGGATGTTCCCTGTCTAGCCTTTGATTTGGGAATAAGACAGTCTTCCTTTTCTACTTTCCACTGTTATTTGGGGAGTTACAGGGTTCAGAGTAAGGTTAGGGACTGGTTTCTCCAAGTTTAAATAATGGTCTCTCTCTCTCTCTTTTCTCCTTTCCAGTGAATATAGGCTTAATTCGTATAACCTTTCCCAGTAATTTAGTTCTTTGCGCCCATTGATCTTGGCTGTGAAGCTTCTCTGAATCCCTTCTAGCTGTCTAATGTCTTCTTTTTCATATGGGAGTGTTAGGACCGAGCAGTATTCCAATTTGGGTATGATCAGTGTTTTCAGTAGAGGAATCATTATATTCTTATCCCTTCGTTTAAAGGTTCTCAGTATCTGCCCAGTTATTCTCTTTGCTCTGTTTACTGCTCTTCTTATTTTGTTTCAAATTTCGCATTATCAGTCATTACAACTCCTAAATCTTTTGCTTGAGAATTTCTCTGAATTTGCTGTCCATTTGGGGTATAATATTCCGTGGATTTTAGGTCCTCTCTTTTTCCGTGCCGTAACAACTGAAATTTCTCAGTGTTAAACTTCATATTGTTGTCTTCCGTCCACTTGTAGATTCTGTTCATGTCTGTTTGTAGAGATCCTATATCCTCTGGGTTTCTTATTTTTCTATGATCTTTGTGTCATCGGCAAAGGATGTTACTGTGATGTCTCTGGTAATGTCCTCATTTATGTCAGTTCGCATGATTATGAAGAGTAGTGGAGTTAATACTGTTATTTGTGGTACTGAGCTGAGGACCTCTGATTCTGATGAAAATTTTCCTTGTACTGTAACGACTTGCCGCCGCTCACTAAGGAAATTATATATCCATTTCCCTACTTTTCCTGTTATTCCCATATATTTCAGTTTATGTATTATGATTCCGTGGTCACACTTGTCAAACACTTTAGCAAAGTTTGTGTAGAGTACATCATAGTTTCCATTACTTTCCAGTGAATCAATAATGTTGTTGTAGTGTTCCATTAGTTGTGATAGGCATGATCTGCCTGACCGAAATCCATGTTGGTTATCATTTAATTTTTTCTGAGTTTCCCAAAAGCCATAGATTTTCTGTCGAACTATTCTTTCAAATATTTTAGTGAGATGGTGTGAGCGACACACTGGCCTATAGTTTTTGGCCTCAGATCGATATCCTCCTTTATATATTGGGACGGGCTACGTTGTGGCCGATGAGGTTAAGCGACATTAGGTCTGGGTAGTAGTTGGATGGGAGACCGTCCTCTGTGCCCAGATTATGTAGCGACCCGTAGTTCGGATCCCACGTAAAGCTGTAGGTCCCCTCCGTCATATGACCTTAGATGTTGCGAAGGAGGTTAAACAACCCCAATTAAAAAAAATATATATTGGGACTATGCTCACACTCTTCAGGATGCCCGGTATTTCTGCGAGTCGTGATCATCTCCATATCCAATATAGGGACTCAGCGATTGCATTCGTGCCGTTTTTCATCAGTATCGCATTCCATTTGTCCGGTCCTGCCGCTGAGTGTGCTTTTAGTTTCCCTATAGCTTGTGTAGTATCATTTGTCGTAAAGTCGAAGTCCGTTATACTTTCCCCTTGTAGTTCTTCTTCAAACAAAGCGTTTCTATCGCATATCAGTTTGTCAGTTTTTGGGTTACTGAAAGATTAATCGCACTGAGCTCATAATATTTCAGATACTTCTGTTAGATCATCAGATAAAGCACTGTCTTCGTTTTTCAAAGGTCTGATAGTCATGTGATTTTTCGACTTCCTTTTTGCAAAATTATAGTACTTTGAGTTAACCTTTATCGCTTCTATAGCGTCGTCGTCTTTTTCTGTATGCTTCTCAGTTAGTTCCTGTATGACGCAATCGATACTCTGCAGTTTATCATTTAATATTTTTCTGATGTTATCTTTACAGTTACTTAATTTTGCAGTCACTCTTTTTCTTTGGGAAAAATGACCTCTTTTGTCTCTCGAACCTGCTTCTCTTTCCTCTTTGTTTTATTTTTGGGACATGGCTTTTCACAATTTCCAGCGTCTTCTACCCTAGGTCATTAGCATCTCTTCCGTTGTCATGGCCTTGAAGATGGTTTTCCAATTTATTACTTCCATGCTGGATGCAACACCTTCCCAGTTTATAGCTTTGGAGTGAAAATAAAAAATTTTGAATTTGCCTCTTTCTTTTGTTCGTGTTCTTTCCTTTCCTCTTGCTTTTATATTGGTTGTTATTTTAATAATGTTGTTGGGTATATTTCTACGTTATCAATTAGGTTGTTGTTGTTGTTGTTTAGCCGATCAGCCCACCCTGATCGAGCAAGCCGGCGGCACGCAGGTAACCGATCGCCCTCTCCGGAGTGGACCAGAGGTTCAGCGCACTAGTGATGTTGTGTTGTGTTCGTTGTTGTGCTAGAGCGGTACAGTCCGTCATAATGTGTTCAATTGTTTGTGGTGTGTCTTGGCACAGGTGGCAGGTGTCGTCTATGGAGTTGTCTAGTCTGTGTTTATATGTCCGTAAGTTTGGGTGATGTCCACATCGGAATCGTGCTAAGTTAACTCGATCCGATCTGCTCAGGCTGATCTCTGACCTGTTTGGGTGGCGGCTTCGCACCTAGGACCGCATTCGGACCGAGTCGTGTCAGTGCTTTGTGGGTTAGGTGTGTGTGTGTGTTTTCTGTACTGTGTGATGTCTGTGGGGCGTGGTATGGAATGGAGTATTTCGTTATAATATATCTCTGGTGTTACCTTAATGGTGCGAGGTGTTGGTGCATGATTGTACATGTAGTGGCAAGGGTGTTGTGGGTTAGTTGTCGCTGCTGCCATGAATTGTGTTCCCCTCATGTCTAAATGTTCCCTAACTTTTAGTATTTTTGTTTCTGTGTGCAGGTGTTCCATTGGTGTTGTTTGAGTGCATCCTGTAATGATACGAAGTGCGTTGTTTTGTATTGTTTGTAAGGTGTTTATGTGTGTGTTTGAGATAATGGGTGCCCAGCATGGGCTAGCATAGTCCATAACTGAGCGAATATATTGTTTGTATATGAGTGATGTTGTTTCCTGCTGGTGTCCAAAGTTTGTGCCTGTTAGTACCCTAAGCGTGTTAAGTCTTGACGTACATTTGGTTTTAATGTCCTGAATGTGGTTTGCAAAAGATAATGATGTGTTGTATGTGACCAAGTATTTTGGTTCTGTGAGTGTGTGGAATGTTGATGTTGTTTAGTGTAAGCTGTGGAATTACCTGGTGTTCTTTTGTGTTGCTTGTAAGCAAGGTGATGGTTGATTTTGTGGGCGCTACTTTGAGTCTATTGTGTGTGAGCCAGTCTTGTATACTGTTTATGTATGTTTGTAGGTTATTTGTAGCGGTGTCGATGTTGTTGTGGGTGGATGTTAGAGTGATATCATCTGCATATGATGATAAGGTAAGCTTGTTATCTATGGGTGTTGGAATGTCATGCATGTATAAGTTGAAGAGTGTTGGTGAGAGAACAGAGCCTTGAGGGACCCCGTTCGGAAAAAGCTTGTTTTTGGATGACTTGCCATTAAATGTGACATGTGAGTATCTTCCTGAAAGATAGTTGCTCAGCCACCTTTTGGTGTTATTGTGCATGTTTGTGTTGAGTATTTTGTTTATGAGAGGGAAGCGTGGGATAGCATCAAATGCTTTACTAATGTCTATTGTTGCTAATAGTGTACGTTGAGCTGGTCTTCTGGAGTTGATGCCATCCATGATGTGCTGCGTGAGGTTAGTGAGTAATGTCGTGGTTGAGTGGTGAGGTCTGAATCCATGTTGAGTAGGCGATAGTGGTATGTGTGGGTTGGTGATTTGTAAGATTAGTCTTTCTGTTACTTTGGAAGGTGTGCATAGTAAAGTAATGGGTCTATAGGAAGCTGGTTCTGTTGGATTTTTGTTTGGTTTGAGTAGTGTAATAATTTTACCTTGTTTCCATATGTCAGGAATAATACAGTGTTGGTATGAATATGTGCTGATATTTGTGAGAGCTAATATTCCTTGTGGGCCCAAGTGTTTAAGGTGTATGTTAGATATGTTGTCTGGTCCAGTAGCCTTCGAATTCTTAATGTTTTTGATGATCTTGGTGGTCTGGTCTGTATTGAAGGGTGTAATGGTCGTGTCGAGTCTGTAGGTTTTCTTGTGTCTGGCTGTTTGTCTGTCTGCATGTTTCTGGTTGTTGTCTCTGTTTAAGTGACTTATCTTTGCGTAGTGATTAACTAGAATGTTAGCTTGTTGTGTGTATGTTGGGATATTATTTTGGCTGCGACAGATAGCCGCGTGTGAGGTGTGAATGCCGCTGTTAGAGTGGGTAATGCTGTTTATAGTCTTGTATAGCCTGTATGTATCTGTGGAGTGGTTTAGTGTTTTTATGAATTCCCTGAATGTTTCTGTTTGTTTTTCTTTGAGTTTGTTGTTTATTTCTGTGTTGAGCTGTTGTATCTGCTGTTTTATGGCTTCTGTGTGTGGTGTTTGTGTGTTATATTTGAGGTTGTTACGTTGCCTTATGAGGTGGGCTATTTCTCTAGTGTAATTTGGGTTGTATTTCCTAATGTTGCCCTTGGTATGTATTTGTTTGCATTATTGATATCTGATTAAATGTCTTGAGTTTGTATCGATGTTTATGATGGGTGTGCTGTTTAATGTGGTGAATTGTTCCTCAGTCTGTATTTTGAACTGTTCCCAATCAGCTTTCTTGTAATTTCTGTAAGTGTGCCTAAGGCTGTTGGGGCAGAGTGTAGAATGTGTTGTAATGATGATGGGCAGGTGGTCTGATGACAGTTGTTTTTCTGTTCTCCATTGTGTATGTGTTGCTAGTGAGGGGGAACAGAACGTTATGTCTGGGGAGGAGTTTGAGTATCCTGCTTGATGTGGTAGTGTGTATGTTCTTCTGTATTGTTAAGAATGAAGAGGCTGTTTAGTTGTGTGGCTATGTTGGCGCCTCTGGTGTTGTTTTGGTTGTGCAGGTACCAACTAGTGTCTTTGGCGTTGAAGTCTCCTCCTAAGATGACATTAGTGAGAGAGGCAAGATTGTGTAACTGTGGATTGTAATTGGCTGGCACCTGAGGTGAACTATCTGGTGGGATGTAAATGTTGATTAGTGTGGTGTTGTGTTTTGCGCGTGTTTTAATGTTAACTGCCTGTATTTCTATCGTGTTATCTGCTTGGATTGTGTTTGTAATGTTTTGGGTAGCATCAGTGTAGCTAATGCTTTTACGTATGTAAGTGATGAGTCCACCCCCGTTACCCCCAGTACGATCTTGACGGATCGCCGTGAAGTCAGGGATGGTGGGTGTTTTGTGTGTGCGTTTTAGTTTTGTTTCTTGTATAAGTGCTATGTGAATGTTTTGTTTGTGTACGAATTCCCTAAGCTGCATGATTTTGTTTGTGAGGCCATCTACGTTGTACTGTAATATGTTAATATTATACTTCTGTATGTGTCTCATGGTGCTATTGTGTCTATGTCTTTGTGTATGGTGACATGTGTAAGTTGTAGTGGGGCCTGGATTAGTCTTAATGTCGCCAGAGAGTAAGAGTAGTTCGGGGAGCACGCAATTGTTCCCTGTAATTGAAAAAATAGCACGCTGAGAATAGGTCCGGCCCCG
The DNA here is from genome assembly GCA_023014485.1 of Bathynomus jamesi. Taxonomy (NCBI): domain Eukaryota; kingdom Metazoa; phylum Arthropoda; class Malacostraca; order Isopoda; family Cirolanidae; genus Bathynomus; species Bathynomus jamesi. Next base: position 137,721 of record JAJOZX010003841.1, read on the forward strand.
GGAGCCGATCGGCACTCTGACCGTGCCACGCAACAGGCCGTCGACTGCCAGTCTGGCCAACCGTAGACAGCCCGCTGCACGGAGATTTGAGGAAGTTTGGCCACCAGCGCGTTGATGTTTTGGTTTGACGTCGCTTCTTCGCGTTGACGTGTCCTGCGCTGGAGGATGCAGCCACTGTTTAGAAGCTTCCTCGTCAGCTGCTAACACTTTTTTCACGTTGTTCTAGCTACTGTACCTGTTCAGACGTTTTTTTAAAACAAATATGCAATTTTGTCTTGCTCTTGTTTGTTGTCGAGTAATGCGTAATCGGCCGCAGTCGATTTTCAGCAAGGTTAGGTTAATTTGATATTTTCGTTAGTTTGTAATTATTTTTGTAATATTCCAGTCTTCTATTCTGTTCCTTTTATGCTTTAAAAGTGTCACGAATGTATATAGCCTAGGTCTTTGCTGTTGTTTGTGAATACCAAATCTAGGCAGTTGTTTTTTCTTGTTTTTTCTTGTGTTTACATAAATTCATCAGCTAGAGCTGGTAGCATTTTTACCTGCTCCTCGTCTTCCCGTGTGCCCCCCTTGTCCTGATGTATACATATATTTTTTCCTATCCTTTTATATTTCATGAATGGAAAATTGAAATCACCACAGAGAGAAATATTTGGGTTGGAGGATGTAGATCTTTTACCCAGTTTCTTACCTCTCTAATGGAATCGAGAGAATTTTGAGGTTGGCGTGTTCGGGGAGTCTGTACAGTACAATTAGTACCATATTTAATTTTTCAACTTTTGCTACTACACATTCTACGGAGCTGTTTGGAGTACTTAGTCATTTCCGCCATATGCCTTTCGTGTGTGTAAATAGCACATCCTCTCTTACGTCTCGCTGTTCTGTTGGCTCGGAGGATGTTATAGTTGTCAATTTGTATTTCTTTTTTGTCAATACAGAACTCGGTTTTCACAGTTCGCCTAGCAGTCCTTTAGATGGGTTTCCTTGAGGCATGCAAAGTCTGCTCCGATTTCTTGCACGAGTCCTTTCAGGTATAAAACTTTGTCCGAGGAAGATATATATAAAAGTGACATTATAAAATTTTGTTGGTTCATTCATCATCATAATTATTTAAAATAAAAGGGTAACATCCAGAAAGCTCATTTCTTCACTGATGTGGGGGCGAGTGTGCCCTAAAGGTCACCTTTAGTCCGAACATTAACAGGATAAGTGACCAACTCAATTCAGGAGCCAGTAGGCGGGACCGAACCAGAGCCTCGCCGCTCAAAGTCCGCCACCCCGACCACTGAACTTACCGGGCGCTTAAGTAAATAAAACTTTAAGGAATTAACTATGAAGGTGGTACGCACCACTCGTAAAAGCTTGAGAATCTCCGTTCCAACGCTGTTTTTGTGTTGGTACATTATAAGCAGGGTTGGCCTGATCGAGCCCAATCCATTTGTCCCCACTGACTGAGTTTTATTAGAATTCCCACCCACTCCTGAAATTCCCCGACCCTCGAAAATCCCCACCTTTAATGTTGTGTAGTGGTGGTGGTTGAAAACTTGACATTTTCCTAAAGTTTTTGAAGTATGAACACTATATTTTAAGCGAAATTAAAATACACATATACACTTTATGTTTAACTATAAACAACAATAAGTCTCTTGGAAGGGTGGGGGAAAGCGATGGAATAATTTGGAAATTTATTTAACATTAGATTAAAACGGGTAAGCTGTGCCCTAGGTTACCTACTAGGCTTGCAATCAAACGAGAACTTTTCCCAGATCTTAAGTGGATATTGGCTTTTGGGTTTTGTTTTACGAGTGTGTTTCATTACATGAATTCCAACCTTGGCTTATAGCTTAAAGTTGCGTATGATAAACCTGAATTTGACCTAGACTGGCAGAGATCCAAACTAACAAAGTTTGCCTCTGTACTACAGTTACTGTGTTAGTACGATAGTTTCAACTGCGAGGCCTGTTATTTATATAGGTCCAACGTAACTTACTTGGTAGGGTTTATACTTCTTGTGAAAAAACTATAGGGCTATGGGTTGATTGCCTGTTACCCTCATCCGTTGGAAATTTCCAGCAGATTACAGTGGAGAGTTAACGACAAAAGCCCTCCGTTTTTTCGTTAGAAAGTTATGTATATGTAGGTCTTTAAAGGACCTCTTTATGTTTATTTGCCTTCGGTATTTGCGTTGCCTAATGGTAAAGAAAGGAATTGCCTTACCTTATTATTTCGTTGGGCCTCGCTTCTGTTTCGATGTAGGGCATGACGATGTTTTTCGATGTAGGGCCGCGGTACGATGGAGTTACACAACGAGTTGCTTTGATGTAATTAATATAGGCAGTCACTACACTTAAATACCTGAAGGAGTAGGCCTTTCCTTTTAATAGTTATTAAAGCATCGCTGTAACATAAGCAAGGTCCGAGCGAGCCGCTATAATATAATATATATGTATTTTTATTATTTGCTGAATTTGCAAAGTTCGTTGACTCTTCTCTCGAAGTAATTTTCACGAGTCAGCAATGGAGAATTTTGAATATGAAATAATAAAATCGGTTTTTCTTGTTGTCATGCAGGTTAATGCCTACATTTGGGGTTCTGTGTATGTATGGCAATTATTTCCATTCCCAATAGGCTATGTCGCCAATCCCGAGGCAATTTATATTTAATTAAGAAGTAAAGGTACCACATACGATACCATGTTGTAAGCATATACAGTTTTTCCATACTCCTACTGTATGAAAGAATTACACATTTAATTTAAAGCTATAAGGTTTTACGCGTAATATAGGCTGGATAGAAAGTACTGTATTTTATAACAAAAATAGTTTCACAAATGTAAATACTAAAATGTGAATCAGGTTCAGTAAAATTGGGGTAATTCGGTTCTATAGGTAATAAAACGTACTTTTATCATTTAGGCCTATTAGAGTAATAATCATCTTAATGGTACTACTTTTGTGTGTGTGTATATATATATATATATATATATATATATATATATATATATATATTAATAGGCCTTTCGAGAATAGCGTATAAGTATTTAATAGAAACTCGGGAAAGAAAAACGAAAATTCTCCCGTTTTCGGAGGGTTTTTAAGACGAATTTGTCCGACTACATTGGGCATTTTCAAAGCCCCCCCCCCCCTTTTTCTCCCAACCATTGATCATAAATGTATACATCAGGCCCACCCCCCAAAAAAATGGTAGTTGACACTGTTATCGCATTCAACATTGATAGTAAGCACTGAAGAATTTGTATTTTAACTTCGAAGCTTTCTTTTTTAATTTTAAGACTTTCAACTCGTCCTTTACTTTCAGATTCACCGTCCGCTTTGACCAATACAACACCACACTAGCGGAGGACTCGCTCAAAGAGGTAGATCCCAAGTTGATGGAGAAGGTCCATTCTGCCAACCATCTCGATATTCAACTCTACGAGTATGCCAAGGAACTGCTGTTTAAAAGACACGAGCGCCTTAAGATGTTGGACACTCATTTCTCGGAGCATTTCAAAAACATGGGTCACATGGCCTTCTCGTGGGATGAGATAGATAAGGAAAGATAAAGTAGAGGCTTTTCCCCGAGTCTTAGAAAGGAAGAGGAAAAGAAACCTAATTCCTTACTGCCGATTTTTGATGTTTATAAGGATGATAATTGGTTAACCTAACATTGACGAATTATAATCACTCGCGATTGGTGGTGGTGGTAATAAATTTTAAATGATATCTAGTCTCTATTGAGTCATCAGTAAATATGATGAAACATCTTTTAATACGAGCCTATACGTATCTAAATTTACTTAGAGAATATTTGTAGATATTTACTGAATCCTATACGCGATTGGGCCGTTGTAAACCAGTGATATCTATCTGCAAAAATATTAAAATTCTTCGGTGGCGTAGTGGTTAGCATCGCTCACTACAAATTCATCGGTCCCGCGTTCGATTCCCGAGGAGGACGGCGGCGTGCAGCTCACCCAGCTGTTTATCCTTCCGTAAAAAATTGGTTGGTAGATTAATGGATAAGAAGACGCTGGCCTGTTGATCGAGAGGTTATATATTCTAATGTTTTCGCGGATAAATCACTGGTATCCAACGGTCCAGTTATTTACAGAATCACACGAATGAGAGTTTGGCAAATCATTCGGTAATTGCTGATAGGTTTAGTAGCTATTAATTTATAGAATTATTTAGAATGCATATTCACAGTGATGATAGGGTAAGAAGACACCCACGGAAATTTCTTAGTTAATGGTATAATCTTAATTTTATCATCCTCCTTTTAGTGGCCTAATTATTATAGGCCTCGTGAGCATTATATAGTTTATTTTCATTCCAAATCGCCCGCAAAGTAGATTGATAAAGGTAATGAATCAAACTGTTGGTATTAGAGTCACACTCCAGTTTTCATGTAGGATTATGGACTTGAGATTTAGTTTGGCACTTAAGGCGAGTTAGTAGTCTATTGCAACGATAACACGCCTATTAGTTCATTATAGATCATGGCAATATTGTCTATACCAGTTAATGACAGGAGCACGTTTGTTACGAGGCACTTAGTCGTATGGGTACAGCGTATTTTCAGCATAACACTAGCAGTACATATATTTGAATATCATCTTAATGTTCAATAGAGGATGAAGTGGAAGTCGCGCGATGATGGTTTCTCCTTTTGCTTGGTAACTAAAAATTTAGGAATTATTTTCTCGAAAACGTGTCAATTCAACTTTCCGCGATTTAGCGAAAATGTTAACTCAAAAGTGGGAATTTTACACCTATTTTAGTGAATAAAACTGTTATCATTTTATGTAAAACAAAACACCGAAAGTTAAGATAAAGTTTACATTTTACTCAGCAGAGAGAAGTTACACCTTTTCGCAGGAAATCTTCACTCGTATTTTTGCGAGCAACGTTACTATTCCTAAGGAATTTTAGAGAGTATTCTTTCTGGAATCTTACTGTCGTTAAGAAATACATATATATATATATATAAAGGGTGATCCAGAGAAATGGGACCCAAAAGAAACCCCTATAACTCTTAAAGTATAAGTCCTTTTATAAAATCATACGCATCATTCGAAAGAGGATAATTACAAGTTTGTACAGGATTGTATAGGTTTTGACAATACAAGACAAGATAAGATACAAAACAAAATAAAAGTGTTAGTTAAAACTAACCCTTCAAGATGACTGCATGGACTGGGGAACAGCTGCGTTTCATAACTGAGCAATATTATGAGCATGGAAGAAGTGTAGTTTCAGCTCAAAGATCTTTCAAGACAAATTTTCAGATGTCAAAATCACCTTCTAGAGCTGAAACTACACTTCTTCCATGCTCATAATATTGCTCAGTTATGAAACGCAGCTGTTCCACAGTCCATGCAGTCATCTTGAAGGGTTAGTTTTAACTAACACTTTTATTTTGTTTTGTATCTTATCTTGTCTTGTATTGTCAAACCTATACAATCCTGTACAAACTTGTAACTATCCTCTTTCGAATGATGCGTATGATTTTATAAAAGGACTTATACTTTAAGAGTTACAGGGGTTTCTTTTGGGTCCCATTTCTCTGGATCACCCTTTTTTATAATATTATATATATATACACGGTGAACCAAAAGTAGGTGGACAGTAGGTTGAATACGGTTTGTGTTATATTATATTATAACTATGGTGTTCATTATAACTATGGTGTTTGTGTTTTATTATATTAAATATTATAACTAAATTTATTTAAATTTTATTTTGTATTATAGTATACAAAAAAATTAAATATGTATTCTCAAAATAAACGTTATCATTTACTGTCCACCTACATTTGGTTCACCCTATATATATATATATATATATATATATATATATATATATATATATATAACACACACGTTAAAAAGAAATACCATACCCTATTTTTTAATGAAAAAGTTACCCACAAATATTAGTGTTATTTACAATAACGAGATTTCGTATTATCGACAGCTGGATATTGTACTGTACAGCGAAGAATATACGTTATTAGGCAATAAGCTCTTTATGGTATCGTACATATTTAAGGCAACTTTTCATCACGTAATGTGGAAAAAGTAATTAATAATTAGGTTACGTTCACTAATACTACAAGAACTGTTTCAATACTTAGAGTAAACGTTTCATTCTCAGTCAGTGTGAACGTACCCAACGCCCGTCACTCGGTAGCTAATACCGTTTTCCTATAAGCGAAGTGAAGACGTTGAGATCGGGGGTTCGACTCCCGATGGTGCTGGTAATAATATAATGATAATACAGAGTAAGCGCAGTGGGCCGCATTAGTTGGCCTCAGCGCTGTACCGGTTTGTGGTCCTCTTCACTGACTTAAGCGAAAACGTGCACGTAGAAAGTAAGTTTACTAGTTAGTAGAGAAAAAGCAGTAAAACTTGTTTCTATGGAAAATTTTCCCACCTAATTTCACAAAACGTTTTCCATATATGCAGTGTCCGAAATGTCCCAACTCAGTAGGTAAAGAGTTTTAATATATTTCCCACTGGGTAGGGACTTCGGGATACTAGTTTTTGATTATATTCACTGATGTTACAAAAACATTGCTTAACAGACGTAAAAGTTTTACCGTGAATGAACGGAAATATGTAGGACTAAATTTTGTATATTCCTTTGAAAAACACAAATTTAAGTTAGTGACCAGTGTGGAATAGGTTTTGTATCCGATATCGGTAAGAAGGTTCACGGTAGTCTGACACTACGTTCACGGAGATGCACTTTTTTTTAGCTGCACTTAGAAGTAAAAATCTTAATGTTGAGTAATTAATAACCTTTTCTACGAAATTGTGGGTATTTTACTCTAAACAAGACAGAAATAAAACGTGTAGGCCTATTCGTGGGACTGAGTTTTTTTTCTGTGATATCTATAGACATTTTTTAATAGATTTGAAATGAGTTCACCGTTAGAGAAAGTTTCAAAGAATACGCACTAAAAGTTGCACATTTGTTTCCTAAAGTTAAACATACTTGAATGGAGTATGAATTCAACTTGTATGATATCCGTAGAGCACCTTGTTATTGATAGTGTCTGATTACATTCACATACTACAAGTAATTATATATATATATATATATATACACACATATATATATATATATATATTATATATATATATATATATATATATATATATATAATCTGTTAGGGGAGTTTTTCATCTGAAAACATTCCAAAGTTTGTAACCCTTAAGATAATTTTAATGTCTGTGGTGTGTTATACGAATTTATTTCCTGATAGACTTTAATACTGAAAATCTGAGGCCAGTTTAGATTCGTGTTTTTCCAACTCATTTCGGATCAGAGACTCATTGTCCAGTACCCTTTGGTAGGGCATAAAGCACTTTAAAAAAAGTATGGAAACTGAAAATGTACAGTTTTAGGGGAAAAAAAGTTCGCCTAGAAACTTTCTCAAAGCATAAGAAATTAATGATTGGGGTTTCTTGAAATTTTATTAACATAATATTAGCAATTTGTAAATTTTTTTATGCTATTTTCCCGAAACTGTACATTTACATAGTTTTTCATTATTCTAGGGAATTGTAGCTATTTATTTAGCTGAATTTGTTTTGTTAATACGAGTTTCCAGTAAATATGAAGAATTATATCACATTGCAAAAGACTGAGAGTCGCGTGAATTGAGTGCGGTATAGCGGAAGTAATTTTCGCATAGGCTCGCTCGCTAGTTTGTAGCTAATTCATACTTGTGCCATAAATATTTCATGTATTTATTCGTCTTTCTTTTTTCAAGTTAATTTGACTGGAATGATTTCTTAGCCTTTCATTGGATACCGTAAATATTATTTGTCCATGTGTTGAGCGACATACTCCAAGTGCTTAAACTATGTTCGTAGATTGCTTATATTTTGGTATAAACTTCCGTTACGATCGTCTTTTATTTTGTATCGTGGGCGTGTGGTTACACCACTTGCCGTAAAATCAACGAAGTTTGACGATGCTGGGTTGGGTTGTAGTTGAGTAATGACCGTCCCTGAGCGTCCGGATGATGTAGCTACCCGTTGTTCAATTACCACGTTAAACTATAGGTTCCCATCTTCCATATAAACTTACCTGTTACGACGGAGGCAAAATCACGCGGTTAACAGTATTCTCATTTTTTTTACCTTTCGTCCAAACCATGAATAGATTTAGTGTTTTCAACGCTTGTGATTTAAATTTGCCTCCTGTTCAGATCTCATATTTCGTTTTTTATACATTCCTAATTCCTGTTTCCAGGATAGTCAGGTGAGTTTAGGTGTGGGTGGGGGAGAATAGAGCTTAAAATTATTGTATAAATATTGTCTAAAATTAAAAAACGTTTATTTGGTTGCAACATTACTACTATCCTCGTAAATTGGTATATATTTATTTGTCTACGACAAAGAACTAGTTTGTTGGTTTTAGCGTTATACATGGCTAAACACACATTTTACCTGGTTTCTAGAAAAATCAATTTTGTCACAACTCCGTGTGACCCGTGCTGTCGTAAATTGGGCAATCTTATTATTACAGTCGGCTGAAACTATAAAAGCGGGAGAGCATGTATGGAAAGCAAAGTAGTAGTTCTGGAGTATCTATAATAATTGTTCAATGTTCATCCATTGCGGAACTTGATGGTTTTACAAAATAAATAAATATACCATTAAACTATTGTGTTTGGCTGTGAACGGTTACCAATTTGTAAACTCAAAGGTGTCTCCAACATTTGTGTGAAAAGTTGTATTTCTAAGTGTTCAAATGGCCCAGTGGTTGTGGGTTTGAAAACTGCAAACAACCTTTGGAATGTATAAACTGGTCTTTTAAAATTGAAGACCAAATGATATATGTTTACGATTGTCGCTTTCAAATTTTATTTGATATTTTATTATTTTTTTTGTGGATGTTTTTACCTCCGTTTTTTATACTGTAGGTCATTAAAAATGTGAAACTCCCACGTTCCCCATCAATATTTATCGTTAAGGAGCATAGAGTTTTGCGACAGAACTTTTTTTTATACTTCTTTATGGTAATTTTAATCTGTTATTTAACCTTAATATTTTAGTTATAGGCATTTTGGTATAATTTTTTTTATATATAGTTGTTATTCACAATCCATTTTCAAGTTGTATTTAGCCATAAGAAAAAGTATCGTAAAATGTGGTGACTCCGAATAAGGAGTAGTAGTAGTTACGTTGAACCGGTTCAAAATTCGTGGAAAAATGATCATTAATTAATAATAAAAGCCAGTGTCTGCCTTTCGGTAATGTTTCCCAGTAGTATGGGTGCATAATCCTATATGTCTCGCGGGGGTTACAAAACTCCAACCCTTCATTTTTTGACGGGTCGGGAAGGTAGTTTTATCGTATTCACTGGTTCAGAGATATTAAATGCCTCTCCCCCACCCCAAAAATTTGGCCAATTTTGTTTCTGCTACGTTGATACGAAAAAGAAATGGTAATTCAAAAGAAAATATTCACGAGAGCTCTCTGGGTCACCCCATTTTATGGTAGGTGCTATTTAATATATTTTATAATTTCCTTTATAGGCCTATATTCCGTTTTTAATTCTAAGGTTCAAATTATTTGAATTGTAGTTATATCTCCCAGAAAGGAATTTGTTTATTGATGTTTAATAGGGTTCAGTAACACCAAACAGGGGTTTGAGAAGGTTGAGCGACGCCAAACAGTATCGTCGAAAGTGTCGCTTTGATTCGGTACCGAACCATCCATACCTTTTAATTAACCAAACGAAACGTATCCAGATGCCCGACAAGATACAAGATATACAAATTAACAGTGGCTTAATAAGAGTGTCAATTAGATTTTTAGGTTGTTAAAAACTAACCCGACTTAACTAACTTAACCTAACCCGTAAAGGGTGCATCGATAAAATATTAAATGGTCATGTCGATCGATCACTGATTAAATAATAGTTCCATTAAAAAAAGATGGGAAAATCTTTTCATATATAGACCGAACATCATCGTTACCTCTTCTTGATCGACATTGTATTTTATAAGAGATTCATTGTCCACATTATACGTTTTTTATTTTGAGTTTCGTTCATTATAATTTAAAGTAATAAACTCATCATTAAAACCAGTGGCTTGGTTATTGTGTGCCGATCGAAGGTCTCTTGCGGACTAGCTGTTTGGTTCTACGTCGTCGTCCTTGTCGTAAACTTCTCCCATTCTCGGGGGCGGGGGAAGGGGGTTGAATAGGGAGGGGGTCCGTTGAGAAAGTCTTTCAAATTTGATCTGTTCATTCGTCTTGACTGTTTTCTAGTTAATAATTCTAACTGATTTCCAGGATTTCCAGTTACACCACTTATAAGTCTATTAGATTACCACTAACGCCAGGTTAAGCTAAGTTTCGTCTAGTTGAGTTTAATGCGATTCTTTCTGATAATACTGAAAGTGTTACGAAAGAACTTAGATATATATATATATATATATATATATGACCCACCCTCACGACGAGATCTAATCTGTACAACATTCTCTTCCCCGAGGGGAGTTCGGCCGCGCCCGTGAGTCTTATGGATCTGCCCTTGCCTCCTGGTGCCATTTTTTCCACCCCTCCACGAGAACACATTGGTTCATCTTCCACCCCTACAGTACCTGCCCCCTCCCTGTTAGCCACCCTCAGCACGTCCTCCTTCCTACCTGCCCGGTCCTTCTGGTACCCCCTATCGCCACCCAGGGTCCGCTGTGAGACCCCAGACAGGGGGAGGTGCCACTTTGGAAAATAAAGCGCCCCCTCCTGGCCCGAACACGGAAGCCCACCAAGAAACTTCTCACCCTCTGACCCCACGACGTTCTCCTAGCTGCCGTGATCCTGCCTCCTGTCTCGCTCGGCCGACTCGACCCCGCAATCTCCGCGGAGATCGACTGGCCGACCGGTTCCTTCTCTGGTGAACGGTAGATAGCCAGCCATACTCCTGACCCATCCTTCGCCTTCGCGAACCCCAGATCTCCCTTCACACTCCAACCTCCTAGACCCTACACCTTTACCCATCCCCCATCATCAAATAATGGATCCCCGAAAACTACAATAGTACACTAGAACGGCAGAGGAATATTCGCGAATTACGAAGGCCTTAATTCCTTGATTGCCACTTCCCGTCCGGTGTGTGTGTGTCTCCAGGAGCTCATCCTGGGGACCAGGCCCATGCCCTGCCCGACTGGATATTCCTACATCACCACCCCGTCTCCTACCTGCACTCGAAGGGGGCCTGCCATTTTCATACACCACGCAGTCCCCTTCCACAATCTCCCTATCCGATCCTCGTTACAGGTGATTGCCATCCGGCTTTCCCTGGATAGACACTACACCGTCTGTTCAATATACCTCCTTCCCCACACTCAAGTCTCCCACACTGACCTGGTGGAGGTGGTACAACAACTCCCCAGGCCCTTTCTATTACTGGGCGATTTCAGTAGTCGCAACCCCTTGTGGGGAGACACACACTCCACCTATATGGCCCCGACCCTGATTAATATCATGACCGAGCTCTCCTTCGAGTGCCTCAATGATGGCTCGCCTACATTATACCATGCCACCACCTGCACTCCATCCTGTATAGACCTGTCCTTCGTATCGACCGATGCCCTCCAAGATTTCACATGGCAAGTCCTCCAAGAGGACTATGGAAGTGATCATTTCCCGGTTCAACCCGCGCTCAGTTGGCCCGACCAGACCGTTTGGGTACCGGAAAAATGGATTACTGCAAAAGCTAATTGATCCCGCTTCCACGACGATACATATACAACCCTTACGACTGCCTACTTATCCTCCGACGAGTGCATTGCATACTTCGAAGCAATTGTTGTAGCGGCTGCGTGCACTAGCATCCCACGATCCTCCACCTACTCCCGCACCCGATCGGTACCCTGGTGGACCCGAGAGTGCACGGAGGCCGTACGCGCCAAGAAGAAGGCTACTCGACGCTTCTATTGTACGCGACTCTCCATCCATCGCACAGAGATGCAGCGGGCCAGGGCCATCGCCTGCCGTACAATGGAGACAGCGCGCCGAGCTTCTTGGCGTGCCTTAATATCCGGCGTCACCACCACCTCACCTTCGGCCACCATCTGGAAGAAGGTACGCGGTGTCGAGAGGCGACATGTCCACTCCCGACCCCCGGTCCTCCGGACTATCGACGGACTCCTATACGAGCCCAATTCAGTGGCAAACCACCTAGCTTCTACTTTCGCCGCCGTTTCTTCCTCTGCAGTTAATTCCCTCGTATCCGCCCCCTAACAATAGCTCCTCTTCACCGTTCATTGACCACCTACAACCGGTTGTTCACCATGCGTGAACTACAGGTGGCACTGGCCTCTCGACGATCCCCTTGTCCCGGCCCGGACGGTATTCTCTACAGCATGATCCAGCACATCCACCCTACCTTACAAATTTTCCTACTAGACCTATACAACCGCATATGGATAGAGGGCGCCTTCCCCTCCCGGTGAAGGGAGGCCCACGTAATCCCTATCCCCAAACCCGGCAAAGATTCCCTCGATCCCACAAACTACAGACCAATCGCCCTAACGTGTTGTGTCTGCAAAATCTTCGAAAAAAATGGTCCCTACGCGACTATCGTTCTTCCTGGAAAATAGTAATTCCTTCCCGGCTACCCAGTCCGGCTTCAGACAATTTCGCTCCATCACTGATCCCCTCCTGCTCCTCAGCCGAGACATACAGAATGCCTTCGACAGTGGACCGTTCGTCCTTTCAATTTTTTTTGACATTCAAAAGGCCTACGACACACCCGTCGAACACTAATCGTCAGTCAGCTCCAACATCTAGGTCTCCCGAACTTTTCAAGTTAGGGTGGGCTCAGTCCTCTCAGACACCTTCGTGCAGGAGGATGGGGTCCCACGGGGAAGCATCTTCAGTGTTCTATGCTTTTCCATCGTTATGAACACAGTCTCAAAATGCCTTCCACCCACCATCCGTTCTTCCATCTACGCAGATGACCTTGCGATCTACTTCGCAGGGCGGGAGCCGTCCGTAGTTCAACGGTGGATTCAGCTCGCCATCTACCGGGTGGAAAGGTGGGCGATGTCGGTGGGGTTCCGCCTCTCCACCCCAAGTCCAAGTGTATGCTCTTCAGCAGAAGACCCGCAACCCTTCCTGTCCCCTTTCACGTTATACGCCAATCCTCTCGAGGTGGTACCCTCCACACGATTTCTGGGCTTGACTCTAGACCGACGGCTTAACTGGGTTCCACATTTCAAACACCTGAAGCAATCCCTCCAACGTCCACTCGCTCCACTAGATCACCTCTGCCACACCACATGGGACGCACACCGACGCGCTCTCCTTCGCCTTTACACTTCCATGGTCCAGTCGAAGCTGGACTATGGCAATGTAGCATACGGTTCAGCCTCCAACGCCTGCCTCCGTATCTTGGACCCGGTCCTTAATAGGGTCCTCCGCCTCGCCACCGGTGCTTTCCGCTCTTCCCCAGCCTCCAGCCTTCAAGTGGATTGCAATTACCTCGCTCTCGCCCTCCGACGGGGTCTGCTCCTCATGATGACGTACCTCCGTGCACAGAGACTACCCTCTTCACTTCTATGTGCGGTGATTTCAGAACTCCCACCCCAGGGACGGAGCTGGCACTTCACTGAAGCGGTCCGCTCTTTCCTGGACCTTTCCAACATGCCCGCCCCCTCAGTTATCCCCACTTCATACAGCATCTACCCCCCCCTGGCTCCTCACCCCTATCAAGTTTTGCAGGGACCTGTGTGCTCTACCGAAGACTACCACGAGCGCTACGGTATACAGGTCACTCTTCCGAGAACACACAACCCAACATCCGGACACAGTCCCCATTTATACAGATGGTTCCCGCTCGGAGACTGGTATGGCCGCCTCAGCGGTGATACTGGCCCAACCGTTTTCTCGAGGCGTCAGCCTGCCCCGTGAGACCTCCGTTTTTTCGGCAGAACTCTTCGCGATTATGGAGGCCCTCAACATTGTGCGCACCCACTCTGCCAGCTTCGTCATTTATTCAGATTCCCAAAGCGCACTTCTCTCCCTAGAGAGATTTAACCCCCCTCACCCGCTCGTCTGTACCATCCAGCAAACCTTCCACTTTTTAACAGCCTTCCGCCACAAGACAATCGCCTTCTGCTGTGTCCCGGCACATGTCGGCATCCAGGGTAACGAGGCGGCGGACCGCACGGCAAAGACGGCCTGCTTACTGCCTGCCTCCTCCCGGCCCCTCCCTTTCTCCGACTTCTTCCCGATTCTCCGCTCCCACTTCCGCTCCATCTGGCAACGGGAGTGGGACCAGGCCACACAAAACAAACTCCACAAGATCAAACCGCAATTAGGATGCTGGGCCTCCTCATTCCACCGGTCTCGTCATAAAGAAGTGATTCTAGCTCGTCTCCGCCTAGGACACACGCATTACTCACGGTCACCTTATGGCTAAATCGCCAGCCTCGCTCTGCCCTACCTGCCATACCCCTATCACTGTCGTACATCTCCTGGTGGAATGCCCAAACCTGTCCGCTCTTCGTCACAGGTGTTTCCCTTTCTTGACCAAAACTCCCATACCCGAGCGTCTACAATTCATACTCGCCGAAGGCCCCCATTTTTCAGCGGAAGCGATTTTCCTTTTCTTCGCTTATTCCCATCCGCTTCATCGGGTCTAAGACCATACCTCTCCTACCTACTATCCAGCAACTGAACCTTACTCACCCCCCTAATCTACCATCCCCAACTCAGTAACACCACCCACCCCACTGCCTCGCCGAGATATGTACCACCTTCACTAGTTACGAATCGGCGGTAAATTAAAGAAAGAAAGAAAGAAAGAAAGAAAAAAATATATATATACTGGGTGATCCAGATAAATGGGACCCATAAAAAAAAAGCCAAATATTCTTAATATTTAATTCCTTTCATAAAAACTATATCATTCGAAAGAGTAGAGTTACAAGTTTATTATGAAACATTTATTTTTTAAAATGACTCATTTCAAATGTGCTCCATTAGTTGCCAAGCATTCCAGTGTTCTCGCTTGTAAGTTCTGCATCACTTTTGCAAGAGTGTGCGGTGGTATGGCCTGTATCTCATTTGTGATGGCGGCCTTCAATTCTTGCAAGGTCGTTGGGTTATTTCTGTAGACCCTACTCTAAATATCCCCCGAGATAATAATCTAAGGGAGAAAAATCCGGAGACCTTGGGGCCATTCAACGTCTCCAAATCTTGAGATTAACTCGCCTGGAAACGTTTGACGCAAAAACTGCCATGCAGTTCCTCGTGGTATGGCAGGTAGCTCCGTCTTGTTGGAACCAGTGGTTTTCTAGACAAAGATCTCTTAATTTAGGAATAAGGAAATCGGTCAACATTTTTTCGTAGCGATCACCATTTACAGTGAACGTGTTTCCGGTGGAATCCTCGAAAAAGTACGGCCCTATGATCTGAGCTGCAGTAAGACCACACCAAACAGTTACACGCTGACTATGCAACGGACTTCGGTAATATTCAATGGATTTTCTGTTGCCCAAAACGACAATTTGTTTGTTTACAGTTCCATTCAAGTGAAAATGGGCTTCGTCTGACATAATCAAAGTTGCTAGAAAATTGGTGGTGTCATTTACCTCCTGTTGGATCCATTGACAGAATTGTCGTCTTCGTGCGAAATCTCCATCGTTTAGTTGTTGCACTGTTTGAATTTTATATGGAAAGAGCATTAAATTTTGCTTGAATATACGGTGTGTTGTTGTTCCATATCCAACTCCTAACAGCTGAGAAGCACGTCTGATGGTTATGTTAGGATTATCCTGTACAATTTCATGAGTTCTGTTAATGATCTCGTCTATCCTTGCTGTGCGCACTCTTCCAGTTGGTTTTCTTTTTCCAATGCTGCCAGTTAGGGAAAAATTTCTGACACACCGACGGATTACTTCTTAGAAGGTGATTTTGACATCTGAAAATTTGTCTTGAAAGATCTTTGAGCTGAAACTACACTTCTTCCATGCTCATAATATTGCTCAGTTATGAAACGCAGCTGTTCCACAGTCCATGCAGTCATCTTGAAGGGTTAGTTTTAACTAACACTTTTATTTTGTTTGTATCTTATCTTGTCTTGTTGTCAAAACCTATACAATCCTGTACAAACTTGTAACTATCCTCTTTCGAATGATGCGTATGATTTTATAAAAGGACTTATACTTTAAGAGTTACAGGGGTTTCTTTTGGGTCCCATTTCTCTGGATCACCCTTTATATTAGTGGTGCACCGATTAATCGGTATCGGCACCTGGCTTGCCGATATTAAGAAAATACCTTGCATTGCCGATTAATCGGCATGAAAGGTGCCGATACCGATTAATCGGTGCACCACTAATATATATAATATATTCGTAAGAAATGGACCAGAGGATTTGGGAAACGAGGTCTTTAGTTTAAGTTTCTCGAGTGTCTGAATGCGTCTTTTGTAGAATTAATCACAATTTTGTGAAGTTTTAACACCTCAAAAAAAAAAAAAAAAGCTACAACTTGGTTTGGGAACGACATTAATTTAGTAACGATCAAAAGATAAAATCCCCCCCCCCCCCCCCCCCCCCCCCCCCCCCCTCCCAAATTGAAATGGTCGTGCATCGGTCCCAATGTCGTGTATTTGATTTAACTCCCCCTACCCCGTTCAAAATACTGTTACAGTGATCAGTTTTATTTCTTTCCTTTGTACAGTATTTGGTGTTGTTTTTTTTAAAGTCAAATGCATGACATTAGGACCGATGCGCGACCACTGGCAACTTACTCAAACTGAACGAACGATAGTTGTATTGATGTAGAGAATAGTAAAACATAAGATAAAAATAGAAAATAATGATTATATTAATATCATTTCAAGACTGTGCGATGGTTAACGCTCATGGGTATCGTCTTTGTATTTGTATTCCTTCGTGTGGCTCATTTTTTGTATTTTGTGTTCGTTTATTAAGTGGGTTTGTTTCTATTGTTTTAGGTTGTTATTGGAGTAGCTCTAAATATACTGTAGTTCTATCAAACTCTGAAATTCTTTTATCGAAACTTTATTTGAAAAGTTAATTATACGTTTTTATTTTTTATTTCTTTATATTTTAAATTGTTGTACAATATTTTTTATATGACGCGTACAATATAAGTTTATAGAAGTATCTAAATTTTATGTTGCTAGTCAGGTCTAAAATGGTTTTTGAAAAGTCTATTTTGTAAAATGTACGCTACTTTTATACTTTTTGAACAAATTTGCGAATTATAATATTTTATACTTGTACGGAAATGCTGATGGAAAGGTTTGAGCTTAAGGACTAAGAAGAAGTCATAGACGGACGTTAGAATAAATACTCGAGATATACATAGTCATTCATAACTGACCTTAGTTCTTTTACGAGCTCAATACCGTAATATTTTTAGTCTTTGTATATGTTTGAAAATGCCACGTTCGTTTCAACGGATTGAAAGTGGTGTCTGGAGTCTGAAAAAGGTGGTGTCACATCGTGGCGTTGTGGTTGCGACGCTTCCCGTAAGATCAACGAAGTTAAGGGGACGTTAGTTCCGCTCAGTAGTTAGATGGATGACCGTTCTCCGCGTTCAGATGATGTAGCGAGCTATTGTTAGGATTCCACGGGAAGCGTTGGACTCGTCCGTCATATGACCATAGCTGAATCGTGCCGCTAACAATAATTAATACGTAGATACTTTAAGGTAAACCAAAAAATTTTCAGCTAATTGTTAACATTTATCAGGAAAAACTAATACTCTCAAAGAATTTACAAAATGCTCTGAATTGTAATGGAGTTTGGAAAAGATTTTAATTTCACTTCGATAGAATAAGGGCACTAACTTTAAGCGCAGTTGGAATGACATTCAGTTAGGCATATTGTAGAACGAGTGGAAAATGTAGACTAAGGTCGATAGCATGAATTATATACGGCATAGTAAACTAGGAACTTATTGTAAGGATGACGAGTAAAAATTTTCAGTAAACCCTTACGTTTTTGTAATTCCTTTTACTCATAGTTTAAATAATTGATTTAGCTATTAATAAATAATTACCTCCATTCCGAATAAGTTATTAAAGAATAATGAAAAGCTTTTTATCATTATTAAATTTAACCCGACGTCAGTTGACCTGGGATACAAATGGCTTCAAGGACTTTTATGGTAACCCAAACTACGTGACTACTAAAGTACTGCTAACATCAGTTTGTGCATTAATGAATTTGTTACAGCTACAGTTTATTTCAACACTGAGTTAGTAAATAGAAAGAGGGGAAATATTGGAAGAACGATGAATGCAGCATGTGTTGATTAGTAGTATTTTGAAGTTAGGAAATGCAAGACCATAAATGGTAGGTGTGAGAAGTAATAATATATGGCAAGAAGGGGTTTCAAAGGGAGTGGAGAGAGCAATAAGGAAGTTGAAAATTGGTAAGGCAGCTAGTGTGGATGATTACGGAGGGAGGTTGCAGTATGGTGGAGAAAGAAGTGGTTGTAAAGTGGATGACGGGTACATAAAATGGCGTGGGTAAAAAAAAAAGAGTTCTGATGACTGTGTGAAAGCTGCCTTCATATAAGGGTGAAGGTGACGAGAGAGTGTAAGAATCGCTGGAGTATAAGTTTACTTAGTATATCGGGTAAAGTGCATGGACGGAGAGAATAAATAAGGTAATTGAAGGTATGATCAGGGATGAACAGTTGGGTTTTATGACATGGAGTAGTGCGACTGTTAATAGAGAAAAGCATGCGAATATAAAACTGAATTGTTTTTGGCGTTTGTGAATATGCAGAAAGTGTATGATGGAGAAAATAGGTATTGTCAGTTTTTGTAACTGTAGGATGTAGCTGGTAAGTTGAGTGGTGTGAAAGAGTTATTTTATGAGTTGCTTTTGAGTTACAAGGACAAGGGGAAACCTCAAAGACCTTTCGGTGCACTCGGGGAAGTTTATTATTAAACTAGTTAATTTTTCAACTTTTCTAGCAGAAGTAGAAAACTGGATAGAAAAACATAGGCTTTCTCCGCTCCCTCCCCGCCGGAGGCGGGTACGAAAGAAGGTTGAAAAAATACCTTGACCCTGGAAAAGTGGCCAAGGAAGTTTTACAAGAAAGAGGAGAATATATAAGCTAGCTCTACAATTATGCTATCCATACACAAGTTGTACACTAGATAGCACTGTTGTATAAATAAATAAATATATTTGTGCTGATCGTATATCAGCTACTTGGTATCATCACGCCTCGAATATATGGTTTTGATTTCATACAAAATATTTACAGCTCTATTTACGAGGTATCGGGCCAACAAGGACCCTATGGCCCACTCCAAGCTAGACTCAAAAGGATTAAGAGAGGTAAAGATAAAACTCCATGTCTACACCCAAGTACGCGCAAAGCCATCATGCCGGCAAAGTGACGAAATGTTTCGACAGGAAAGGGGTTGAAACGAATTGAGAACGGAGATTAGATTTTCCACACCATACCCTTACCTCTTACGTGCATCTAGCCACCCAAGAGAAAGAAAAGAAAAAGAAATGAAGGCAGAAACGCAACTCTACCTCATCTAATCCATGTCATGCATTTTTATGAAATTATGTATTTCTAGAAAATACTTGACTACTCTAATCTTAGACATGGACATAGGGCAGGCAAGCGTGTTTTTTTCTGTAATGGGATGTCTGTCCTGTGTATGTGTCTGCCAACTTTTTGAATGTCGCCGAGTTTCAACTTGGGTCTCCCCAGCGTGAAAAGTGTTTTGTGGCAAGTGATATATTGAGTCATTCATACTTCGCAGTGTTGTGCCACCAAGAGAGTAGAGAAAATCTCTCTCCGGCGAGGAATATCAGTGGGAGATCCCCGTACGTATCCCGTTACTTGTCCCTTATGGAGAATGAAAATGTTTCGTGTGTGATCACGCGTTGTTGCTACAGCCAATTGAAGTCTCCCACTTAGAGGTGTTTATGAGGCAAATGATAAAAGAATGAGTTGCTTGATAATTGCTCATACTATGTGAGCACAATGCAATCAGAGACGTCTCTCTAAAGTGGGGGGGATGACTAAGTGTAGGAGGAAACTCCTGCAGTACTTATAATACTGTTTTCAAAGTACTTATTTAATCGATTCTTAAGTTATGTTGTACGTGGAGACAGTCTTAAACCCTGAGTGTATTCAAAACTTTGTCCAGCCTGTTTCTAAACATATTTACACCAGCTTGAAACAACCTCCGAGAGAGAGTCGGACATGGCTAAGAGTGCGATGGGGAACTGAAAGAAGTTCGATTTTCGATTTCAGTTTCTAGCGAAAAGAAATATCGGTTCGATTTCGATTTCAATTTTTTTTTTAATTTTTTTTTTTTCGATATCACTTTTATATCGATATTATAGCTATTAAAATATTTATCTAGTACTTATATAGGCCTTATGATACCTTCCTTCGAAGATTTCACGTGAATACGATAGTGTAAAGCTTGACTTACTCGTCAGTAAAAATTGTGTGTGTGTGTGTGTGTATATATATATATATATATATATATATATATATATATATTATATATATATATATATATATACAGGGTGGGCGGAAAGTAGCTCCCTATTTTGATTGGTAAAAAAATATGTATATTATTCATTTATTTCAGAAAAAATAATATGAAAAGGTAGGCATACATGGTAGGTTTTCTCTAAAATTCAATGTGGGCTCCAACTCTTTCCACCAGCTTCTGGAGCCGCCCAGGAATGGCGTCCACTGACTTTAGCAGGAACTCCGGCGGGATGGAGGACATGACTTCCCGAATTCGGTCCTCCAGTTCTTCCAATGTCCTCGGTTTGGTGCGGTAGACTTCTTCCTTTACCCACCCCCAAAGAAAGAAGTCGCACGGTTACCGCTGAAAAACGGCAGAATCGGTTCAGTGTAACGGTGTGGTGTGGTGTGGTATGATCTGATCAGGTTGTGGGCCCGTTCCTTCTGCGCAACACCATGAATGCTGAGCGGTACCTTGCTATGTTGCGAAACGAGGTCTGGCCGGTTGTCAGCACATGGGAGAACATCGATGATCTGATATTTATGCAAGATGGCGCCCCTCCGCACTTCGCTCTTGTTGTCCGTGAGTGGCTGGATGCCCACTTCCCTGGGCGTTGGATGGGTCGTCGTGGTCCACATCAATGGCCAGCCAGGAGCCCCGACTTGACACCGTGCGACTTCTTTCTTTGGGGGTGGGTAAAGGAAGAAGTCTACCGCACCAAACCGAAGACATTGGAAGAACTGGAGGACCGAATTCGGGAAGTCATGTCCTCCATCCCGCCGGAGTTCCTGCTAAAGTCAGTGGACGCCATTCCTAGGCGGCTCCAGAAGCTGGTGGAAAGAGTTGGAGCCCACATTGAATTTTAGAGAAAACCTACCATGTATGCCTACCTTTTCATATTATTTCTTCTGAAATAAATGGATAATATACGTATTTTTTTACCAATCCAAAATAGGGAGCTACTTTCCGCCCACCCGTACGTGTATATATATATATATATATATATACATCTCATAATTGTAAGGTTAGTGAAAAATTCACTTAATTTAGAGCTAGCATTGTTTGAGCTCTCAGGTGGCATCATTTTGGGGCGCTGCGCGTCCTTTCTACTCGTTTGTGGAACGTCGTACTTACAGGGTGTGGTCTTATAGAGAGCTCTCTTGCAATTCAGTTTGGTTGTTTAGATACAAGATTGTTGCATCGTGCAATAGTCCAGGTTGTGTTGTTGTTGCAAGGTTGAGAAAGAAGAACATAAATAGTGCCCCTTTTGTTTTTATCTTAAATTCATACAACTGAGGCCTAAGGTAGGCCCACATCGAGTCAGCAACCCTGAGGTAGGACCTAATAGGATCTCAAATCCGTAAGTTTTAATTTTAGCCTAACTTGGGCTGTAGGTTGAACTGGCCCTTTAGAACTTGGCCGTTCACGGCTCAGCTGGGATTTTGAACCCAACAAATAAATAAATAAGATGGTCCTTCAGAACCGGATTCTAGCCCAAGACTGAGTCAGTGACTATTTTTTGGCAAAGTTCTGATTGTGCAAATTGTAGCCCAAGTTAGGCCTAGACGGGTTGAGCATTATTGAATTAAGGTCCCAGGGTAGAAGGTTTGGTCGCCCAATTGCGAAACTTGGCCACTCGTCTGTCGTTGTTTTTGGCCTACATTTTTAACGGTTTGGTTAAATTTGGTTTATTATTGAATTAAGGTCCCAGGGTAGAAAGTTTGGTCGCCCAATTGCGAAACTTGGCCACTCGTCTGTCGTTGTTTTTGGCCTACATTTTACCTGTTTGGTTAAATTTGGTATTATTCGTAGGCGAAGGTTGCAGACTTCGGTGCACCAGTTACTTGGGTGGAAAAATTGGTATTCCATACTGGTGGTTGGTTAGTACCCCACCCAGCAGTTCAGTTTATTTGAAAAAAAGCAAAATTTACGTTTGATCAGTTTGGTTAAGTATTTCTGCCAATTCAGCTCATTTGGCATTGAGTCCAATTGTTGTTTGCATTGAAGATGAGTGCATCAGAATTGAACAAGTTTAAAAAAAGGAGAAGCGCCTACAAAGGTCTAATTACAAAGGTCATTGCCACTATAGATTCTGCCATAGAGCAAGAGGATTTAAGATTAGTGACTGCTCAGCTTTCCATATTAGAAACTAAAAAGGTTGCTCTAAGTGAAGTAAATGTTAAAATTGAGGCTCTTATAGAAGAGGATGAAATAGAAAATAACATAATTTACTTTGAAGAGATTATTGATGATATAATTAAAGTAGGCCACCGAGCAAAAGAGTTTAGCAGCTCATTACAGTTAGAGACCAGGTCTAATAATGAAACACAACACTCAACAAATGATGTTTGTGAAGTTAAGGTTAACAGATCTGCAGTTCAATTACCGAGGCTTGTACTCAAAACATTTTCTGGGAGTATTCAGGAAGGCAAGGATGGGCAGACAGTTTTCAATCAGCAGTTCATTCTAGTCAAGTGTTAAGTGCGGTGGAGAAGTTTAATTATTTGCAGTCCCTCTTGGAAGGGGAGGCAGCAAAGACAATAGCAGGATTAGCATTAACAGAGCTAATTATAATGTGGCTTGGGATATATTAAAGAAACGGTTTGGTAAGCCAGAGATCTTAATTAAAGGCCACCTCCGTGAATTTTTAGCTATACCTCCTGTTAATAATCCTAATAGTGTCAAGGAGTTACGGCAATTATATGATGAATTTGAAGTTAGAACTAGGTCCCTGGACAACTTGGGTGTCGGAATGGAAAGGTATGGTATAATGTTGGTTACTATACTGGAGTCTAAATTGCCTAGCTCAATTTTGCTTGAATTAAGTAGGGGACACTCTACAGAACATGTGTACACCCTGTTAGAAAATCTAGAGAGGAAGAACCATTGTTGTCCCAAGGCGATATGATGACTAAGCTGATTGATGCAGCATTGCTTGTATATATTAAGTTAAGGTGTATATATATCCATCTCATAATTGTAAGGTTAGTGAAAAATTCACTTAATTTAGAGCTAGCATTTTTAGGCTCTTGTGGCATCAGTGTTTGGGACTCTGGTGGCATCATTTTGGGCGCTGCGCGTCCTTTCTACTCGTTTGTGGGATGTCGTACGTACAGGGTGTGGTCTGATAGAGAGCTAGCTCTCTTGCAATTCAGTTTGGTTGTTTAGATACAAGATTGTTGCATCGTGCAATAGTCCAGGTTGCGTTGTTGTTGCAAGGTTGAGAAAGAAGACCATAAATAGTACCCCTTTTGTTTTTATATTAAATTCATGTAACTAAGGTCTAAGGTAGGCCCGCATCGAGTCAGCAACCCTGAGGTAGGACTTAATAGGATCTCAAATCCGTAAGTTTTAATTTTAGCTTAACTTGGGCTGTAGGTAGAACTGGCCCTTTAGAATTTGGCCGTTCACGGCTCAGCTGGGATTTTGAACCCAACAAATAAATAAAATAACATGGTCCTTCAGAACCGGATTCTAGCTCAAGACTGAGTCAGTGACTATTTTTCGGCAAAGCTCTGATTGTGCAAATTGTAGCCCAAGTTAGGCCTAGACGGGTTGAGTATTATTGAATTAAGGTCCCAGGGTAGAAAGTTTGGTCGCCCAATTGCGAAACTTGGCCAGTCGTCTGTCGTTATTTTTAGCCTACATTTTACCGGTTTGGTTAATTTTCGGTTATTATTGAATTAAGGTCCCAGGGTAGAAAGTTTGGTCGCCCAATTGCGAAACTTGGCCAGTCGTCTGTCGTCGTTTTTGGCCTACATTTTACCGGTTTGGTTAATTTTGGGTTATTATTGAATTAAGGTCCCAGGGTAGAAAGTTTGGTCGCCCAATTGCGAAACTTGGCCAGTCGTCTGTGTTTTTGGCCTACATTTTACCGGTTTGGTTAATTTTGGGTTATTATTGAATTAAGGTCCTGGGGTGGAAAATTTGGTATTCCATACTGGTGTTTTGGTTAGTACCCAACCCAGCAATTCAGTTTATTTGAAAGTAAAATTTGCGTTTGATCAGTTTGGTTAAGTATTTCTGCCAATTCAGCTCATTTGGCATTGAGCCTAATTGTTGTTTGCATTGAAGATGAGTGCATCTGAATTGAACAAATTTAAAAAAGGAGAAGCGCCTACAAAGGTCATTGCCACTATAGATTCTGCCATAGAGCAAGAGGATTTACGCTTAGTGACTGCGCAGCTTTCCATATTAGAAACTAAAAGGTTGCTCTAAGTGAGGTAAATGTTAAAATTGAGGCTCTTATAGAAGAGGATGAAATAGAAAATAACATAATTTACTTTGAAGAAATTTTGATGATATAATTAAAGTAGGCCTCCGAGCAAAAGAGTTTAGCAGCTCAGTACAGTTAGAGACCAGGTCTAATAATGAAACACAACACTCAACAAATGATGTTTGTGAAGTTAAGGTTAACAGATCTGTAGTTCAATTACCGAGGCTTGTACTCAAACCATTTTCTGGGAGTATACAGGAATGGCAAGGATGGGCAGACAGTTTTCAATCAGCAGTTCATTCTAGTCAAGTGTTAAGTCCCGTGGAGAAGTTTAATTATTTGCAGTCCCTCTTGGAAGGGGAGGCAGCAAAGAATATAGCAGGATTAGCATTAACAGAGGCTAATTATAATGTGGCTTGGGATATATTAAAGAAACGGTTTGGTAAGCCAGAGATCTTAATTAAAGCCGCCTCCGTGCACTTTTAGCTATACCTCCTGTTAATAATCCTAATAGTGTCAAGGAGTTACGGCATTATATGATGAATTTGAAATTAGAACTAGGTCCCTGGATAACTTGGGTGTAGGAATGGAAAGGTATGGTATAATGTTGGTTCCTACACTGGAGTCTAAATTGCCTAGCTCAATTTTGCTTGAATTAAGTAGGGGACACTCTACAGAACATGTGTACATCCCCCTTCAGCAGATGTTAAGTCTTTTAGGCACAGAATTAGCAAGACGAGAGGGAATTGAGTTTGCACAGTGGGATGGTAAACAAGGGGACAAAGGCAGGCACAGCACCAAAGTTTCCACAAAAAGGAATAACCCAGGTACAGTGTCAGCTCTACATGCATCCTCTGAGAATAAATTAAAGGGAATCAAGGAATGCATATTTTGCGAAGGCAACCACAAGTCATATAAATGTGAGGTGGCTGAGGCATTACCCTTTGAGGAGAGAAAGGACAGGGTAACTAAGTCCACAGCATGTTTTAAATGTTTTTTGAAAGGTCACAGAGCAAGGTTTTGTAAGTTTAAAATTTTGTGCAAAAAATGTCATGGTAGGCATCAGCCATTATTGTGTGAACACACTCCTAGTAGGCCTACCCCAGAAGTAGAGACATCAGTGGCACATGCCACTGCTATGCAAGGGAGTAAAAGTAAAGGGTGATTATTGCAAACAACTGCAGCCTTATTAATTGGGAATGATGGAGAAGCTACTGTAAGAGTGTTGTTTGATAGTGGTAGCCAGTGTAGTTTTTAAAGACCAGAATT
The DNA here is from genome assembly GCA_023014485.1 of Bathynomus jamesi. Lineage (NCBI taxonomy): Eukaryota > Metazoa > Arthropoda > Malacostraca > Isopoda > Cirolanidae > Bathynomus > Bathynomus jamesi. The sequence goes on from JAJOZX010003841.1 coordinate 163,737, forward strand.
TCCAGAAAATTGAAGTTTAAAGAACTTAAGAGGGAAAATTTAAGAATTTCTGGGTTTGGGGGTTCCGTTCAAACCGAACCAAATTTAAGAAGGTAGAAGTTCTGGTTAAAGGGTTGTTACCGCAAAGTCCCACTATCAAGGTCCAAGCTGTAGAGATTGAGGAACTTTGTGCTCCAGTCACTATTGTTTAGATATGGCATGTTTCAAGAATTGCAAGTTAAAGGAATTAATTTGGGCAATAATAAGTTTGAAGGAACAGAAGATATTAGTCTTTTGATTGGAGCTGACTATTATTGGGACTTCATCACTGGTAATATTGTCCGCACATCTCGAGGCCCGGTAGCTATTGAAAGTAAGCTAGGCTGGATGCTACATGGTAGTTATTGCAATGAAATGGAAGTTAAGGCTCTTTTTGTTAAGATTGAGGAGAACAGCCATGGTCTGGAAAGGCATTTGAAAGCGTTTGGGAACTTGAATCTATTGGCATAAAGGACAAACAGGCAAGTACAGTGAACAATGATGTTTAGAGCAATTTGAAAAAGGGATTGGGTTTAGAGATGGTTGCTATGAAGTTGGCCTACCATGGAAGGATTCTTGCAAACCCGGTTCAAACCTTCAGCTAGCTAATCGGAGGTTGGAGACTCATTGTACAGGCTAAGAAAAAATGAGGAGTTGTTAATTGAATACAATGAGGCCATCCTAAGTTATGTAAGGGAGGGCTATGCTGAAAGGGTGCAAGGTGAGCTGATGAGCCAGGAGGCACATTATCTGCCACACCATGCAGTGGTACGGCGAGACAAACTACCACCAAACTGAGGGTAGTTTTTGATGGCTCAGCCAAGGACGAAGGTGGTGTGTCCTTGAATGACTGTTTGGATGCTGGGCCAAACTTAAATGCAGATTTATTTTCCTTGTTACTGAGATTCAGGTTTGGTAGAGTAGCATTGACTGCAGATGTGAAGCAAGCCTTTTTGCGGATAAATTAAAACCAGAGGACAGAGATGCAGTAAGGTATCTGTGGGTGGATACGAAAGACTTATTGGAAAATGAACCTAAGGTTCAAGCATATAGAATGAAATCAGTGTTGTTTGGCCTCAGCTCTAGTCCATTTCTGTTGGCAGCTACTATGCAGTACCATTTTAAAAAATATTCTGAAGTCTATCCTAATACTATTGAACACATAAGGAAAAATTTTTATGTTGATGATTTGCTGTGTTCCGTGGATAATACAGAAATGGCTAAACAGATATTCATGGAGGCTAGAGGTATAATGAGAGGAGGCTGGCATGGAACTTAGAAAATGGCAGACCAATCATTCTCAATTACAAGAGTTTGAGTCAGTCCTGTGTAGTACCTGATGCAGCAGAAAGTATTGAGGATTCTGGTATTAAGGAGTTGTGGGCAATAGAGCAAAGGTGCTAGGCATTGTTTGGCAGCAAGGAGATGATTTGTTTACCTTCAATGGGAAATCTTAGTAGAGCTGGCTGAGAATGAGACAAGGTGGACAAACGTACAGCTCTTAGTTTGGCTTCAAAGGTCTTTGATCCTCTTGGATTCCTGGCTCCATTTGTGATAAAGTCAAAAATTTGGTTTCAGAGCCTCTGGGAAATTGGACTTGGTTGGGACCAAGAGTTACCTGATCATATGGTGGTAAGGTGGAAATATTGGTTCAAAGAAATGGCACATCTTGGAGACATTGAAATCCTAAGATGGTACTTTGGGGAGTTGAACAATAGTCCAGGCAATTTGGAGCTGCACATCTTTTGTGATGCAAGTGAGGAAGCCTATGCAACTTGTATTTATATAAGAGGCGCATTGCAAGAGGGAGTAAGTTGCAAGTTGGTTGCTGCAAAGAGCAGAGTAGCACCTTTGAAAAGGCTTTCTGTTCCAAGGTTGGAATTGATGGGTGCAGTTATTGCTAGTCGGCTTGCAGTTACAGTGCAAAAGTCTTTGGCCCTCTATGAAATTCCAAGCTATTATTGGACAGACTCCACTATAGTTTGGCACTGGTTAAGAAGTCAGGCAAGGAAATGGAAACCATTTGTTGCTAATAGGGTGGAGGAAATTCAAGCGCACACAGATCCCAAGCAATGGAAGCATTGTCCAGGCACCCAAAACCCCGCTGATTTACCAACACGAGGAATTTCAGTGAAAGATCTTGCACAGTCAAGTTTGTGGTGGAATGGGCCAGAGTGGCTAAAACTTGGAAGTGAAAACTGGCCTTCTAATCAGCCTATTGTAGGAGAATGCCAGGCTGAAGAAGCATGGGTGAGTGAGGTGAGAAAATGCGCTGTGAACAGTTGTCAAGTTATGCAGCAGGACCCCATATTGAGGCTTGAGGACATTAGCAGTCTGAAAAGATTGTTAAGAGTGACAGCATGGGTATATAGATTTACCAACAATATTAAGGGAGAAACAAGAAGGGAAGGAATTCTGAACAGTAATGAGATTCAGCAAGCCAGGAAATACTGGGTGGTATATGTGCAGAAGGAAAAATTTGGTGAAGAGAGGGAATTGCTCACCAGCCATCCATTACAGGTTCTACCAACACATTCTGCTCTCAAGGGTTTGGATGGGCTTTTGGATCAGGATTTATTGAGAGTAGGAGGTAGACTACAGTTTTCTGGGTTTCCAGAGGAGAAAAGACATCCAATTTTGCTACCTTCTGGGGGGCACTTTGTGGACCTTTTGATCCTGGATACTCATCATAAGCTGTTACATGCTGGAGTTAGAGAAGTGATAATAGAGATCAGACAACAGTTTTGGATTCCCAAAATTAGACTAGTAGTAAAAAAGGTCTTGCATAAATGTGTGGGTTGCAAGCGTTGGAGTGCAAAGCCTTATTATGAAAAGGTGGCTCCACTTCCAAGAGAACGGTGTGTCTATACTGCCCCATTTGATGTAGTGGGAGTAGACTTTGCAGGTCCAGTCTATGTGTATGAGAGAGGGGAGTCTAACAAAGGTTATATATGTCTTTTCACATGTGCTACCACCAGAGCAATCCATTTGGAGTTGGTAAGCAACTTAAGTAGTGATGTATTTCTTTTGGCCTTTAAAAGGTTTGTGAACAGAAGGGGTTTCCCAAATAAAATCATATCGGATAATGCAAAAACCTTCAAAAAGGCTGCAAAGGAACTCGCTAAAAGAGGAAGGATTCCAATCCTACTTTTCACACCAAGGGGTACAGTGGGAGTTTATTGTTGAGAGAGCACCATGGTGGGGAGGATTTTGGGAAAGGCTAGTGAGAAGTGTAAAGTGTCCATTAAAGAAACTTTTAGCTAATGCTCATTTGAGCAAAGAAGAATTCTGCACTGTTTTATGTGAAGTAGAAGCAATGGTGAACAGTAGGCCTATCACTTTTGTTTATAACAGTATGCAGGATGCGGAGCCATTGACACCAAATCATTTTCTTTGTGGTAAACGATTAACCTCAAGCCCCAGCGTGCCAGAAGACTTGCAGCCTATCCAGAGCACTCAAGGAGAGTTAACCAGACGGTTCAGGTACCTTGAAGAGCTACAAGATCAGTTATGGAAGAGGTGGCAGATGGAATACTTGCCAGAACTCAATTATTCCCCATCAGGCAAGGTAAAGGGCTCCACTGCAAATTGTATCAAGGTGGGAGAAGTGGTAATGATTGGGGATGAAAGACCAAGGCAATGCTGGAAGCTTGGCATAATTGAAGAGTTGTTTGTTGGCAAAGACAATTTAGTTAGGTCTGCACTGGTAAAGACTTCAGGAGGAAAGTTAGAGACCTATACAAAAACTCTATGCTTTAGAAATCAGCAAAAACACAGATAGTCAAGATGAAACATTTGAGTTACAGCCTCATGGAGAAGGCTTGGCTAACCTTGCAGAAGGTAATGACAACAGTGCCTCTTCGGTGGGGGGTGTTAGAAAATCTAGAAGAGGAAGAACCATTGTTGTCCCAAGGCGATATGATGACTAAGCTGATTGATGCAGCATTGCTTGTATATATTAAGTTAAGGTGTATATATATCCATCTCATAATTGTAAGGTTTGTGAAAAATTCACTTAATTTAGAGCTAGCATTGTTTGAGCTCTCAGGTGGCATCATTTTGGGGCGCTGCGCGTCCTTTCTACTCGTTTGTGGAAAGTCGTACTTACAGGGTGTGGTCTTATAGAGAGCTCTCTTGCAATTCAGTTTGGTTGTTTAGATACAAGATTGTTGCATCGTGCAATAGTCCACGTTGTGTTGTTGTTGCAAGGTTGAGAAAGAAGACCATAAATAGTGCCCCTTTTGTTTTTATCTTAAACTCATACAACTGAGGCCTAAGGTAGGCCCACATCGAGTCAGCAACCCTGAGGTAGGACCTAATAGGATCTCAAATCCGTAAGTTTTAATTTTAGCCTAACTTGGGCTGTAGGTTGAACTGGCCCTTTAGAACTTGGCCGTTCACGGCTCAGCTGGGATTTTGAACCCAACAAATAAATAAATAACAGTGATAGAGTAAAACCTAATTAAAGCAGAATTAAATAGCTCCTAGCTCTTGGACAAGCATATTGCTTGTTTATGAAAGAATAAAAAAATAACTGAAAGGAACAAAATATATTTACCTTCTTTACTTGCAAACATTTCAGGACTTATTCCAAAGACTTAAGACTACGAAGGTAGATCTGACTAATGACGACTAAACCGGTGCTTCTTTGATGTTTTCTTATGCTGTGCGTTAGGCTGATCTCATTGCAGACACCAGCAGTAATCCGCCATCATATTTGTATGCCATCTTCCTTGATATCTTCTTTCCATGGTTTTGATGTCCTGGTGAAATCGTTCCCCTTGCTCCTCACTGACATCTTCGAGATTTTCGGGAAAATGGTCAAGATGCGAAAATAAGAAGTGAACTTTCAGGCTCATGTTGCAGCCTAAGGCGCAAAAATTTTTAAGCATATTTTCCACCAGTCTTTCATAATTTTGGCTTTTGTAGTTTCCCAAGAAGTTTTCAACATCTTTGAAACCAAGCCATGCTTCTTTTTCTTTATTGGTCATTGTGTTCAGGAAATGATCGTCTGTCAATAACTTTCTAATCTGAGGACCTATAAAAACACCTTCCTTTATTTTCTCGTAGCTAATCTTTGGATATTTTGAACAAATGTACTTGAAACACTCACCTTCTCTATTCAATGCTTTGACATACTGCTTCATCAAGCCTAACTTAATGTGCAAGGGTGGTAGGAGGATTTTATTTGGTTCAACTAGATGTTCATGGAAAATGTTCTTTGATCCTGGGGTAAGATTCTCTCTAGGAGGCCAAGTTTTCCTCTTCCAGTGCTGGTCACGTGCTCGACTATCCCATTCGCAGATGAAACATGGCATCTTAGTGTATCCTGATTGCCAAGTAACATGCAAAGGACTTTGAGATCCCCACATAATATCCATCTGTGATTTTGATACTGATTTTTTTCCAGAAGCAGTTTCATGTTATCATAGGTCTCTTTTAAATGAGTAGAATGGGCCACTGGGATTGATGCATATTTGTTACCGTTGTGCAGTAACACTCCTTTTAGACTGGTTTTAGAGGAATCTATAAACAACCTCCAGTCACTGGTTTGGTATTCGATGCCTAGCTTGTACACTAATCCTGTGATGTCCTTGCAAAATACCAAGGGACCATCTTCTTCGAAAAAAGGCACGAAGTCTTTCTCACGATTTCTGTACCAAGCGAAGTATGTGTCGGATGCCAATAAGTTGTTCTCCTGCAATCTAGACCCCAAAAGTTCTGCAGAGTCATTAGGCAGATTCAAATCCCTGACTAAGTCATTTAGTTCGGCTTGGGTTAATGGTTTAAGAGGATCTCGGTCAGCTGTTGGCTGTTCATAAACATCATCATTGTCTGGATTTGGAGCTGAATCAGAATCTGAATTGTATTGATCCAGACTCTCGGGTGGGCGGGGAATAGGAACTTCTGGACCATGGGGTACCGGCCTTATTGCAGATGGAAGACTTGGGTATTGAAGGCTCTCTTTATTCTTTGCATTATAACCTTTAACATTGCAAGAACAGCAGTCGTCGGTATGGTTTCTAGGCTCGCGCCATACCATAGGGATCTCAAATGGCAAACTTTTCTTTTTACCTTTGCTCCAGTTCCTTAGTGCCGCAACACACGTAAGACAAACCTTGTGTGGAGCCCAACTTTTGTCTTGATCTCCTAATTTAATTCCAAAATAAGCACGATAAGCTCTCTTAATGAAGGTCGTTACATTTGTCCTTTGTTTTACAACAACATACCGACCACAAATATAACAAAATATGTCTGGACTATGGGTACCTCCTCTAGAAGCCATTATTAAAATTTTAAAGACGTAATGTTAGAATTATCTATCTGAAAAATATGAAAAAACGAAATTAATTAAAGATAAAAAAGGTAAAAAAATTACAAAACGCCCAAAATTGTTTTGCTAATAACTTTAAAACTGTGGGTGATAGAAACAAACTGGTAGCATTTTTGAATTCAGCTCAGCGAACTGCTTCAGAATCACAACTCAAAATAAAGAAATCGATTTTCATGCAGACCGGTGTAATTTTTTTATCACTTGCTTCATAAACACCTTTAAGTGGGAGACACTTAAATTCGCCGTAGCCAACAACGGATGATCACAAACGAAATACTTTCATTCTCCATAAGGGAGAAGATACAGGGATACACGGGATAGATACAGGGACTTCCCACTGATATTCCTCTCCGGAAACAGATTTTCTCCACTCTTGTGGTTGCACAGCATCGCGAAGTATGAACGACTCTATATATCACTTCCTATATAAACACCTTTCACGGCGGGAGACCCAAGTTGAAACGGCGATATTCAGAGTTGGCAGACACATACACAGGACAGACATCCACTTTAATATGTCTAAGAATAGAGTAGAAAAATACTTTGTAGAAACACACAATTACATAAAAAAAAAAAATTTTAAATGCATGACATGGATTTTTGTGATGATATCAAGTGGTTGATGTGCGATCGGCACAAGTATATTTATTGGTTAGTTTTTTCAGTGATGTTCTCTAGTGTACGAGCTCTGTGTTCATGGCTTAATTGTAGAGCTTGCTTATATATTCTCTTCTTTCATGGAAAATTTCCTTGGCTACTTTTCCAGAGGTCAAGGTATTTTTTCAACCTTTTTCCGCACCTGCCTCTGGAAGGGAGGGTGGGGAAAGAACGTTATGCTTTTCTATCCAGAAATTTCCCCGAGTGGACCGAAAAGTCTTTGAGGCTTCCTCTTGTATTTATAACTCTCTCTCTCTCTCTCTCTCTCTCTCTCTCTCTCTCTCTCTCTCTCTCTGTTATGAAGTTGTAACAAAAAACAAAAGCATCATTCACAGTATTTATTTGTTCACTAACTTAGTTAATTACATTTTTAAAAATATTTAGGCCTTTGAGATAAAATGTTACTTTTTTAAGTATGAAGCAAAGATTTGAAAATTCTGACATGACCTGCATAGTCATGTAAAAGTAGCCAGTTGTTAAAATGATAAAAAAAAAATGCTAAAAGTGACCTGCCATCTGCCAGTCATAAAAATAATCCTTTAGTGTTTAAGAAAGGTCTGCATTTATCCTTTAATTTACCACGTGATTCTATATCTTTCATTGGAGCCTTATCACTTAAAGTTTGTGTAGGGAGGAATTTCTTGTCATTTGGGCTTAAGCTATTTAAAAATCTCGCATTAGAAAAACAATTAAGTGTTTTTGTTTTTCTTTGCTTGTTCTCTAACTACTACTATTATGTTATACGTTGTGCTATTGAAAATAAAATTAGTAGGCCGTGGCTAAAACTTGAATTAAAACTTGTATTTATTTCTACTTCGATAAACTGTTTTCAGGTTTTATCTTGTTTCGATTCCAGTTTTGTCATATTTTTCGATTTAGGTTTTGTTTGTTTCAGTTCTTATCGTAATTTCAGTTTTATCGGTTTATCGATTCCAGTATTTATCGATTCCCATCCCTCATCTTGAGTGATTGACCTGAAACAAGCGTTGTTGGTGGAGAAGGATGTGTGATGTCCTCGTTGTTAATATTTTTATGGATGAGGCGATATGTGACGTAAAGATGAGGATGCTTGGAACTGATGTTATGTTGAGAGTAATTAGTAGTGAATGGGCATTATCTTGTTTGCTGTATGAGAATGAGGTAGAAGTTAGGAAGAGTTGCGGAGGTTGACCGAATTATACGTGGATGTTTGTAAAAGGCGGCTATTAAGTGTAAATGCAGATAAAAGTAAGGACATAGTGTCTGAAAGGGATGGTAATGCAAGGCGTAAAATAGCTGTAGATGAAATAATAATGTAATGTTGGACGTGATGGATGACTAAATATTTTGGAAGTTTGTTAAGCAGGAACGGTAGAGGTAAAAATGAAGCGAATGAGAAAATTCAAGCGGGAAGAAGAGTGCATGTGCTTGCGGGAGCATTGCAAGGGAGAAAATCTGTGAATGCCGCAGGAGGAATACGAGAAGGGATGCTTGTGTCAACTTTGTTGTGTGGAAGTAAAACTATGTGGTATAGGAGTAAGAAAGATCGGCAGAATTAGAACTGAAGAAGTGAGGCAAAGGTGTGGTATAATCGATTCTTTGGAAGATAGAATGGGTGAGAGTTTTTTGAGGTGGTTTCGTCATGCGGAGAGGATGGATGAAGTGTGTATAATGAAAGCGGCGGTATTAATTTCAGTAGTTGGCTTGATAGTTTAACAGTTGTTTCTAAATTTGATATGGAATTGGAGGAAACGATGAGAATGATGAGAGAGAGGGATAGTACGGGGCTCCAATAAACCTTAGCCACCCCCGCCCATGGCCTAAACCATTAAAGGTACAGTAAAACTAAACATACCTTACAAAAGAGAATTTAATCCTGCATTTAATGAGAAACAATTAAAACTTGGTGTTCCCGCCATTGGCTTCCAAGACAGCCTGAATTCGCTTTGGGTAGCTTGCCAAAAGTGACGTGAATAGATTTGATCGTTACGCAAATTTGTTAAAACAGTTTCAATGTGTTGCGTCATTGTATCCTTCGAAAATCGATTTGCTGCAGGTTCTTCAAACAAGAGACATTCAACATTGTCCTTTATAACTGATCCAATGTGTTCACAGACGTTCAGGTCAGGAGAATTTCCTGGCCATTCTTCATTTCCAAAGAAATCGATCTCATGGTTCCGCAACAACTGTTGAGTGGCTAATACCTTAAAGCAGGGGGCCTTATCGTGCAGAAGTGTGACCTGATCGACATCCATAACATTATTTGGGTTTCTTAGAAAAGGAATGACATGCTGGGATAGAATAATATCATGAAAATACTGTCCATCCCAACTCTGACCATTTGGCTTCAGCACTCACATGAGCTTCTTTGCAGTGAACAAAACAAACACACCAGCACAGTCTGGACTTCTTAATAATTCGCGACAATGTTCATTGTCATCGATTTCATCTGGTATTGTGGACCACACTCGATCATTTTGGTAGTTAGGCCGACGTGTTATGTAAACAAAAAATTCATCGGAGACAGCTAAATGCATGAAATCATCCACATCCCAATCTGCAAGATAATGGGCAAACCACATTCTGTCATCGATGTTAAGTTGAGTTTTTCTTGGCTTTGGAAGTTCATGTCAAGGCTTTAAACCTCGCCTATGACGGTACAGTCGAATGATCTCACCACTAACGATCTCTCTAGAAAGTTTAGCACGGCTGTTTTTCCGCTTACGCGTACCGCTTTCAATGATGTCCTTTGTTTCCTGAGAGAGTGGCAAATTTGGGCGGCCAGATTTGGTTGTATCCATTTCACATTCATCCAAAGTTTTATTCCAATTTCTTTTGACGAAGTCCTCACTTCTTCGCAACTTTTTGGCAACCCATGAACGTGTTATAAAGGTGGCTCCAGCATCACGAGCTTCCCGAAATGTTATTGCTCGTACGCGATCTATCACACGTTGCCTCTCCGAATCACCAATTAATTGAGAAGCCATTATATTATCACTTTATCAGCTAGAGTAATTTTAATACCTGCAATAAATAAAGAATTTTATATATTTTTATAATCACTAAAAACTATTTCGATATAAGTAAACATGTAAGCTGCAAATGGGGGGGCTAAGGTTTTTTGGAACCCCTTATATTGTAGTATATGAATGTTTAACGACTCGCGGGTTACGTCGTGGCCAATGTCGTAATATCGCTTCTCGTTGATCAGCGAAGTTAAGCGACTGGGTCTGGAGTGTAGTTGGATGGGTGACCGTTCTTCACATCCAGATTATGTAGCGATTTATGGTTCGGATCCCACGTAAAACTATAGGTCCCCTCCGTCATATCCTGATAGGGTTGTTTAACCTCCTTCGCAACATCTAATCATTAAATTTTTAAAGACTCGCGAAGTACCTGCGACCTCCTTGTATGGTGAAAACTAGATACTCGTATACTGAAGCAGGCGGCAGTTGCAGTTTAATTCTTGCAGCGATCCAAAGCAGGAAATCCACCCCAAGAATTGGTAAATAGGGGCTGAGGTAATGTAAATGTAAAATATAAATGTAAATTTTTCTTTTCATCGAAAAAATTAAAATTAAAATCCCCCAAATTAATAATTTGGGAGGGGGGGACTTTTTCCCGCAAATATCGTAAATTGACACTTATGATTTTTTAAGTAATTTCAATAAACCAAATCTAATTAATTTGTCTTATTTAGAAAGATTAAAAATCCGTTTTATTCTTGATTGGGTTTTATTTTCATTATTAATTTCACACTAGTGATTGCATTAGGTTTAACCTAACGTCAAATGAATTTGAACATGGTCTTCGAAAGAAGTCAGAGTTAAATGATAATAAATAATAATAATAGTAAATATTTGTGGTTGCTTTACCTCCTTCGTAATGGCAGATATTATGTGATGGAGGGGACCTACAGCTTAACGTGGTATCCGAATTATCTATGGGTCGTTGTAAAGGGTGTCCCAGAAGTCTTGGAGGGGTTTTATTTGGCTATACCTTTTTTGGTTGGGGATCAAATAAAAAAAGGTTTGTAGCACTTGAAAATATATTTATTGCGATTTTAATTACAAATTTAATATCTGATGAAAATCTTCATTTTCATTGCGTAAATCTAAAAACGCATTAGCGTACGTTATCCGACTCTGATGATCTTGTGGTTTAATTTCTTGAGCAATTTGAATTTTGTACGAGTAAAGATTGATATTCTCTCTTAAAATTCGATGCGAGGAACTTCTTGAAATGTTTAATTCCTGGCTGCGACGTCGGACTGATGTAGATTTTCCTCAACGCTTTCACGAACAATCTCAACCCGAGTTGGACTTCGGCTTGTCCTCGACGCCCAGTCCGTGGTTCGTCTCCCTGACCCTTTCCCATGGGAAATTTAGCGACGTACCGTCGAATAGCTCGATCAGAAGGAGCGGAACGTGTGTTGAATTTTAATCGAAAAGCTCTTTGAGCGGCAACGATGGAAGAGTTGTTTGTCAAATAAAGTTCCACAGTAGCCACTTTGTTGCACTGTCCAGGATTCCATTTTCATTAATCGCAGCAAGGGTACTTTAATTGAAAAAGAAAAACAAATAAATTAATCAAAAAAGAAAATTTATAGCCAAATAAAACCCCTCCAAGACTTCTGGGACACCCTTTACATCATCGGAATGCGAGGAATGGTCACCCATCCAAATACGGAGCAGTCCTAATGTCGCTTAACCTCACTAATCTAACGGGAAACAGTATTGGGACGTGGCCAGATCTTCATTTGGTATAGTTTGAAGACTATATGGTTAAAGCATCGTACATTTATATATAGTAGCGGATTTTAGGGAAAAAATATTTTCCTTTCTCTGATTGGTCAGCCTTTAGAAGAAATGAAACCCAGTCCCTGATTGGATAATTCATAATTTGTAACAGTTTTTTGTGAAAGTGACGAGTATTTTCGGACATGATTCTCCTATTATGTGTGAAACCAGTCATTTCACGTAATGCCTAAAAGCTACAGGCATTTAGGATAATTCGATTAAGCGATTAATAACTTCGTGAAGGTTTGGTTAGATTAGATTCGTTAGGTTAGGTTAGTAATGCGTATTACCTATGTTTAAGGGTCACAGGTATTACGCGAAATGCCTGAAATTTTTAGGCATTACGTGAAATAACAACTGGTTTCACGCATTGACTGTAAATACAGTTATACAGTATCATAGATATAAAGGTTAAATTAGCCTCGTTGATCGACTAAAAGTTTCATTGTCTTGAAATAATGGTTTTGAGTCAACTTTTTAAATTTGTGTAGGTTAAATTTAATGATGAGGTAAGGCCATCAAGCGTTTAAATGAGAACATCGAACGGTGAGTTTTATGAGTTTTACAACGCAGCACGAATTCTTAATAAGGACTTTTCACCCAATCGGGCTACCTCGTAGCCAATGCCGTAACGCCCCTTCTCGTTGATTAGCGAAGTTGAACGACATTCAGTCCGCAGAGTAGTTGGATGGAAGACCATCTTTCGCGACCAGATTATGTAGCGATCCGTGGTTCGGATTCCATATCAAGTGGTACGTAAATCCCTTCCATCGTATGACCATTGATGTTGCGAAGGAGGTCAAACAACCCCCATCAACCTTTCGGCCAATGGAATGTTAACGGGGTATTCAATCACTTTGAATATCCCGTAAAAATTTTATTACAGACTTTAAAAGAATTACTGTTTAGCATACAAGCATTTGCATGTCATGTGGGATACTTAAAAAAAAGGAATATATATATATATATATATATATATATATATCAAGGATGAGAAACTGAATCGAACTGGAATCGATAAACATAAAACCGATATTATTTTACGAACTGAAATCACTGAAATCGGAAAAAACGAACTGAAAAAAAATCTAACGACTAAAATCGAAATTCGAACTGAAATTAAAAAACAATCAAAAACCGAAATCTGAATTCGAATAGATTAAAAATAAGTTTTGCGTTTCAGTTTTGAGGAGCATTTCGATTGCAAAAAAATACAAATAACGTGAATTATTTTCCTATTTTTGCGACTTAATATTTGTATGGATTTAAAATATCCATTTATCCTTTAATTCGATGTAGGAAATAACGCGGCCGAAAGTACTAGAGACAATGGTTTTAAAAATGAAACAAAAAGAATTTGGGAGGAAAATTTGGTACTTACGTATTAACGGGGGGCCACCACATTATTGATGATTGGTTAGGTTAAGTTGTAATATTTTCGTTAGTTGAAAATTTCTAATACATCATATTTTTTAAATAGCAATAGTAAATAGTAACGAAAATATTACAACTTAACCTAACCACTCATCAATATGTGGTGGCCCCCCGTTAATACGTAAGTACCGAAAATTTTTATCCCATATCAAAATACTTTTCAATAATGACTGTGCTCCTTTCGTTGACCTAAGTTTAATCACTCGGTAAGGATGCCTTCAGTTTTTTCTGACCATTAAATTTTTCAGTTCGATAATGGCTATACTATCTAGTTATCTACATAAGTGAGTGAGATAATCCGTGGGAATGACCAAACTTCAACTCAAATGTTAATCCTTTGGAATGTTCCTCTAATCTCCTTGGTATTTCTCCAAATGTTTATCCTTTGGAATGTTCCTCTAATCTCGTTGAGTTTCCTCTCCTCTCCTGAAAAAAAAAAACTGGAATCGAAATTTAAATTGAATCGAACCGAAAAATATATAACTTGAATCGAAAAATAAACTCAAATCGAAAAAAAATTAAAAACTGAAATCGATATTTTTCAAACTATATATATATATATATATATATATATATATATCCCCGCAAGGGGGTTCTAAGCTCGTGCTCTTGAGTGCTCTTTGTGCTCGTTTGTACGTGCTTGTTCCTGGAGGTTTCACGTGCGCCCTCCCGGCCCTAGCACCCAAGGATGATGGGGCTCGACCCTGCAGTCCTTGTCATCCTTGGTCTTTTCCACTTCGACTGTCCCCTCCACCCTTTCTTTTCCTCTGTCTTCCTCTCACTTTTTCTTTGTTTTTCCGCTTTCCGCTGAGATATGCCCTTTTAAATAGAGGCGAATCGGTTCTACCTGAACTTAAAAAAAAAAAATATATATATATATATATGATGGAACACATACGGACATAAAATATATTTTACCCAAAGAAAACTACTGTATAAGACTTATGGAATAATTTGAATAAATAAACATATTTCTCCCTATTCTTTTTTAAAGCAATAGAGCCCATTTTCATACTGTCGTAATGAGCTGGCGAGTCTAGTAATAAAAAGTTGCCTTTGCAGTAATAAGAGAAGTCAGAATAGATCTTTATTATGGAATAAAATCGTACATGGCCTACTCATTGTTTGTTTAAGCATATAAATAGCTAGTATAACTTAGGTTCGGTTAGTAATGGCATCATTTACGAATGGCACTCCTACTAATCCTAGTGCCATATACGATTAGTAATGAGTCAAAAAAGGAGGAGAGACTTTAGTGTATCGTAATTAATTTTACGAGTACTCTACTTGTTTGTAAATAGTTTCATAATTACAGTCGAAAATGCACTGTAAGTTGTGACCAGATTGATTTTAGTTTTTTTATTTTAAATTTTACAGTCCTGGTCTTCGCCTCGCGAGAAAATAAAACTAAATAAAAAGGCAAGCTAACATAAACACAGTGTTTGTCTCAAGAATGAAGGCTGTTAATTTTATCTTATATCTGGTTTCATTTTTGCGTTAAATACATCGTAAATTATTTTGAGCTGTCATAGGTTGCCTTCAAAATATGTTCTCCACAACATTTGCTTCGCATATGCAAAATGATGCAAAACTCTGATTGGTGACAACGGTTTAGATACATGGTTTTGTTAATTATTATCATTAGTATTACGCAAGTTGTTTTTTTCACTTTAGATGTTATTGCATTTCATAATAATAATAACAATATTATTATTATTAGGTTTACGCAGAATATAACGTGCGTCTATTGCGTAAAAGGAACCTCCGAATACATTCTCATAATTATATATTTCACATTTTACTTTAAAAAAATTTTAAAAACGAATTTCCATCAATAGACTTTGAGTACTAGTTGGCTGTAAAACCTTTGCCCCAAATATGGGTTCCTTACGATAAGTGTTTGGCCGCCTCCTGGGTTATAATACAGATTTTATCGCCAAATATCGCTCTTAATATGGATTTGCATCTAGTTAGCGACCAAAATCGGTATGCGAGGACAATTAAATGACCATAAATTCGGTCTTTTATTAAGATGAGAACCTAATAGTTGATGATAGAAGCATTACAAAAAAAGGTTTAAATACAGGTAAATCATTTGACTTCATTAAAGAAACTCGAGTCTCAGTTTAGAGATAAGGTTTATGGTGGTAATTTTAGGAATGAGCTAAATCTAATTAAACAGCAAAGTGTTTGTCTATCTATTTGTCTATCGGTCCGCCTGTTTTGTCAGTCTATTAGAGCGATCAGCAGGGAATTGTGGCGCCAAGTTTATCGCGTATTTATCAACCAATAACGAAAACAGGCGAGCAAGTTGTTAAAAATCATATTTTAGACGGGAAGTCTGCAAGCAATTCCTTTCTGCATTGCAAGCAAACTATTATCATTATTATTATTAGTAGTAACAGAAGTAATATTACATATGTTTATAACATACAACATAATTGAGTCAGTAGATTCATTCATTCAAATATAGGTTCTAATAGTTTTGCTTATGGATAGAGTCACTGTCCAAATATGTGTGGGAATGCTGTGTTTTCTTAGAGAAGTGATCGATTTAAGTGATTTTAAGCAAAACCTTTTAAATAAAAATGTCTAGACACGCAAAATTATCACTACTGATATATATATATATATATATATATATATACAGGGTGTCCCGTAAGTCTGGACCCATAGGGATTTATAATATATTTTTTATTATGTTATTATTATTATTTTATTATTATTTTTTTTATTATTTTTTATTATGATTTTTATTTGTGGGGCCACTTGAAAGCCAAAGTGTACGAGGTCAAACTTCAGAACATTTTCCACCTTAAAGCACGCATTGTGGAGGCGTGTCAAGAAATTTCTGCGACTGTGATTCAGAAAGTGCTGTCGCAGTGGAGATTGCGTCTTCAACTATGTGTGCGACACAACGGCGGACACTTTGAACAGATTATGTAATAAATTTTTGGACTATTTTGTAATTTTATTATTTTTCCCTATGGGTCCAGACTTACGGGACACCCTGTATATTGTGGTTGAACTTTAATGTTTGTTTGAACTCAGTATTTTCAGTTAGTATATGTACATGGTCAAATCAGTGGGCCAAGTACCATGTAAGGAGGATTCTGAACTTTCCTCATGGTGTGTTATATAAATGATTGGCTGAAGAGACCTGTTGGTAGATAAACAAGAAAAACGTAAGTTTATAGTGTTGACACTCAAGACTCGTATCTATGTTATTTTGTCTGAAGGATTAAATTACTTTTCCTAAAATATAAAGATGACTTCATATCTTAAAAGTTAAAAATGGGATGTTACTAAACTTTCATATACTTCACCCCACCCCCTCCCAATACACGTTTGGTTACCTTACGAAACCGCGACATTTTCATATTTTTCAATTGCCAAAGGCGACACTAAAACTAAATTAATTAACTTAACATAACCTAGCCTAACGTAACCTAAGTTGCCAAATCTTCATTTTCTCCCCTTTTTTCTTCATGATATTTAATGATTTTCAGTTGAACAAATGTATGAAAATGTGGCAACACCGCTAATTCAGATCAATTCACTTATTTATTTATTTACAAATATATACAGGGTTTACATAAATGAGTAGATATACATGATTACAATACATACATACAGTTGTAAACTGCCTTTAGCAAACGTACACGATTTACAGGCGGAACTGTACGATGTTATTTATTTATCATATTGATAAAATACGAAATTTGGTCATTTCTGTATGGTTATTAAATTCCACTTACAGCAATTATAGTAAATTTGCGTGCCGCTACACGCCCGTTCATGTCGCGATGAAATCTGTGTTTATTCTAATAAATGTTGCGAAATCACACACACACACACACAATTATTACATTGATCGTCTTTTTAATTTTAAATTAACCATAATCTGCGTCTTAAAATGTTAAAAAAATGTTAACAAAATCCAGATTGTAAACACACAAACCTGATAATATCGAAACAAACTCTTACCTTGAACTGAACATAATTTTTTTTCCCGTGCCATAACGAATTCCATGTATTGAAAATGCGGTTATCAATGTTTTCCACACCTGTATGGATTTACAGCATATATAAGTGCGCATATCCGTTTAACTTCAGTATCGTACAACATTCATGGAGGGAGGGTGTCTTTTACTCTTCTTTCAGGGTAAATTTTTTTTTTATAATAGATTATTTATAATGCCGCATACCCTATATACCCCATTAAGTCCAGGCGATTTGCGGACACCTTAATTGCTATGTCTCCGACATTATGTGAAACAAATTGAATATTTTGTATTTAACTTGATATTGAAGGTATTTCTCAGATTGAAAATACTGATAAATAATGTTACCCGCTTTATTTTGAGGTAGAAATAACTTAATTAAGGTAACATGAATGAGGTATTATTATTTTTTTTAAAGTATGGATGAAAATTTGTATGAATGACGCAGGGTGATGCGGGTATTATTATTATTATTATTATTATACAGATGCATAGAAATTTGTGTTTGAGTTACGTAAGTTTTGCCGACATCCTTTTATAATAGAAGGCAAACAACAGAATTCCTATAGATTCATCTTCGTTTGGGTCTTACATAGATATACACTCACGGACCTTCTCCAATTTTTCGCGGGGAGGGACTCAACCATTTATGGTAACAATGCGTGAACAGAATTTTAATATGAATTCCCTTAAAATAAAAATTAAATGTAAGAGGTAATTCAGTAGACCTTGCCTCAAACAAACGTGCAATACTGTATCAGAAAAACCAATATATATATATATATTCCCTCTTTGCTTTCATACACTCAAAACAAAAAGTCCATCCTTATAATTAAGGAGGAGTGGGGGAGAAGCAAAGAATAGTCGGAGAGGAAACTTATCGATGCACTATTTTTTTTACATTATTATATAATATATTGCTTTAGGAGATAAATGATTCTAAAGTCTCTCTACAAAAAGTCTGATAAGACACACCTTAATATCAGTTTATATAAAAGAATAAGAAGTGTATATATATATATATATATATATATATATATATATATATATATATATATATAATACACTTCTTATATATAAAGTACCAATAATTTATGCCTACACGAGTCTTGCAAGCGGGAGGGAACAGTGGTCACACCTAATGAGTACACACTATACTTGCAGATATGCAAGCCTAAAATTTATTACAATGTAACACCTCTCTAATAGACTATTTTCAACCATATATATATATATATATATATATATATATATAATATATATATATACACACACGCCTCGGTGGTGGTGTGCAATAAAAATTGGTTGGTACCCTGGGTAGCCTAGTGGCTGGTGGAGCTCGGCTGCTGGTGGGGGTGGTTCAAATTCCATGTTAAATTGTAGGTCTAAGGTGGAGTGACAAGCTTGACCATTAGAATGAACAATTCGGGCTGAAACAAAACCAAAGTTAAACCAACAAAGGATATATATATATATATATATACACACACACACACACACACACGTCGTCAGTTAATTATAATAATATATTATTTATGTCCGATGGCCTGATAGAATTTTTTCTTTTATTTTTTTTACATAAGTGTACGTCTCGTTCGTTCGTAATCGTCGTAGAAAACGGCCGAATTAATTACTGCTGCATCTTTTCTCTCACAGAAGTTAAATATCACTGGGAGAGTTGAAGAAGTGCCTTTTAAGGTGAGGCTAGATGGGCATTTATGATAAGCAAGTAAGGAGACAGGCCCAGTCAGTGCGAAGAAGAAGGGTTTTAGGGATGAACTCGGGGGTATATTGGAAGAAAAATGAGAGTGAGCTAGTGTGTGAAAAAAAGAGACGAAGAGATGGTACACAAGACAAAAATTACACTTACAGAAGAGAGAGAGAGAGAGAGAGAGAGAGTTACCTTTCTTTTTTTCTTAAGTTAAAAATATAATCATGGAACACTGTACAACAAAGGAACATTCGCGATGTACTAACCTCTTAAAAAGGTTCAAAATGAATAATTAAACAAAATAAAATATACCAAAGTATAACCTGATATTTAATGTTAAGTTAAACCAGAAAAACCGCATGTATATATATATATATATATATATATATATATATATATATAAAATAATGATTAAACTAAAAATTCAAGAGTTAGGGAGTGTCTCCGTCAAATTAATATGCAAATATGGTTTTTATAGCTCTTATCTTCACGTTTTGAAACTCAAGACAAGTGTTCCGACCACACTACTTAAGGATCTCTCTAAACCCTATTTACGTTTATAATTACTGTATAGGAGAGCCCCAGAGACTGATTTTAAAGTAGAGACACACAACATGAGTCACTTTATAGTAGCGCCATCTACCCCCCTATTTGAAGGTGTGGCATGGGTGATGACGTAAGCATGGAAGTTAACATTCTAATGTTTTTGCTTAAGAGAAGGGGAATTTGGTCACACTGTTTTTATGTTTATAATTGCACAATTGGCGGGTCGCTTTATGAATGAAGTGGTAAAACGACAATTCATTAAGGTTTTCCAACAAATTCTTTGTTTGACAAAACTTTTTGGTTTGTGAAACTTATTTTAAAAACATTAAAAAAAGTTTCGTTTTGGGCGTGAAAATGACCGCTAAAGATGCGATATCATGTCGCGCTTAAACACAATACTTTAAAAATAAAAAGGAGACGTTGACACTGACTACCATAAACATATATTAATAGACTTAGTTTAAGAATTCAGGACGTCATTTATAAAGATTTATAGCAAGAATCAACGTCAAATTTGACACTTTGACAAGTTCTGAACTTGAGACGGACCTAGTCTCAATCTCTCTCGATGTGTTTGTTCTTTAGGGTCTTTTCATCCGAACCCCTCAGGAAGGGCGAAATAAAAGGCACTTATATATAAGTAGAGAGAGAGAGCGTGCGTGCGTGCGTGCGTGCAACCTGTTTATTTGCTTTGACAATAGTTTTTTCTGCTGCATAACGCTCTTTCCTACCCACCTCAGTGCTCCACCGCAGGAAAGCGGTTTTTCCATTTACCAACCAACCAACTGGGATAAAACACGCATCGAAATAATTAGGCCAAAAGTTAATATAATGGACGTGTTCTGGTTGTTGTCGTTCTTCGGAGTGCACGTTATCACTCATCTCGTTTTCCGTGAAAAGAAATGTATAACTAAAAAATATAAATAAATATTAAATAATTATTAATTCATGCATAAATAATTTTTTTTTTATTTAATTTTTTTCATCTCCATTTTGTATTTTAAAATGTTATTTAGTGAAGGGCACTTCTGTGAAAACTGGAAATTACAAAATATAATATAAAAACTCTTTTCACCAATTTTCTCTGCCCCGATTAAAAAACGAGAACTAGAACGAGGCGCCAATCTTGGCATTCAGTCCCATGCCAAAGGGCAATACAATGGTTTTCAAAGTACGGGTCGCGACCCAGTGCTGATTCGCAAAATCAGTGGGTCACTAGGTGTAGGAAATTCTGTCTACAAAACAGTTATTTGATTGGATTGAGATGAAAAACAAGCACCCACCCCTCGCATTAATTAAAACTGAACCTAATCTCTATTTATTTACTGTATTTATACTGTAATTAAAATGTTTTTCAAGTAAATTCGATGTCAAGCTATTACTTGAAGTGAAATGGTTAAAGTTACCATTTATTGCGATTTTATGAAACGCGCCACAACACATTGTTTTGGGTGGCGGAGATAAGGTTTTTTCTTCCACAAGGTCGGGAGAAATAAGTTTGAAAAATATTGCCACAGGGGGAGGGGGAAGAAATAGGTGTTTTGCAGTATGTGGTAATTACGGTTTGGTATGAAATGCGTCTATAGTCAATTACATATGGTAAATGTGTAATTTTGCAGCCACTCGTTTTCTTGGCTAAAACGAAAGTCTCGCCCATGATCCCTGATTGGCCGAAGTTGATGCAAATCAATCTTGTACTACGCCTAACCCCGAGTGTAAGATTCATTCTGATTGGCATCACGTTTGAAATGGGTGTCTTTTTATTCGGAATTTCTGGTGGCTGCAAAACTAATATATATATATATATATATATATATATATATATATATATATATATATATATATATATAATGTGTGTTTGTGTGTATGTATGTATAAATAAACAAATCAAACAGCACAGTCGAAGTTCTTATTTTAGAAATAAAGGAACTAAAATTAATCATTATAAACGTGTGTACGGACCACCAAACACCCCAAAAAGTGAATTCAAAGACATTACAAATGAAATAAGAAACACGTTAAAATCACTTAAAAACCCAGAACCAAATATTCCAGTTTGTGGAGATTTTAACTTTCCACTTCATAACATGGAAAGAAAATTACGAAATTCTGCATGTTGAAGTTTCATGGCAACATTGCTAAAGATAATAGAACCCAGGCATTAATGCTATCAGATATTATGGGACATTATGCATTTACTCAGAAAATCTGTGAAGCGATTGGAAAAAGAGAACATTTTGGAATTAATTTTGACAAATAAGAAAATAACAATGATATAATAATGAACAAAAAGGTAACGCACAGAAATTTCTCTGACCGCAACCTAATCGATATTCAATTAAAGTCAGTAACCAGTGGACCAGAATCGCATCCCAGATAGTCGGAAGGAATATTTGATGGTTTAAACATGTATTCAAAGAAAGTACGAGTAGATTGGAAAAGTGTAAGTGAAGATTTAAAGAATGTAAATTGGGAGTCGTTACTTCACGAGAAAACTCCAGAAGAAATAAAACTATAATAGAAAATTAAATTAAACATATTACTGGAATATGTTCCGAAGAGACAAAAGAGAAAACGTAGTAAGCTCGAAAGAAAAATCAGAACATTATTTAGACAATGGAAACAAATCGTGAAAAATCCTTACAGATGCTTGACTGAAGCACGGAGACTCAAAATAAAGAAAAACTATGCGAAATAGAGTTAGACCTAAAACAAACATTCATCTACAAGGCAAACGAGGAGAAAACAAGGTAGCAGGAAACAAAAAATAACTTAAAATACTTCTACACATTAGCAAGAAGAAAAATGCAGTGTAAAGAGAGTATTGGCCGTTAAAAGATGGGGGCGATGGAATACACAAAAGACCTAGAAAAAATTAGCGAACTGCTTAAGGAACATTTTAATTCTGTGTTTAGCACCCCAAAGTCCGAGGAAAAAGTAGAAGATCCAGGTGAATTCTTTGACTCGGGTACAAATCAGCCAAGAACAAGTTCAGACACGACTCTATTAACAGAGTTTTTGGAAGGAGACGTAATTAAGGTTCTATCACAAATACGAGAAAATTCAGCACCACGGCGAAACACATGGAATGCCACGTTTCTAAAGAAATACTATAGAAAGAGTATTACCAGGCTTCTGTACGTACTATGGAGAAAATTACTTGACAGAGGACAAGTTTCACCTTCATTATAGAACGCAAATATTGCCCCCTTATTCAAAAGAGGAAACAGAGGAATGCCGAAGAATTATCGGCCAGTAACTCTTACCTCCCACCCAGGGTTGCCAGATTTTGAAATTCCCAAGTCGGGACACAGGACCTTTTTTTACACTTGTAAAATTTAAAATAACAGAATAATTACACACAAACTACAGGAAAAATTGTTTATTTACCCAACAAAACCATAAAGAACAATTCAAGAAATGCAACATAATAATAATTCCTATTTTTAGAAAGAATAACACCTTTAATGTTGAAGCCACAGCACTCGCATAATTATTCTAGTTCGCTTCTATTATATATTTACTTATATTTTACTCTGAAAATAAAATGAATAATGGTGAGGCATTTTTATTATAAAATAACATCATTAAAAATAAAATAGATTATATCAATTTGGTAAATGAGGGACCTAATTTAATAACAGAAATATAGATTTCTAGTTAGTTTTATAATTGTTTCTGAAGTTAATTTATAGATACTTTTCGCTTGACTTTGCTTTTCTCAGAACTTCAACCCTTTGTTCAGTTTTCATAAATCCTTACATGACATTTTGTAATTTTCTTTGAACATTAGTTTGGGACTCGGGATTTTATTTGGCAAGTCGGAACAGTCCCGCAGAAATTGAGACGTCTGGCAAACCTGCTCCCACCATATGAAGTGTTTCGAACGGATAATTAGGGACAAAATTGCTTGCTATCTACATTTTACAAGAAAAAAATTTATTCAGTCTAAACCAACATGGCTTCAGGGGTGGAAGATCATGCCTATCACAGTTATTAGACTTTCATGAAAAAATATTGGAAACATCGTGTTGAGGACAAAACCTAGATGTAATATATACTGATTTTGCGAAACTTTTCAATGTGATCATTTTAGCATACAAACTTAATACAGGAATTGTTGCAAAGCTTGGACGATGGATAGTTACTTTTCTGACTGAAAGGACACAGAGTGGTAGTAAATGGAATCAAGTCTGAAGTATCAGAAGTCGTGAGCTCTGTCTATAGGATGCAAATTATCGAAAGTCCATTTATCGATAAATGATTGAAAAAAATTCGGATTATCGATAAATTTTCTAATTAAATTAGCTGTCTCATTAATAGAAGAAAAACGCAAAATTATAAGAACAGATTTTAATGAGATCATTCTACATTGTGACAGCCATAGTTATTTAAACAGATTTTAGTTTTTTATCCTTATTAAGGAAGTAACATTTCAAAAAGCATAAGGCATTAATAGTGGCTGGAGAGAGACTGCATCGAATCTTCGTTATGAAAATTCCCGCTGAAGAAAATGCACGCTCTGCTTCACAGCTTGTAGGCTTGATGGTCCTTAATGCATCGTACAATCGATCTAGATTTTCGCTTCTCTTTTTCTTTACTTCGTACAATGCGAATTCACTGCCTGCATTGAACATAGAGGACTTACTTAAGAACTCGGAAGTTTTCGATTCCAATTTGCTCATCTCATGATAGAGGCAACAACGTTTTTTATTTCTAATAAATCTCATTTGCAAGAGAAAATTTGTTCATTTAGCGTAAACTTAAAAAATCAGGAAGTGATCTGAAATTATCGATAAATCTGCTCGATAATTATACGATAGTTGACTTTCATTTATTGATAAATTATCGATAATATTTTATCGATTGCAACCCCTGCTCTGTCCTACAAGGTACAATATTAGCTCCCTTGCTGTTCATGATAATGACTGCAGACATCGATGCAGATATGAATGACAGTATCGTATCGTGTTTCGCGGATGATACAAAGATATGCAATGAAATATGAACTTAAGGTGACATAGAAAAATTATACAATTAGATTGAGACCTTATGCAAGTGAGCGGAAGACAACAATATGAAGTTCAAAGAAGAAAAATTCCAACTTAAAAGATATGGAAACGAGAAAATGCTACAGAATAAAGAGTACAAATACAAAACACTGCAAACCAAACAGATCAACACCAAACACACACACAAGTCAGGGATCTTGGAGTAATAATGTTATCAGATGCAGAATTCAGAGAACATTAAATCACAACAGCTTGAAAAATAATGTGAATTATCTGGAGGAGTTTCCACAGCAGAAAAGAAGAGATCATGCTAAAATTACGGAAGAGTTTAGTTCTTCCAGTAATTGAGTATTGGTCAGTATTTACAAACTCATACAAAAAACGAGGCATTACAAACACAGAAGCCATACAAAGGACTTTTACATCTAAGATGGAGGAAACAAAAGGTGAAGACTACAATCCCTGAAACTCTTCTCTTTGGAAAGAAGACGCGAGCCGTACACAATAATATACGTCTGGAAAATACAAGAAGGACGTGTCTCAAACCTTAGAAATTAAAAACAAACTGGAATAATTGAAGAGGCAGATTCTGTACTGTCCCAGTTACGGTGGGACAGGGGGCCATGTAAACGAGGATGAAAAATACCCTCAGAATACGAGGCCCGAAACTTTTTAATGTCCTGCCCAAAAAACTGTGGAACCTCCAGCATACCAACCTGAATAATTTCAAGAACCAGCTGGACAGGTTCTTGTGCAAATTCTCTGACCAGCGATGCGTGGCTCGCTACAAAGGCAGGAGGAGAACGGAAACCAATTCCCTCTTACACCAAACCCCGTAAATGAGGTGGGATGCTGCAGAGGGGTCTACTGCATGCCGATCCTGAACCGTCGTTCGAAACCTTCTAAAGGTATATATATATATATATATATATATCATATATATATATATATATATATATATATGTCTGTGTCTGTGTGTTTTCCATCCCTATTTTCATCCCGGCGCAAAACGAAAAAACCGCTCCATTTGCAGTTGCATGGTGCACCCGACAAATTATGTACGTATGTGACTGCCTGAAGGACACCGATGTGTGTATCTTATTTTTTTCATTCCTGTGTGTACGTAATTTAGTTTATCAAAACGTGTCTTATTTTGTCTCAATGAGTAATTAAAGTAATAATCATTAATATAATTAACTTTCCGTTAATAAACATGTTTGGAGTGGTTCAGTGAAGCATTTATTATTATATATATATATATATATATGAGACACCGGACATATATTGTGTACGTTTGTGTGTATGCATGCATTCTTAGTATCTAAACGTCTTTGCAACAATAGTTAGGATACATACCGAGCTCATCACGACACAAACGTGCGTGTGGCGACATTAAAGATGTTTCCGTAGTTTCTCGTTGTTTTTTTAATTATTAAAACGAGTTAAATATGAAAAAAAGGGGCATAATGAGAGGTTAGGTTAGGTTAAGTCAAGTAAAATTAAGTTAGTTGAACTTCGCCATTTATCACTCACTAAAAATGTTGAAATATCGGTTTTAAACGATAGAAACGTATGTGCGTATCTACGCTCATACGTATCGAATACATACATTTCTTCGTCGACAAATATCGTCTACACACGCCTATCAGCATTCCTGACTGTCTGTCTGTCTGTCTATTTGCTCGTTTGCCTGTCTGTGTCTGCCAATCGGGCTTTATCAATATTTGGAAGATGGAAGCACGTTCGTTCTTATTATTTTATCTTAGAAATAATTGAAAAGACCACAATTAACAATTTGGCAAATCACATTTAAGGTTAATTATCCAATATTATCTTTAGAAATTTTCATTTAATTAATTTTTCAATTAATTAATTAAATAATTGAATGGAAACAACAAAATGTAGATAGTTTAATCTCTTTACACTAATAGACATAAATCTATGTCATTAAAAGTTAGACTGCATTTTTTTGTACGATAACACAGGGCAGGGGTAACTAAATAAAAAAAATTAAACTTAAAAATATATCTATAAAAAAGATATAAAAAAAATACATGACGGTAGTATATAGGTATATATATATATATATATATATATATATATATATATATATATATATAATATTAATGGTGGTAATAAATTGTGCTAAAAGAAATCGGTGCATTTATATTAAGTTATTAATAAGTTTTTATATTTAGATATTTTACAATTTAATTAGTCCGGTATTCTCTTATCTATTGGTAAAATCTCATCCTGGAATGTTCGCTATATATATATATATATATATATATATATGCAGGGCGGTCCAAAAGTCACAGTTGGGTGCAATTCTATTTATTTATTGTATTAGTTTTAACAACTTTAAATTTACTGAGTTATATACAAACTTGGTGAAACGCAAATCGATCCGATCGTGACTTTTGGACCATCCTATATATATATATATATATATATATATATATATATATATAGCAGAGGCAAAATAATAAGTTATGAATGAAAAATTATAGTATTAAATAAAAATATTTCCCTTTTATTTTGATTTTTAACTTTTTTAAATATTTTAAACTTTTAACTACTTAAATTTTACTTAAGAATATATACATAAATATAATTTTTTTTTAAAGTTACTGGTCAAATATATATACACAATCTTTTTATAAGAGGCTTAGGTAAATATGCGATATTTATATATGGTTTTGTACGGTAATTTAAAATTAGTTCCAGCCAATATATATATATATATATATATATATATATATATATATATATATATATATATATATAAGCAAACAACCACAAGGAAAAGGAAACACAAAGTCCGAGCGCTTTCGTGATATATTCACGTGATATATCACGAAAGCGCTCGGACTTTGTGTTTCCTTTTCCTTGTGGTTGTTTGCTTATTAATAAGGTCACGTGTTATTTTGTGATTCTAGTGCATATATATATATAATATAGTATCTGATGAATCATAAATATGTTTGATTTTAGAAAGTCCCATATATATATATACACACACACACACACACACACAAAGTATTTTGCATATCGACAGGTAATAAAAAGTAGTTCTTTAAGTACTAAAATGAAGTTAATTACTTTGTGACACCTGTAGAGTGAGATTTATTGGATTTAGAGGCATAAAGAAAGTTGTTCCATTAGGAACAACAAAAAAGGGGTTTTAGTAATCCTTCCGAAACATGTTCGGAGGTTTTTATTTCTTTAATTAAGATTCCTTTTCCAGTAATAACAATTAATAATGTGGTTAAAAACAAAAAAAATTTTATCTTTATATGCAGGGTCGGGTCGCGCGATACAATTTATTATTATTGTATAACCTTATTTATTATTTGTTGTTGCGATATTGCTTATTAAAATTATACGATTTTTTTTTCCTTTATTTCTGTGAAGTTGGAGTTGTTATATATATATATATATATATATTATATATGTGTGTGTGTGGTGTGTGTGTGTATATATGAAGAGAGAGAGAGAGAGAGTATACAATATATAGTTAAAATTGGGTTGTAAAACTGGCTTTAAATCGTTTTAGAATTTTTATGTGCCATTGTCCCGTGAACATTTAAGGTAAAAAACGATTTTTTAAGAGGTAACTATTTTAATTACTTTTTTTTTTTCAAACAACGCTGTTATTAAGATTCGGTTAGGTACAGTGCATTTTCTGGGCCTATCCTGTACCCTATTCTCGGCTACTTAACTGCAAAAGTGGTTCTAGATGTCCTTGTTCGTCTTCTACTTTTTTTTTGTGTGTGTGTGTGCCCGCTTTGCCCCTGCCTTATTGCTCATCATTTACCCGCCCATTTCCACCCCCATTTCTGAACCTCCCCTTCTTCTCCTCGGCGCATAAACCGCCCCACACTCGGATTAATTAATTTTCCATTCTGAATTCATGCGACTCGAACACCTCCGAGGGGGTCCTTTCTCCCCCCCTCCTGCCAACCTCCTCCTTCCACTCTTAATTCTGACTATCTCATTTACATTTTCCTTCATGCAAGTCGACGTCCTCTTCATCCTCCTCCTTCTCCTCTGTCTAGCTCTGTTCCTTTCTTCCTCCCTGAATCCCCCCCCTACCATGGAGGAATAAATGCCTGCCTCATCCACCCCATACCCCGATATACCCCGATTCTCCTCTCCACTCTCGCCTTTCCCCACCGCAGTCATCTCAGCGTGTCTTTGCCCTCGTCGGGCACTGCATCCCGCACAGCTAACGAAGGAGCAAAGGACACGCTGCCCTTTCGGAAGGAACAACAGCAACGCCGACCGGGTTTTGTTCACCCCCAACCCCCTTTCAGACAGCCCTGCAAAGACCTCACCTCCGATTAGGGCCTAAAACTGCTTTCGTGGTATTTCAAGTGTTATTGTTTCGTGACTTTCGCGTTAAGTTGATTGTTTATTTGTGTCGCTTTAAAAACTATTTTTTGGGGTATTTTGGGGCACGAGTTCCTTACGTTATTACCTCCGGTTCGTTTATTTTGGTATACGTGGAAAGACCGAGAAATAAAAGTGTGTACCCCTCCCACCCCTGTTCGCTTGTCAACAGTATTCGTCTGAGAAAAGTGCGTGTTTACTATACTCTCATCTAATTGTACCATAACTAAATGAATGCCCGAGAGAGTACCCAGTCGATCTGATGACAAAATAAATATGGCCAAACAGTTCCAAAATATATGAAACTTTAACTTAAAAAATAAAATTTATCAATATTTTATGTTATATTTTTATTTTTAGAGGATTTAACAATGCAAAAAAATTTTATTTTTCAAATTTTGGGATCCAATTCCTTCAAATGTGTTGCGGTGCGGGCCTTGATCCTTCTGCTAATCCTGACGGAGGTGTTGCCCTCAGAAGGCCAGAGAAGTGGCGGTACTCGTAGAGGAAGATACGGTAGAAGGAGGGTACCAAGAACGATGTGTTACAGCCTCACAACTCCTTCGGAAAAAACTGCTGTGAAAGGGTAAGATCTGATAACATGATTTCAATTGTTTTAACTGCTGCATCTCTCTCTCTCTCTCTCTCTCTCTCTCTCTCTCTCTCTCTCTCTCTAACATATTGATTGAAAGTTAAAAAAAGAAAGTTCTGATAATGATTTAATGTTAAAGTTCATCAAAATACATACAATGATTTTCATGTATTCATAACATATACTAGAGTGTACGTATGTTACAGAAATGTACACATAACACTGCTTTTACATTATATTCGCACGGTATTCTCACGGTGCGAATCCATTCACACCATCCATTAGAAAATGAGTTTACCATCCCGATAAATAACGATAAAAATAACTACACGGTTGATACAGTTTCAGTCGGTCGTAAAGTTTTTACTGCATAGCCATCGGCTATGAATTCATTCATTTAAAAAATTTAAAATTTTAATTAAAATTCTTCTCTCATTCAAACTTTATTTAAAAATCTTAATTACTGCATTTCAGTTAAGATTTTAACGAGAGTTCTTTTACAGTTTTTAAATTTTTAAATAAAAATTTCATTAAAAAATTTCTTTTTAAATTTTAATTAAATATTTTTAAAATTTTCATTAGAATTTGTAGTTTTTAAATATGAATTAAAAATACAACTAAATTTATTAGTTTTTTTATTCACATTTTTAAAAACCTAAAAATTTAAATAAAATTTGAAGAGAATTTCTTACATTCTTAAGCTTTTTAACGCTTAAACCCTACCCGGGGTATTAGTGTACCCCAGTACCCCCCGGGTATTGCTAGCGTAACTTTTATAATGGGTAGGTATTAAGGGTTAAATAAAACTTTGAATATATTTTCTCAACAAGTTTTATAAAGAAAAATAAACTTAATAAAAAAAGGATAATAAAGTTAACTTAATTTTTTATTTAAAGTTTTTAAAAATCTTGGTTAAAAATTTATTAGTAAAAAGTGAAAAGAAAATTATGAGTAATAATAATAATAATAGTTTATATGGTAAAACAAAGTATGTATATATATATATATATATATATATATATATATATATATAAAGTATTTTGGCGCCATGGAGAGAAGAGTCTCGTAAAATTATTCAAACCTTTGTGTGCTTTTTAAGCAAATGGCTTTCCATGCTTTTAATCAAGCAATTTATAGGAGGTGAAAGTCAACTTGAAATAAAAGTAAATAATGCTTTTATTTTTTTAAAGTACACACACTATATATATATATATATATATATATATATATATATATATATATATATATATATATATATATATATATAAGAGACAGACGGAATGTTACAGGCTAACAAAGACCCTAAGATACAGTCTAGTCTATACATAATATGAAACGCTAAACCATTTAATCTCGTCTACGCCATGTATTTTTTAAAGGAATTTTTAAAATTTATTTATGATATAATTCATTATTATTATATTACGGTATATATTTCATCGGTACATCATTTTTGTTCGATGAATGCCAAGGTCATCGTGTTGAGAGACTTGCTTTTAAAAATGAGTTAGTTATATTGCCATCTTTCGCTCTGGAAATACTTGGATGAGGGAGCACTGATCCAGAGGTCAGCCGGTCAGCACACCCTAATTTAAAAATTCGGATCACCTGAAGATCGGGTCCAACAACCTTCTTTAGTTAGCCTTATAAGGCTAGCTAACGAAATATCACGACCTAACCTAACCAATCGCTAGGTCAACTGTACGCCCTTGACGATTGGTTAGGTTAGGTCGTGATATTTTCGTTAGTTAGCCTTGTAAAGCTAACTAAAGAAGGCTGGGGGCCCTGATCTTCAGGTGATCCAAAAATTCTCGCTAAAGTGTACATCATATAAGTGATTTTCCCACTTTTTTAAGAAAATATTCACAATTTATATTGCGTCATTCCCATAGGAATCACTTAGATGAGGGAGTATTGTACTGATCCAAAGGCGCCGCCAACTGGCCAGCACCCACAATTTAAGGATTATCCCCAATTCCACCCCAACGAACTCCCCTTATGACCCGCCTCTGTAGGCTTATTCGAAGGTTTAGACTCCCGAGCGTTCACACATTGACAACACTCAGTGCTCTGCTTCTGTCTCCATTCTATGTACCTAAGAGTAGCCATCCTTTAAACTTAATTAGCTATTCGGAGATTTTTTACTTCCGAAAATTCCCATCAAGTTTCCCATCTTTACCAATGGGGTATCATCTGAGAACTCCCAATGTTTTGCAACCAGACCCGTTCAGCACCTCCTACTACATTTAAAATAAAAGAAAATTCGGGCTACTTCCAATACTAAATAAAAACACATCCCTAATTTTACCGACCTTTTAATACAAATTGATGCTTCTGAAATACGTGTTCAAATTATTCTTAAACATATTTACCGAAGTACTCACCACGATCCCCGCGGGAAGGTAATTCCATCTCTCCATTTTTTAAAGGTCAAATGGCCATTATTTTAAAACCATTGTTTCTCGTAATATTAATATCGTCTTGGTGAAAAAAATGTTCCTAATTTACGACGTGAAAAACGATTTAAAATTTTAAACACTTCAATTAACTTGCCTCTCAAACGCCGAATTTCAAGCGTATACAAATTCAGCTCTTTGAGTCTGTCTTCGTATGATTTACCATGTAATAATGTTCGACTGAGCTTTGTTGTGCAGCGCTGAACCCTTTCTATTATTCCTATATCCTTTTTCATATTTGACGATCAAAACTGTACAACAATGAAGCCCAACGAGTAACTTGTATAATGGCAAAACAATATTTTTAAATTTATATTCAAAATTACGAGAAATAAAAGCCAATACTCCACCGGCTTTACTGTTCGCGACTGAACACTGTCTCGAGAACTTCAAATCGTTTGTAACAATAACGCCTAAATCTTTAACTCAAGGGCTTCGTTTAACACACTATTTCCCATAATATAATTTGCTGTTATGATAACCTATGTGCTGACTTTACATTTGTCTACGTTCAGTTTCCTTTGCCACTTTTTAGATCGTGCTGCAAACTCACTTTATCAAGTAAACCGATTGCTTTACCTACAATTTTAGTGTCGTCAGTAAATTTAAAAATTTTAATGAATAAATTGACATCACGATCGTTAACAAATATTATTAAAAATACTGGTCCCAAAACGGGCCCTTGCGGAACATCGCTAGTTACATTAGCCCACCCTGACTTTCCCCCATTAATTACTACCCTCTGTTTTCTACCAGTTAACCAATTAATTATCAATCCAATTAAGAACTTGACTCTTTATTCGTGAACTTTAAGTTTTTTTAACAATCATTTATGCGGAACTTTGTCAAACGCCTTTTAAAACTCAAAATATATTATGTCCACCGCTGTTACAAATCATAAATACTAATGACGTCATTAAAAAGTTACCAATGACGTCATTAAAAAGCTCGAACAGATTTGGTAAACAAGATTTGTTTCTACGAAACCCAGACTAACTTCTTTTAATAAGTAAACGCAAAACGAGTTATTTTTTAAGAACTTTTATTAATAATCATACTCCATTTTCAGTACTTTGTTAGTCGGCCTTCAATACATTATGCTCACTTTCGACACACTTTTGGCATTGGTATCGAAGCTTCTCATCAAGATGCAAGACTTGAATTGGGCTCAAAATCAATTCCATTTTATTTGTTTTTACTTTCGCATATATTTTCCTTTTTATTATTTCCAATAATTTTGTTATTTTGTGAGGGTTTACATGTGGGGGGTGGGTGGGGGAATTACCCCCATTGAATCAACAGGATCTGATTCGCAGCATGATATAATTTTATTACCATACTTATTTATTTAATATATATAATAGGGAGCCAAACCTCTAGACATTATAATAGGGCTCCATCCTTTATTAGAGAGAAACGTTTCGGATAACCTTTCCCCATCATCAGTGTATATTAATTATACTGTTGAATTGTAAATAAAAGATAATGTGAGTGAAGTATTAGAAACAAATTTACAATGATAGGCTAAAAATTATATATATATATATATATATATAAACAGAGCAAAGAGAATAACGGGGCAGATAGTGAGAACCTTTAAACGAAGGGATAGGAAATGTAATGCTTCCTCTACTGAAAACACTGATCATACCCAAATTGGAATACTGCTCGGTTCTTACATCCCCATATAAAAAAGAAGACATTAGACAGCGAGAAGGGATTCAGAAAAGCTTCACAGCCAAGATCAAGGGGTGCAAAGAACTAAATTACTGGGAAAGGTTACGCGAACTAAACCTATATTCACTGGAAAGGAGAAGAGAGAGAGAGAGCCACTATTATTTACACTTGGAAAATAATGGAGAAACTAGTCCCTAATCTTACTCTGAACCCTGTAACTCCCCAAACAACGGTGGAAAGTAGAAAAGGAAGACTGTGTCGTGTTCCCAAATTAAAGGCGAGACAGGGAACATCCTTAACCCTGAAAGAAAATAGTTTTGTTGTGAGAGGACCAAAACTGTTTAATCACCTGCCAAAAGACCTAAGGAACACGAATGGTGTTGCAGTAGACATCTTCAAAAGAAGATTAGACGCCTGGCTCAGAACAATCCCCGATGAGCCGGGCGTACCTGGTTATGTGAGGTGGAGAGTACAAGAAACCAACTCACTACTTCACCAGGCCAACTCGAGAGGAGGGGCGACAAGCTTGACCTTCGTGAAATGAGGAATCATCCCGCGGAACCTTTGAAAGGTTGAAAAGATATATATATATATATATATATATATATATATATATATGTGTGTGTGTGTGTGTGTGTGTGTGTGTGTGTGTGTGTGTGTTAGACCAACAAAGACTCTAGGATCCAGTCATGACTGGTCTACCTAACTGTGTTACACACACACACACACACACACACACAAAGTATATATATATATATATATATATATATATATATATATTATATATATATATATATATATATATAAGTTATGGGACTGCTACATATAAGCAAAACGCGATACAATGTAACAAGCAGACACCACTGCATCAGGGACATAAAATAGACTATAAAATAGATGAATATGGAAGTATACACAACATCTATACAACGAACAAGGACGTTGATATGTATAATGTATAGGAACGTGTATGCGTGTTTGTATAGATGTATAGATGGAATTGTTAAACTGGAACTTCGACCCGTTTTTAAGAGCAAATTTTTGGTGTGTGTGTTTGTGTGTGTGTGTGTGTGTGTGTGTGTGTGTGTGTGTGTAGGAATGCAGGGATGAGGGCGTCACTAGTGGGCTGGTTGTCTTTTCTTGGTTTTATATATATATATATATTATATATATTCCAGTCTTGTTTTTTCATTTTAAATCCTTGAAAAGTATTATTCAAGTAATTTCGACCTTAAATGAATTGATTCCAATTCCAAAGCAAAGTATTATTATTGTACAAAGTAGCTCTCTATAGTTTATATATAAAACCCATTCACCGTCTCTCTGATGCGTATTTCAAACCTGTTAACATTCCATAAACAGAGTAATGCAATATCGAGTAAGGACACCCTTTGTTAAGCAATTCACTCGACCGTATGTTAAACAAGGCATTTTGTTAAGTTAAATCAAACTATTTATTAACAAAAGAAGCTTTATAAGCGCAATGAGAGGTCTTTACTCAGAGCGTTATTTATGGGAAACCCAGACACATATTTATGAATGTGTTCTTATTCACTCGTGGAATGTCACTCACGTATTTCTTGTGCTTGAAAATCATTTTAGTTATGAACCGAAACCTTATCTCCTTTATTAAAATATATTGAATAAAACTATATATATATAAATATATATATATATATATATATATATATATATATATATATATATATATATATATATATATATATATATATACTGGTACACTGGGAAGTAACTCTCTGGTTTTAAATGGTTTTAACTTTTGTTTGAATTTAAATATGAACATTAATTTTGTCATTTTAAAGTTGTTTTTTTTTCAATCTTTCTATTACTGGGTTAAGTGTACAAGAGTACAAAAGCTACGAACTATCAGATGCATAGTTCACTCAAGGCTAGCCCATAATCATTGTAGATTAGCACTTATTTTATGCTATCCTTTAATCACAAGGTTAGCGCTTAGTTATTTTAGGCTAGATCTTCATCATAGCCTAACGCTTAATGACTTTAGTCTAGTCCTTGACCACTCTTGGCTAGATCTTAATGCTAGGTTTCTCCTTAATTATTCCTGGCAACGCCTTAACTACTGTAGTCTAGACCTTAATTTCATTTTGATGGAGAACAGACTTGGAGTAAATGAGAGTCAAAATTGCAGCAAGAAAGGAAGTTTGAAAGTCTGTGGTACTATTAGAAATACTTTATATATATATATATATATATATATATATATATATATATATATATATATATATATATATATATATATATATATATATATATTCTTTACTAATACGATGAAAGCTATTGTTTTTGAGAAATTTCACAAATGAGCCTGGATGCTGCGTAGGAGTCGGCCGCAGGTCGATCCTGAACAATTGTTCAAATCAAACCAAAGTAACAAAAGTGTAATTTTTTTGTGCAGGAAGGGAGCGCCAAGGGCGAATGTCCGCAAAACGCCCCCCCCCCCCCCAATAAAGGAAGAAGAGAGCCAAAATCAAGGTTCAAGCTCTTCGAGGTGCCCGGACACTGCGTTTGAAAGATTGGAAGTCATAGACAGGGGCAAAGAGGGATTGAGGAAGATTGTTTCAGAGTTGACCGGTTGAGTAGGTGAAAGAGTGAAAATATCGATTAACCCTTGCGTTAAACACGTGAACAGAAAAGGAATGAGAATATGTCGAAAGTCCGGTACTGCGTGCCCTCCTTAACCTCTCTCTCACCAAGGTTTTTTGCATCTACCTATTACCAAGAGGGATAACTAAGTTATCCCATGGCTTTTTTGTTAGAATTCTATTTATACGCTATACAAACTCAATTCTGTCTCGAATATATCACGTATTACTTCAACAAATCATTATTTACTGCTTACAATGTGTGCATTTTACAATAACATCCTCTACTCGATGAGTTTGGCAAACAGGTTTGTTGCAGATAACACACACGAGTCTAGTTTTTCGATCTCGTTGTCTAGGACAAATCGCGCATTTATCGCACAAACCGCACAAATATTTCTCTCTCAGAAATTAACAAAGAAAATTCATTTATCTGCCGGTGTCTTGGAAAGACTAAGTAACAAATAACTGAAAGGAAAATTATATACACAGAAATATACAGTATACAAAAAATGGGCGTGGAGTAACTTCATTACAACTGTTGGTAGTTGAGGTTAAAGGAGGAGGCATGCAGTTAAAAAGTTCAGAAGAGCAGTGTCCGTTATCATAGTGATAGTCAAGAGAGAGTGAGGCAACATTGCGGCGAAGAGAGAGAGGGGTTGAAGACAGTCAGTAAGAGTCGCGGAATTGGCGAGACGAAAAACCTTTGATTCCATCTGGTGAAATGGGGTGGGTTGAGCCACTCCACACATGAGAAGCGTACTCCATACAGGGGCGAACAAGACCACTATACAAAGACAGTAACTGAGTGGGGGTACAGCACACCTCACCTCTTAGAAGTTGTTTTGGAAACGGAGTATATATCTTTCGGGGAAAGATCACGAGAAGAGGAAACGCCAAGAATGTTAAGAGAAGAGGAAGGATTGAGTTGTGTATTGTTGAAGGTAAGCGCGTGGAAGATTGTGACGAGTAGATAGATGAAGGAACTGAATTTTTGAGGCACTGAAAGCCTCTGCCCAACTCAGAGACAGTAGAAAGATCAGAGGTCAGATGCATCTTAGCCGTCCCACGCAAAGCATGAGATAAATAGAAGGAAAAGAGTGGGTGACAGGACAGAGCCCTGAGGAACACCACTATTAATAGCTTTAAGAGAAGAACAGTGGCCATCTTTAACCGCGGCTTATAGATCGGCCAAAAAGGAAGTCGGAGGGGAAAGCACAAACAAAGGATAGAAACGAAGGATGGCTGTTTGGAAATTAAGGATTTGTGCCAGACTCCATCAAAAGCTTTTGATATATCTAACGCAATAGCAGAGGTTCACTAATCCCGAAAGGAGAATGACCAAGAATCAGAGAGATATGCAAGAGTGTCCCTCGCGGAACCCATACTGACGATCTGAAAGAAGATTGTGAGAAGAGGTGTTTGAGAATACAAGAGCAATTTAGGTCGTTGCATAAATATACGCAACATCCACCTTTGGAATAAAATTGAGTATAAAGAAAGTAGGAGGGTACAGAAAAGGGGTTGTTGTCAGTCGTCTTAGACACCCGAGTTTCAGTGAGGAAAAGGTGAGATTTAGAGAAGTGGAGAAGTTCAACAGATTGAAAATTTGAGTAAAGGCCACGAATGTTGCTGAAGTTTACGAAAAGTGAATCAGGCAGAGGCCCAGAACATCTCGAGTGGGTAGTAACAGAACCATCCCCGCTGCCCGAGTCTGCGTTCCCCGGTATCGGCAGCAGGGAGCCAGAAGTGAGGACATTTATGGTCCCATCCCCAGGGGACTTCGAGACTCTTGAGGTCGATGCCATTCTGTTGTTTTTTAAATTCTGAAGATATTGTGTAGTATGTAAGATGTATGTATGTATGAGTGAGAGAGCGTGTGTTTGAGGGCTTGCTGGACTGGTCACAGGGTAGATGAGATACCAATCGACCTTATTCGGATTAAGATTTGGATTTAAGGATTACCAGTTACAACTTTTTATTGGATTAACCGACGCAACATTTCTTCAAAGTCCTTCTAATGATTAACAGTATTTACCTCTCTTATTCAGTGTTGTACTGTTGGCCACGCATGCCAAGTGTCATGTTTTAGATTTTCTTAGTTGAAGAATTCCGAACAATGAAATAGGTCCATTGTTCTAAACCTAAATGTAATAATTTCAGTGTGACTAATTGGATGTTTAGGTTGCTTTTGTGAAACCAAAAAAGTGATAGAAAATATATGGCGTATGTCGTTGGATTCGTGAAGGTCATATAATTATGAAGAATTGTCGAGTGTAAACTTCAATAGAAACACTTATTGGGAGTGACGTGTCAGAAATGGGTATAAAATTCAAGAAAAAAAAAAGATGAGCATAAGTGGGTACAATGAACCAATAAAGTGTGAAGTGTGAGAGGGACTGACTCGTGTAAATGACGTCTGAGACAATATTATCGTCTTTTAAAAATTGTTATCATACATTTTCGTATCCACTGTATCAAATCGGAGGTCTGAAACGTAACACCGCTTCCCATTAGATCAGCGAATTGAAGCAACGTTGGGTTTGTTCGGTAGTTGCATGGGTGACCCTCTTTTTTATGCGTTCAAATGATGTAGCGACCCGTGGTTCGAATCCACGTAAAGTTGTAGGTTCCCTCTGTCATATGACCGTAAAGAACCCAAAATATTATCATCATCTTGCCATTCGAAGGGATTTCGTATTAAGCTATTTATATACCCTTCACAAGTGTATCGTAACAGAGCTCTCTAAAGAGAAGGGAGAACACTGTGCTCATGAAAGTTTTAGTGAAATACACTGAATAACCCACGAAATCAATATTATATATTTATATTATTGATTTCTTGGGGCATCTGCGGAGTTAGAAAAAGCAAACGAAAGGTGAACCCGTACCATGGGCTGTATTCCCCTCCATATGGCATAGTGTATATTATATATATATATATATATATATATATATATATATATATATATATATATATATATATATATATATAAGGCATGAATAAAGGTACATATTAAATTTCATGCGCTACGTTGATTTATAGTTCATGCAAAAAGACTCGAAGTCTGGAAAGGCTTTTACATTAAAAGTGAGAAACCGGTTATTGATAATATGCCCATATATATATATATATATATATAGAAGCAACTGCTATTAATTTTGAAGGTATTGATATATATATTGCAAAATAGTTGGTTGGAACCGCCATATACATGGTTTAATATTTGACTTTTAGTTCACATGGTAATTCAGCCAATATGCGATGGTGTTGTAAACATTCATGCTTCTATTTCGGGTTAGAAATTTAACAGCCATGGTTAATGCGGTCATATATAGCATGGTTGGATTAACCATTCATATTAGTTGTCCAGTATTTAACATATAGATTTGGTTGTCGTATCCATGTATTTTTCTCTGCGTAGCCATCTGTCGTACCACGCATTATTCAGCTTCAAAGCGTACTACGAGAAATTTGGGTTGGACATTCGAATATATAAAGTAACAGCGTTGGTCCTTGTGTAATAGATCTCGCGAATATGCTCCTATAGTGTAAGGGGTAACTTAAGAAAGTTGGATGCCCCACGTACCCACGTACGAGATAATACCTTCCCCCAGTCTTCTTCTCCTCTTCGAGGTTATAAAGGTTAATCTGTTTTTTAATTTAATGAATTAATAAACGACTGAGATTTTTCTCTGGTGCCATTTTGGTAATTCGAAGGTTTTGTCGTGACCATATTGAAACACCTTATCCAGTTACATCAGCGATGTTAAGCGACGTTTGGGTCCGTTCAGTAGCTAGATGTGGGACCCTCCTTCGCGTTCAGATGATGTAGTGACCCGTAGATAGGTCGGATCCAGCGTAAAGCTGCGGTAGGTCTCCTTCGTCACGTGATCTCTGCCATTTCGAGGGAGGTTAAACAACCAGAAATAATAATAATAATAATAATAGTTACTATTAATACTGGGGCCAGAGACTGGGGCTTTATGCATTCTTCCAGCCCCTAAAAGTTAAACGCACTGACAACAGACTATATCCGGAATTCGAGGATTGGGAAGGTGATAAGTGTTATTTTTTCATAGGAAAGGAGAAGCGAATATGTATAATATAATTAACAAGAGGGCCACAAACTGGCACAGAGCTCAGGCCAACAAATACGTCCCATTGTATTAACTCTTGGATTATTATTACCAGTCTCATCGGGAGTCGAACCTCCGACCTCAGTGTTTTCATTTCGCTTATAGGGAGGGAAACGGTATTACCCAATGAGCAACGGACGCTGGCTCAAATATGGGTAATTATAGATTTAGTGATGCAATTTTCCTAAGTTATCCTTTGTAATAAATGATTACGTTTTCTCAGTAAAGTAAAAAGGTAAACTTTTTTATTTTAAACGAAATTATAATTTTAAAAATATACATTTAAATTTTATTTCATGATATAAAATAATTTGTGTTGAAAGTTAAGTAATTTTAATTACTTTGATCATGATTCGGATCAAGGAAATCTCTCTCTCTCTCTCTCTCTCAAACTCTTTAACTCTGGAACAACGTTCCTCAATCCACCTTTCTCCTTGTCGATGATCTGCAGTCTTTCAAACGCAGTGTCCAGGCATCACGAAACTCTGGACCTTGATTTCGGCTCTCTCCTTCTTTGGGGGCACATTTTTGCGGGCATTCGCCTTTGGCCCCTCCTTCCTGCATGAAAAAATATATGTGTATATTTTCTCTCTCTCTCTCTCTCTCTCTCTCTCTCTCTCTCTCTATATATATATATATATATATATATATATATATAATGTACCATAACAAAGGAGGCCACACAAAATGGTGTGTATGGTGGTCTTTCTGCTTTAAGACTGACACATCGTCTGAAGTTACTTTCATTTGGAAGGAAAGTAACAAAGTAACCATCTGTCGGCCAAAGATTTGCAGACGATACGCACCCGATAAGACACACACACACACACACACACACACACACTCTTAGCCTTTTTAAAGAGATAGTAATCAGCCAAACATCTGTATGCATATATTTGTAGTCGTACGTTTGGCTATTTATCTCTCTATCTCTTTTTCTCTAATATACAGGGTGTCCCATAAGTCCTGTCTCATAGGAAAATTTATTTTAAATTGAATTTGCAAAAGTAATAAATTAGAACTAAAACAAATGTTCAAACTGATGCCTTTTCCTCTGGAGTGTAACTTACTTCCATATTAGGCATTGCCTGTTATTCTACCTGCAACAAAAAAAAGGTCCCGAAACAAGACCTCAATTTGAACATTTGCTTTAGTTCTGATGTGAGATCGGACTTATGGGACACTCTCTCTCTCTCTCTCTCTCTCTCTCTATATATATATATATATATATATATATATATATTAGAAAAAGTGCCAGAACACTATACTTATACTTGTTAAGCACCTCAACTTTCAGTAATCTAAACTTTAACTTAAACTAATAACCTGCTATCTTGTATCTGTCTGTTCTTGTCTGTTTCCTGCCGATGTGCAGACAGTTGAGTCTGAATTCACAGACAGAAAGATGTTTTTAAGCACTTTTACTGTCAATATAATCAAGTGATGCAGAACAGACGTTTTTGGCTCTGTTCAGTGCCAGGTATGACGTCACGATCCGGCACCATCATTCTCAGGGGAAAAAAAGATATATATATATATATATATATATATATATATATATATATAACACGTTAAAACGTTGTTTTTTATAGAGTTAAACGCGTTATATATATGCCGTTAGCAAGATATTATGACGTTAATTTTGGGGCGTTAGAAAATGATCTTTATGGAGTAATTAATGCGAAAGGTAACGTTAATATTTAGATATTTTCTAACGTAAAAAAAAATAGTCTTAAAATCGTTATGTATATGTATATATATATCTACCATGTCGACTAATTGTCAAACAAATTAACATGCCCTTGGGGTATAGCTTTGGCATGAACACAGCCTTTATGGTATCCCATCTCATTTAAATGGACTGACAGCAGATTACCCACAAAACGAATCCTTTAAATAATTCGATCCGCCACACTTGATGAAACGATATTTTTATACCATTTTATATAACCTTATATAAACTTGATAAATTCCACGCCCACGCCCATCTTATTATATATATATATATATAATATATATATATATATATATATTCTTTTAAAAATGTTAGTTTTTATAGTGTGCAATATACTGGACACACACACAAAAAACTATAGCTATTTTTATGCACGAAAGGTACAAGTTAATCGGTTTTCTTAAGTCTACCCTCACAGTGTATATAGAAAATGTAAATTCTAGATATATCGATAAATAAATTTAAAAAAATTAAGTCTTAATAATTCCCTTTTACACACACACACACACACACACACACACTGTGTGTGTGTGTGTATATATATATATATATATATATATATATATATCCATAATCAATAAGTAATGTTACATATTTCTTTTTATAATAAGAGTGCATCTCCTCGTATCTCATCTTTCCTTATCAAAAACCGCTTACACACTCATCCATTACAGTTTTTAATATATTTCAAATGGAAAATACGATATAAAAATGGATTCAATTTATCAATTTCCATCTCGAAATGGAAAATACAATACAAAAATGGATTGAATTTATCAATTTCGAGCTTGTATGGTTCTCTCGTGTCTTTGGGCCGAATTGAATGGAATTATGTATTACCCCCGCTTCACCTTTTTTCTATTTCACCACATCTAACTGTATAATTTATGGTGATGTATAGCTTAGATTTGAGGATGTGTTGATGTGGTGATTACCTCATAGGTGATTTTGAGGATTAGGGAGGTATAATATATACATTCGATATTAGAAGAGTTTCTTAGTGATTTATCATTGAGTTTATGTTCTATATAAGTGATTTTCTCTCTCTCTCTCTCTCTCCATACTTGAAAACTGGTTACAATTTTTTTTTTTTTTTTGAAAATTGAGATAATAATGTTTGTTATGAAATTTAACTTTGAGGTAGAGTAATTTTTTTTAACATTTTCTGACCTGTAGAACTTAAATATACAAATATGTGAACAGTCTTTTTATATTCTACAGGGTGAAGGAAAAATGACTGCATCGCGAACCTCTTCTGGTATGGTTGCGATTGACGCACTTTTTTTCCCATCACCCTGTAATTGCATTTTCAAATTTATAAATTATAATATATATATATATATATATATATATATATATATATAATATCGCAATTTCTTGATAGGACTTGAAGAACGAATTACAGATGCCATTTGGCAATATCTAATAGAGTGTAAATGACCAGTAATTTATTCAAATGATTGGGACTGATAGCGAATTATGTGTCGGATGTTAAATTGTAAAGGAAAAAACCACATTCGATATGGAACCTTTTTCTTAAGTTATAACTTCGTTTTAATTCTTTATACATTTGTCGTCTTCGCCGACTAAACCGAGAAAAATCGAACACTTTCGATATATGTCGGATTATTTATTGGACCGTTTAAAGCCCCTCTTTTAGAGGAACCTTCACCAAAACGAATAGTTATGGAATCCGCCTCAAGTTTTTTAAGTTAGGCCCTATTAGGATGGTTCTATTGGAGAATAGATCGTGGTTAGTGTGTGATTGCTGATTCGTGTTTGTGCGTGTGTTGTGTAGTATACGGAGGCCTGCCTTAATAAAAATAAGCGCGCGGGCACAAAATTGGAACAGCCGATTTTGAAGTTAGAGAAAGATGCCTCGTACGGTTGGTGCTCATACTGAATAATTACACTGGCCAACAAAATGAAACTTATTTTTCTCATCACAAACATGATCACACTTTTCTTAATGCATGTTTCGCGCTGATTCCGAATCTGGTTTTTTTTTTTTCTAGCACGTAGAGTTATATAGATACATTGGTTTTGATATTTTTAAGTTTTTGATATTGCTATAAGAAAATTTATGGATGTATAGATCACACTTAGGAATGCTAAACAACAAATACATCATATACTTTATTCAATGTACTTATAAATAAAGAATATATACATTATTTTATTAAAAGCGCTGTGAG
Source organism: Bathynomus jamesi (assembly GCA_023014485.1). Classification (NCBI taxonomy): domain Eukaryota; kingdom Metazoa; phylum Arthropoda; class Malacostraca; order Isopoda; family Cirolanidae; genus Bathynomus; species Bathynomus jamesi. The sequence continues at coordinate 208,042 of JAJOZX010003841.1, forward strand.
TGTGATTTCCTTTTGTAAATTTGGCCTGGATTGTCACGATACAGCATCCAACAATGGTCCGCCATCATGCTTTCATTCCAATATCCTTGGTAGCGCTTCTCTATCATCTGAATATCTTGATGGAAGCGCTCTCCTTGCTCGTCACTCACTGCACCAAGGTTTTCAGGAAAGAAATCTAAGTGGGAATGCAGGAAGTGAATATTTAATGACATTCGACACTCCATTTCTTTGAAGGCATCAAGGAGGTTCTTGACTCCATCCTTATACGCAGGTGACTTGTTGCTTCCAAGAAAGTTTTCACATATCCATTTGTGAATCCTGACTGCATACCCATAAGCATTCCTATAACTTTTAGATCTCCACAAACATTCCATTGATGACTCTTGTATTTGATTGCCTTAAGTAGTATATCCATATTGTCATATGTCTCTTTTAGATGGACAGAATGGGCAATGGGATGGATGGCATTATATTACCATTATGCAAAAGAACTGCTTTCAGACTTCTCTGCGACGAATCAATAAAGAGGCGCCACTCAGATGCCACATACGTCTGAGATATGGCTGTAAATAGTCCATTGATGTCATGGCAATAACAGAGAGGACCGTCTACTGAAAAGAATGCTGTTAATTCAAAATTCCGCTTTCGGTAGTAACTAATACGAACATTGTTCTCAAGTAAATTGTTCTCCTTTAGTCTTGAGGCGAGAAGCTCTGATTTCTCTTTAGACAGCGATAAGTCTCTAACAAGATCATTCAATTGTCCTTGGGTTAACTTTTTAGGCTCTAAATGTCTACCTTCAAAAGTGTACTCTGGTTCTGTAGATGGTCCGGAAACACCAGTTGCACCTTCATCACTTTCCATGTCATCTATGATAGAATCTAGCCTATCACTTGTGGGAATTGGAATGGGCAATGTTTCATCATGTTTTACTGGTCTACGTGCTGAATCCAAGTTTGGATATACAATCTGGTGTTTGTTCTTGGCAGAAAACCCCATTAAGTTCACACTACAAAAATAACAGTCTTCATGATGATCTCTCGGCTCCCTCCATATCATGGGTATGGCAAATGGCATTGAAGCTTTCTTTTTGTTAAGCCAATCACGTAATCCATTTGAACAGCCAGAACAGATTTGATGTGGCGCCCATGGTTTATCTTGGTCACCTAGATGGCAACCAAAGTATAGCTTGTATATTTTCTTAATGTCGGTTGTAATACTTCGTCGCTGTGTTTTAGTTGTGAACTGGCCGCATACGAAACAGAACTTGTCGGGGTCATTCTTACATTGTCGAGGCATGTTGACTGACCTGAGCAAACTATAAATTCAAAAAAAATGTACACCAACTTGACACAACAAGTTCTTGGACTGGACTGATCTTTTGACACACAAAGCACGGCGTTGTTGCCTGAATCACAATGCTGCTAGACGTAAAAGCTCACACCTGAAATACATAAGATGTATAATTAAGATAATTGAAATAAATAAGATGAATAAACTAAAAAAACACAATAAAATAAACACAATCAAATGTTGAAATATTAGTATTTTGCCTATTTAAAATGGTTAAATCTGTGTAGTTATATATATGCCTTCATCTTGAAAACTATACGTGCTAGAAAAATCTGAATGCAGTTTTGGAATCAGCGTGAAAAATGCTATCCAGCCAACACAAATTTTACTCTGATGAAAAATCTTTGTTGACCAGTGTTATTTATCCGTGGTCGCGTAATTGAAAAATCAGACTACGTTGAAAGCGAAAGTCGGACAGCTAAAAAATTCGGCCTTGCAAAAGGAACAGTTCATAACACCTTCAGAAATTTTCGTCAGACTAATAAACAAGATGCTTAACTATCAACAAGGACGTCCTCTACGTGTCGAGACATGTTCAAACCCTTCTTTAGGTTTAGGGACGTCGTCACTTCTGTTACAACGGTGCTAATTTTATTCGGACAGGGCTACACACACACACACACACACACACATATATATATATATTATATATATATATATACGTGTGTGTGTGTGTCTGTGTGTTTTCTTGGCTGCCTTACGAAAACGCGACAATCTTTAGGAAACACTGAACTCATCGCGACACAAACATGCGTGCAGCAACATTAACGGTGTGACCATAGTTTCAGACTCATTTTTTTTATTAAAGTAAACAAACATCATGAAAATGGCTATAATAAAAGGTTAGGTTAGGTCAGGTCAGATTTGGTTGGTGAAATTAATTAGGATAATTGAGGTTAGGTTAAATGTAAATGAAAATGTAAAAATGTCCAGTTTAGCAAGATAACCAAACGTGTGTGTGTATACACGTAATATTACATAAAATATTACTTTATATAAAATATAAAGTTTCTATTACTGTAATACCAAAAATATTACATTAAATAAATTTCGGTACGATAATTAATGTCAAAATTTTTCACAATAACGACGAAAAATTTATTTATGAAGTTTAAAAACAAAAAAAGAACAAAAAAAAAAAAATCCTCCGCCCATATTAAGCTAATTCAATATTCATGTCGAAACATGTTTGCCTTTTTCTTCATTAAACCTTTTTGTAGCCTCAAAAATCAGTTACGTTTTCGTTATTTTTAATTTCTTACGAGATTTTAACGTTTTGCAAAATGAAAAACTTGACAGATTCATGCAAAGTCCTTTGTGCGCCCAAATATATATATATATATATATATATATTTTTTTTGTATAAATAGTTTTCTTAAACTTTGAATATATATATATATATATATATATATATATATAATATATTACTCAGAGTTGCAGGCTAGATAAATATTGTGATATCTGCATGTAGATTATCATAATAATGTGGTATTATGATATAATTTATGTGCATATTTACATTATACTCGTATTGCATCATTGTTGTAATACATTATATGATATTGTAACACGTAATAATAATAATAATAAGAATAATAATCAGACAGGAAGGACAAAGACTGGCACAGCGCTCGGGTCGGATAAATGCTGTCCATCACGCTAACTCCTCGATTATTGCTAACCACCATTTTCGAGTGTCGAACCCCCGATCTCAATGTCTTCGTTTTGCTTATTTGAAAACGGTGTCACCCAGAGAAGCACGGACTCTTGCTCCTCGGTGGTGAGTGGTTAGCATCGCTTACTACGAATCCACCGACCCGGGTTCGATTCCCGGCGAAAGCGGACAGCTTACCCAGTTCATCCTTCCAGGAAAAATAGGTTGGTAGATAAATGGGTACCCTGGGTGGTCCAGTGATTAAGACGCTGAGATCGTGAGATCGAGTCACAGCGAGGACTCTGTAATTTCTGACCACCCGTGGTGGGGCGTGGTTCGGATTCCACGTTAACCTGTAGGTCCAAGGTGGAGCAACAACATTTACCTTCGTCAGAATGAACAATTTGGGCGGAAGCCAAACCAAAGTTATGATTCGTAATATACTCCATTTCATTCAATTTACATAGTATTTTAAAATAGTATTTTAATTAAAATACTATTTACATATTATTTAACCTAAGAAAAATCTGGATTTTTTACAAGCGGGTGGGGGGGTGGGGGGGGAGTGGAGTACCCATCTGTGAGTGTTTTTCAAACATTGTATTTTTATCCAAAAAGAATTATATAATTCCTTTTTATATTTTCTTTAAAAAAATGTTTATAATTTATTAATTAATTAAAAAGTACACCAACGATACAATTACTTTTAACCAAATTTAAACCCTAAACGAAAAAAATCAAGCCCAATAAAAAAATATTAACGCCCCCCCCCCCCCCCCCCCCCCCCCCCATCTCTCTGAAATAATACAAAAAATGTCGGACTATAAAAAGGAAAATTTACAAAATTTTCAGATAAATTTTTTTGTATAAATTAAACTAAAAATAAAAATTTGGCTGAGAATTTTTATTTTTTTCTCGGAGGAATTATTATATCTGTCACTTGCTGAAGATGCGTGCGTATAAAAAGTTCCATAATGACCTCAGTTAAGGTCAAAATTGACCTCGAATGACCTCTTTATCTGATCATTTACATTTATGACCAAAGAAATTTGAATTTTAAATGACTCTCTTAAAACTGAGACTTGTTAATAGAGTAATTTTGCCGTTGTTAATTTTATTTTTAGGGGGGAATGGGGTGTTGGGGGGGGGTAAGAATTGCGGGGATCGGGTTTCGAGGAGGTAGGATAGTCGCTGAATGTTTAAAATTTGTTTTTAGTCCTGTAATACGGACAGTTATGCCAATGTTAAAGATACGAATTTATTGTATTGTATTGGAATAAAAGATATTTCTTACATCCATACTTTTGGGAAGTTAATGTTGTGTGTGTGTGTGTGTGTGTGTGTGTGTGTGTGTGTAACTGGGCATAAGTGTGTGATACTTTGCAAGTGTACGAAAGTAATTTTCTTTTCGAGGTAACCCACTTTTTGTACCTCGAAACGTGGAAAACATTTATATAAAAGCTATGTCAGTCCTGATCAGGATATGTTAGCTGTTACCTCACTATTTACACACTTCACAGAAAACACCCTTCGAGCCCTCGGGCAACTCTGTCCTGGCCACTTATTACCTACTTCTTGGTTCAATGGCACTAAAGTTAGGCTAGGTTAGGTTAGGTAATTTTTTAGCATATGGATTTCGTTTATATATACATTATATATATGTGTGTGCGTGATATTCTCAATTTACACACTTTTTCTCACAGCAAAAGATTCTCTCTCTCTCTCTCTCATATATATATATATATATATATTCCGCGTGTATCTTTCTCACAGTATATCCTTTTATGATGCTATAGCACACGGAATATTGTATAAAAATAATAATTCATATTTTGAGACTGAAACCTCCTTTGCTCGCAATTAATTAAATTTAAGCTAAAAGCATTTCCAAGTACACAGTAATTCTAAACCTTTTACAGCACCGTTGCTATACGAGCGGCGTTGTTTGTGCTCTGTCACTGTATAAAGGGTAGAAAAATGGGGAAATTTTTGAAATGCATCTTTTGTATGTACGATTTTGCAACTGTATTGAAAGAGCAAACAAAAATTTTACGTGTCCACACCTATTTATGCTGTTAACACACACACACACACACACACACACACACACACGTGAGTGTAGGATATGTATATAACGTGCAGAGATCGTGGAGTTGTATAATTGCGCTAAGTGTGTGTTTACTTTTGAGGGGTGCCAACATTAAACTTGAGATTTTAGAAAAATGTCTTCGAAACTATATATGTAGCAGGGTTGTATATTACGTGCTACAGTACAAAAACTGCAAAGATTCTTATCAGTATTTTTTATCTTTACCACAACACACACACACACACACACACACACACACACACGATGATATTATCTGACTTGCAAGGGTATCTTTTAACATGTTTGAATGACTCATTCAAGTGTATATATGATCATATTAGTCAGTGTTATACATAGAAGACAAAAGCGAAATATATATATATATATATATATTATATATATATATATATATATATATATATATATATATATATATATATATAACTCCGGAAAATATGTTCTTGTGTGACATTTCCATTAAGCTTTTGAACATTCGTTGTAATTTTAAATAGTGACAATGGACAGGGAGATATCAGACGTTTATGTACTATGTAGAGGTCTCAACGTTTCGGTATGAGTACATCTGCCATTCGCGGAAGTTCGCGGAATACTTCAAGAAAATGAGAAAAAAAAATTTGGACTCTCATATTATTTGGACTCTCATATTGCCGGATAATATATATATATATATAATATATATATATATATATATATATACTATACTGCATTTATTTTAATGTTGTGTATTATCCCTTTAAGGACTGAAGGTACAAATTGCTAACGTTTCAAATACAAGCATTCATAACTTAACCCTACAAAAAATTCAGGGCTTAAAGGGTTAAAAGTGTTAAATATTTGGCGAGCCGAACATATTCATTCGATAATTCAATTAAGTGGTTTTGAGGTGTGTTCAACACACAATTAGGAAGTAAAGCATTTACACACACACACACACACACACACACACACACACACATATATATATTACAAGGAATCTATGTAACTAGGAATTTCATGAAATCCCTAAAATGTTCAGGAATTTCATGGAAGGGTTAAGTCATGATATTTTCGTCAAACCTACGGGAAAATTATTGAATGCCCGCTTAGATCAACTGTATACCCTTGACGAGTGGTTAGGTTAAGTGATGTTTTAGTTAAAACTAACGAAAATATCACGACTTAATCTTGCACGAAATCTCTGAACATTTTAGGGATTTCATGAAATCCCTAGTTACACAAATTCCCTGTAACGTGTGTGTGTGTGTGTGTATGGCAATGTTAATGTGCTATAAGCACTTTAGCAGACTTGACCGTTAAAATAACAGTTAAATTTTAACGTGAAATAAATTCCTTTGAAAGATTTTTGAATATTTTTTAATAAGATTTTGAAATTTAAGAAAACGAGTTAAATTAACTGCATCGACCTTTATTTTAGTTTTGAGTAAAAGAACGTTTATATATCTTGCTCTATACGCATTAATATACTCTTTTTTTTTTTTTATTTAATATACGTGAATTGGCTGTGTATACGTGAAATTGCGCATACGTGAAATGTACATGAAATTGGCTTTTTCAGTCAAAACGTTGTGACGATGTGTGAATGAGTTGGTGTCACAGATATTACGTGAAATACCTGACACTTTTGAGACTTTCGTGAACTGACTGACTGGTTTTACGCACACACACACTAATATATTATATATATATATATATATATATATATATATATATAATATATTATTATTAGTGTTTGGTCCCTTATACCTTCCAAAGCATATTTATGTCCAATAACTTTCCTTAAAGTTAAAAGAAAATATAACCAACCAACTAATTCTCTTCGATGGTCCCCCTCAAAGAAATACCTCTCAAGAGCAAAATTTACAAAAAATATATTTGGAAAGAAGGGTATTTCATGAAAAAGGAAAAAAACTATGGTATTTGTCATTTACCATTACTTATTCGGACTATAGTGGATTTAATTTTCCCAGAAGAGTTCCTTGTTCCATGCACGGTCTGTGTTTAACATATAATGTTCTCAGGGAACCATTCTGAGTTTGTATATATATATATATATTATATATATATATATATATATATATATATATATATATATATATATATATATATAATTTAATAATGATTAAATTTTATTTTATATATATATATAATCAAAACAAATATACGCGTTACAACTTGCATAAAAAAACCCAACGAATTTAAGAATATTTTCTTTACAAAATTTTCCTTTATCCTTTAATCCTAAATACCTCTACAAACAACTGAAAAAACCCCCCTCCACAAGAAGGTCCTACCGTGTCCTGCTGTTGGTTGGTTGGCTTCTGCAGAAAAGGATTTGAAGACCTTTCAGGAGACGCACTTCCCTCCCTCTCGATCGCAGTCTGTGAGAACCGTTCTTACTGATAAGAGCGAAAGGAGGAAGCCTCCAAGAAAAAACTAACCACTGCCCCGTTTTTTTTTGTTTTTTTTGTATTTTAATGTTTCAATGGTTTTTACCGGTTTTATTTGTTGAATGCTTTTTTTTTTTATTACCGTGCGACTACATATATATATATATATATATATTTTTTTTGTGTGTTCTAATCTTTAACGAATTAACTAACGAATTTGTAGCATTAAGATTTGGATTTAGTGAATCGTCTGTGTTTTCCTTAACGGGTTCGGTTCGGATTCCACGTAAGACTCTGGGATCCCCGATCGCAAGGGCGTAGATGAAAAAATTAAAAATTAATTTAACTCGAAAATACATGAATAGAAAAATCTGTAACGTAGTAACATATCGATAAGGATATATTATATATATTAATATATATATATATATATATATATATATATATTATAACTTAAATATAATGACCTTTTAGCGCTTATTTAAGTCGAATATCTCGGTATTTGTTGGTTTCTATCACTCTTTCTTTGAGTTACATAGCTAGATTGGTTAATTAGTGTCGGTCGATATTGGGTAAGAGCCAACCATAGATTTTTATACTTTTCTTCGAAAATAAACTTAAAGAAAGTGTTTTATATATATATATATATAAACAAGACAAAAAGCAAGTAGCTTCAGTAATTATATATTCATCCTTTTCATAAGGTAAATAATATTATGGTCATACTGTGTATATATATATAATATATTTATTTATTTATTTTTAAAGAACGGGGTGACGTCATAGTAAATATATTGCTTAGGTAAACTTTATGAAAATTTAATTTTCTCCGCGTAAACAACTTTTTATTTTTTTAATAATGTTTTTAAACGCTTTTTGGGGTGTGTGAGAGAGGGGGTGGTGGTGAAGAGAAGCTGTATGCGTAATGTTGAAGGGGGTTGTGGGTTGAGGGAAAAGAAATATAATGAAAATGTTTGCCCACAGCAGTCCTGTATAAATTTGATTGTCGCGCATTGCATTGTATTGTACAGTACAAAAAGAAGCCGAAAATTTACATTACACACACACACACACACACACACACACACACACACACACGTTTGTGTATATATACATACAATAAGTTCATTCTCCTCATAGAGTAATTTTTACAATGGCAAGGCAAACATGAAAAAAAGTGAGGTATTATTTTTGCTTTATTTATTTAATAGTGAAGAAGGTGTTGAACAAGGAGGGTTAATTGATGACACGGGAGTAAAACTTAGATCTGATAAAAAGGCCGATAACCGTGTCTCTCTGATGGCCTTATTCACCGGAGTTATACAAGGAGGGACCCCTCCTATAAAATTCCCTGAAAAAGGGACCTGAATTTAAGTTCATTCACGGCAAAATTGCTATACAATTCGAGCAGATGTACGAGTTGAGATAGAAGACCTCACTATAAAGGATAGAAGACCTCACTATAAAGGATAGAAGACCTCACTATAAAGGACAGAAGACCTCACTATAGTATTAAATTGATAATAATGATGATAATAATAATAATATAATAATAATAAGAGTAATTGTATTGTTATTTTCGCATTTTCTTTACATAATTAGTATTAATGTTTTTCAAAATAATTTGAAGATGTAGTGGGGTATTTTTTTGTGAGGTAACACTTTTGGTACCTCGGAACATTAAAAAATTTATATAAAAATATCTAAAAATATTTTTTAATACAGGAGAGAAAAAGAGATGGTCCTGATTAGGTTAGGTTAGTTATGGTTAGGTTAGGCCAGATTAACGAGTACCTCGCTATGTAATAACAAAAAACTTTCGATTTGCGTCCGAAACACTTATTATACCCTTCTTGGTTAAATAAGTTAAATTGAATTTGTTTAATTAGTTTGTTTATTTTAGATGTAAAGGTTTAAAAGTCGGTACCTCGCTTATACGGAGATACACACACGTGTGTGTGTGTGTGTGTGGAACCATCTGCTTTGTCTTTTCAGCCTCCTGACCCGTTCGTGGCATGGCTATAAAGAATTTGATTGGTCAGTAAATGGATGACCAATTATACTGCCCAATTCTACACCTATAAATACACAATAAGGAAACTAAACCCGTAGTTTCGGTGGGTATGAGAGTGGGTTGAGGCGATTGTACCCATGATAGACTTTGTTGGGATTTTGAATTCGTGCTCGTTAAACGTTACGTGGCGTACATTCACTGTTGTAATTACTCATGACATGTTCGGGATGTCAAATGTTCGCCACCCAGAATATTGACAGTTTTACTATAGTTAAGTGAAGAGTTCAGTGCAGTATCAGGGAAGAGATTTATACAGTAAATTACAAAAACCTGTTAGTTTAGATAACTTTTCAGTCATGCCTACAATGCAACGCCAAAAGGATAAATAATATATACACATAGAAATTATACGCGTGTGCGTACGTGTATATTTAGACTCGTGTGTATGCTTTGTATGTGCGTGCGTGAGTGTGTACGCGCGCGTTCGTGCGTACTTGTATCTAACTAAGTTCATAGCTATCCTAGCCATAGCTATCGGAATTACTTATATAAATAAAAGAAAACCAATCTCGCTTCTTTTCATGATTACAACCGCTCGTTAGCAGTAGAGATTAATGGCTGGTACCCTTCAGTTTAAAGCATAAATAAGAAAGGCAGTTAACAATTTATTATAACTCGCTATCACCTTAATAGCCAAACATCTAGATTTAAAAGACAGACTAATTCCCTAATAGCCAATAAGAATTAGAGAAATTTATATGGAAGACATATGTTTATATATGCAAATTGACTCCAGTACCAATTTGGTCAGGGTAAATAAATGACCTCTAATTGGGTATGGCAATTAAATGCTTATTATACATAGTGCAAATTGGATATATATATATATATATATATATATATATATATCATAAGACCTGTTTTCAAATTCAATTTCGGTATAGTGAAACAAAGTTCTGAGTAAATTGGCTTAAATTATAGAGTTTATGGCAAATATTTAGTTGGTCGAGAGAGATATTTTGATCATAATTGTTTGTTAATTACATTGGATTGAATGTTCGAGTTAATTGAGGACTAAATGGTCTGTTATATGCACGATTTTTGTTTATGCAATTTAATAATTATTATTATATATTATATATATATATATATATATATTTGTAAATCACATATGCAGCAGCAGCGCATTCTCTCTCTCTCTCTCTCTCTCTCTCTCTCTCTCTCTCTCAATGGTTTTATGTAGTTCGTGATAAAACAAATTGGTAAGAGCAGGTTGTTTACTTAAGAAATCTCATACGGCTTTCGAGATCCTCTTTCCAACAGAAGAGATATTTTTCTCAGTAGACTTTCACTATTTTTGTTATTTCTTATTTCTTATATATATATATATATATATTTAATCTATAAATTTTACGCGTTCGCACACTCCCCCGATCACACATACCCCCCTAAAATAAAATTCTAAATTTCTTTATCAGTTGATAAGATGAAAATATTTTTTTTTTAGTCTATAACAAATTAAATTATAATTCAAAATACTTTTAAATATAATTTATGAAAATATTTGACCAAGATTAAAAAAAAATTATATATAAAAAAAGAAATTATAAAATTCGACCGACAAAAATGGTTTCTGAAACGAAAAAATATTTCGATTTGAATTCCGAATCTAAAAATTGCTTTTTCTCAAAATTTTGGAATGGAAATTTTTTTTGGAAATTCTTCTATTTCCTTTTGGTGGTACCCCTTCCTCAAAACCAGGCTTACAGAAGAACAGGAATTGACAGCTACTGGAGTGGAAGAAGAGTTGGGTAAGTAGTGAGTAGTAATAGAGTGTAACACTAATGTGATGGGTGCGAGGTAGTTGAATGGACCATGGTCAAATAGCGCAAATATTGGCCTTTGTTTGAATGAACCTTTTGGGAAGGGGGGTGCAGGAATTCTGGATGGCGTAATCGGTATGAACGCTAATTCTGAAACCACTCGACGTGGGGGTTCAATCCCAAAAGTTTCTAGTTTCACATTTTAATGGCTTTTAATGGCTTTTAATTTTTCATACAGCTTTGATGTTACAGTTTAGAACTGTACTAATAAAGTACAGTGTTTGTTCTGCATTATTACAAGAGATTCATATTTTATTTTAAAGATAGTACTTTTTTCCTAGCATTGTGTATATAAATATATATATATTATGCTTTTTAGAAATGTCTGATTTCTTTGGCGAATTTTTTTCCGAAATTGTATACATACTCTAATAACTTATCTTAATGGAACACTTAATTATTCGAAATCCAGATTTACTTCTATTTCTGAACAACTCAAAAAAATTCAACCAAAGTTCAAGGTCATTTCATTTTAGTCTCCATCCAAGAATGATAAATCCGAAAGTGGGAATCTCAAATGAGTCATTTCTCAAATTGATCCATTCCAATTACCAATATATAAGAATTCCCACTTTAAGTTAAAATTTTTTATACAAAATACCCTTCGGGCATGTAATTGCGTCACAACCCTCTTTTGTACAATATATATATATATATATATATATATATATATATATATATATATATACCTTTTCCCAAATTTGGAATTTCCACATGGAGCATTCCTCAAATGCGGATCAGTTAACAAGAATGGGAATAACTGGGAACGAATTTATTCCAGCCACGAATCAATTCACGAGAACTATGAACGACCTTTGTATGGTGTTCCATGTACAGTGTTCCGTGTGAAAGAAACTATAGAATGGATTTGACAGTATAGACATGAGAACATATATTGAATCCTAAAAAAGAAACCCAAAGTAAAAGTTAGGTATACAGGGTGTTCCGAAAGTCGAGCATCATTGGCAAAGTTTATTGACAATAATTTGTTTATTCTTATGATGCCATATTTTATGGACACCATGTATATGTGTGTGTGTGTGTGTGTGTGTGGACTATGTACGTATATATGTGATGGACGGATGGACGCGTATACAGACGTTTGCAATATATCATAGCTAACACTACAATGTATAAAATTATGTCCGTGTTTTATCTAAAGGAATGAATAAGCCCATTTTTTGAGGGATCAGCTAGTGTATATATATATATATATATATATATATATATATATATATATATATATATATATATATATATATATATATATATATATATATAAAATGAAGCTGAAACGTGATACAATAATGTTAAGATAACGTTACGTCTATTATCTAAGTGTGTTTACTTAAAATAATGCATTTAAAAACCTACACGCTATTAAAACACAACATAAACAACGCCGCGTAAGTGCAAAATAAAATAAAATTAAAAATAAAATAATATCCCTTCAAAATACATGGTTTAAATATCCGTTTTCTTTGGTGTTTCCTTTTTCTTTTCATTCGAAATGGATCTGTATCTACAAATGACTGAAAAACTACAAACGTCTGTACATAAATAAAAGTATTAAGGTTATAAATAATCATTTGATTTTGAGACTCTCTCCCATACGGGATTTAGGAGGTTTTAGCGTTATATTAAACCTTTTTATACAATGTCTTTCCGACAGTGAATGCTGTATAGGACTCAACAGTAAATCTTTGAGTAACTAGCTTTGAAAAACCTTCTTCCTTTATATATATATATAATATATATATATGGAATATCACGCATGAATACGCAGGATTTTGAATAATGTAAAAATTCCTCCAGCAAGGTGTTCATGCGTAATATTTTGTCTATGGGGCCTTAGTGTTACATCAAATCCCTCCATCAAGGTTTTCATGCGTAATATTCTGTCTGTGGGGCATTAGTGTTACATCAAATCCCTCCAAGGTTTTCATGCGTAATGTTGCCTATGGGGCCTTAGTGTTACATCAAATCCCTCTAGCAAGGTTTTCATTCGTAATATTCCGTTTGTGGGGCCTTAGTGTTACATCAAATCTCTCCATCAAGGTTTTTATGCTTAATGTTCTGTTTGTGGGGCATTAATGTTACATCAAATCCCTCCAGCAAGGTTTTCATGCGTAATATTCTGTCTGTGGGGCCTTAGTGTTACATCAAATCCCTCTAGCAAGGTTTTCATACGTAATATTCCGTTTGTGGGGCCTTAGTGTTACATCAAATCTCTCCATCAAGGTTTTTATGCTTAATGTTCTGTTTGTGGGGCATTAATGTTACATCAAATCCCTCCAGCAAGGTTTTCATGCGTAATATTCTGTCTGTGGGGCCTTAGTGTTACATCAAATCCCTCCAGCAAGGTTTTCATGGGTAATATTCTGTCTGTGGGGCCTCAGTGTTACATCAAAAGATTTGAATGAAATGTTACCTTTGTTTCGAGTGTTGGGGGATCAGCACGGAAATACCTCTGGCGCGAAAGTGTTGTGTTCGCTCGGTTGTGAAATATGCGCCAGGTTGTACTAACTTTTATATTGTCGTAGCGTAGTGGTAGTGTCTTCGCTTTTGATTCAAGAGATGCTGGGTTCGAATCCTTGCAAGGGTATTTTTGCGTGTATATATATATATATATATATATATATATATATATATATATATATATATATAAAGTGCTAAATGAGGCAAACATTTTTGGAATAGATTTCCAAATTAAATTAGAAAAAAAAAGCATCTGAATTTTTACAGCTGGATGTGATTTTCCACCTGGAATAATTCTGTTTACCAGCTGTCAATTTGTTTAACCTTCTTAAACGAATACAGAAGTCATTCTACGAATTGGATTCGGACTGATGCTAGACGATTTTAATTCCATTTTTTGGTTACACTCTGTTGTATTAGTTTTAAATAATGTAAAAGAAAGATGTAATGAAATTTTAGTCCCTTTAATCATTCCCATTTTCGGTCTTGGTCCAAGAATGAGAAATCCGAAGGTGGGAATTTCAAAGGAAGCAATTCTCGAATCGATCCATACCTAATGTAGAATTTCCTCTTTTAAGTTCAATTTTTCATAGAAAATATCCTTCGGGCACGTAATTACGTCACAACGCTCTTGTTTTATACCATTTCCCAAATCGGGAAACTTTTCCCAGTTTTGGAATTCGAGCATTCCCAATTTCGGACTGTTAATTCGCACTGTTAATTCGGACTGTTAATTTCAGACTGTTAATTTCGGACTGATATAAATTTTTTGTTTCATTAAAATGTAAAAAGTAAAAAAATCTTTATTTGGGGTATTGAGTATGAGCTTATAAGAAACTGGCCACCCACTTCACCTTATACCCATTATCTCAGAAGCAATCTTTGATTACCGAAGGGAAATGGGTAAGATTTGGTCCTAAAATAGGAAATAGGGGAAGGTCACGCGCAATTTAAGACGCTAATTGGCGCCCTCTACCCGACAACGTTTCGAATTTTAATTCCAACATCTTCAGGTTTGATGTTTATACCTTCAATTTACGTTGGTTTGAGATAAGAGTCATATGATAAATTGCTTGTACACCAATATAACACTGTGTGTGTGTGTGTGTGTGTGTGTGTGTGTGTGTGTGTGTGTGTGTTGAAAATCAACTCTCTTCTCATTTCTTTACATGCGGAGTTCAGTATACAAAAACCTTAAATGAGGCTATTGCATGAGAACGTTTTTAATGTTGCAAAATGTATTCTATACTTCCTGAAACATGTTCCCAGATTAAAAAAGGTTTTTTCTCGGGGACCTCAAAAATGTTAGTAATGTACGTTAGGCAGATAGATAGACAGATAGAGAAACACTATTATCAATTTTGTACTGTATCTATATAATGAATAGTGTATCTGTACGTAGAAAATGGACTTTATAAATGTTATCTTAAATCTTATAGAAAGGCTTTTTACAGAGGAATTCAGTACTATATATATAGGATTGGTCCAGGTTAGGTTACGTTACGTTAGATTAGCTTAAGTTAGGTCAGGTTATGGGTTAAGTTCAATTAGATTAAAAAGTTCGACGATTTTACCACGAATGCGAATGGCAGATATCTTGTTTCCCAAATGTGTATCCCTCACTTTGCGCATTTTCAATAGGAAATGACAGTGAATAGGAAGTAATAACATCTGTATATAATATATATATATATATATATAAGAACTCAGATGGTGCTTGCTTGCATGCAGTCTGCAAGAAACTAAATCCCTACATTGTAAATAAAATACCTACAGTATATGTTTTCCATTACAGTCATCCATTTCTGGGCATGTGCAATGGGAAGAAATTTATGTGAGACAGAATGCGGGGGGGGGGGGGGTACTTATAGGAATTTTTGTTTTGCTTATTTTTCGACTTCAGAATACTGACACGTTTTTTTTTTAATTATTTGAACGTGAGTTTTCTTTCTGGTTTTTTAGTTTTTAATTAAGTTTTTGAAGCAGTATTTATATAGTTTAAAGTTAAAAAAAAAAAATCCAATTAATATCTTAATATATATGTATAAATTGTATATATACACACGGCGTTCACAAAAATACTTATACAGTATACACGATACATGTTCAAGTTAATTCACACATTTGGATATACTTTTTCTGAACACCCTGTTGTGGGTTTTCTCCTCCCTCATGATTTTATAAGTTTAGATAACCCAAAATATAATACAATATATATAATATATATATATATATGGGAATGAACTGTACACGGATACGATTTCATCCTGAATTCAACAATTAGGCCCTTACGAACTTGCGGTATTGCAGCAGACTGCAATACCGCAAGTCATCTTTCGCATTGTGATCTATATTTGTAGTTGATCCCTAAGAAAGTCTAGACAATACCTTCTCTTCTCATCTCATCTTGTCCAATTTTTCCAACACTACCCAAAAAAAAATTCTCATTGTTATCTAACTGTTGGCATGTTGTCTTAACCTGTATACCTGTAATATACCTGTATCTACCCGTATATATATATATATATATATATATATATATATATATATATATATATATATATATATATATTCCTGTACGCGAATCAGATAATGGAGTCAATCAGTTTGAATGCAAAATGGCGGTTTGTATAGATATTAAATTAATTTGAATTATCATCATTCACAATTCTCTTATTCATAATTCATTTTTTTTCATACCGTTTTGTTGTCTCGGAATTATACCCACTTTTTTTTTGTTTTCTTATTTTTTTTTTGTTTCAGAAAGTATTGGTACAAAAAAGATTGTAAATTTCAACTCTAATTAAAATGTAGGTTTTGTGTTTTCATTTGCAATTTTGATATTTTTTTAATTTTAAATCTCGTTGTATACAGGGTGGTCAAAAAGTGACGAACGGGTGAAATATATGTATATAGTTTACTATTTTATACAATTTTTTTGGCGTGTGTGTGTGTGTGTGTGTGTGTGTGTGTGTGTGTGTGTGTGAATTCCATCATGCGTGCCAACAGGTTTAAACTTGTAGGTTTCCTACGACACAAGCTTGATTAGAACAGTCAATCCGATCGCCATTTGTGGACCATCTTTATATATATATAAAGAGTAATAATATAAGATAACTATTATTAGGAATTTATTCTCTCTCTCTGTCTCTCTTTATATATATATATATATATATATATATATATATATATATATATATATATATATATATATATATATATATATATATTGTTTCACATAATGAAAATTGTTGTCAAATCGAAATAGAAGAGGCTGGAGTAAAATATTGAATGAAAAATTACTTTTTCCAACGTTTCGATCCAAGATAAAGCCGTCTTCAAGAACAGGTTTTGAAGAGACAAAGAGATTTTTTTTTTTTTTTGTAATTAAAGAATACAGACTGGCATTTAACATGACGCTGATTACGAAGAAGCGTTTTGGTTAGGAAATTAATAGAGAAAAGAAACATATACTAACTTACTAATTTGATTGGTTCATGAACACACACACACACACACACGAGTGATAACATACAACACTGATGTGTGTGAAACGTCATCCAAGCGAAACTAATTAATTAAAATGTTAACAAAGCCTAAACAGTCTTTTAGAATTAATGTCATTTTGGGGGTTTTACAGGTAAGCATAAATAAATATTAATATTGTTTACATCCAAGGAATGTTCAAAGTATTTACATCATGAATAAGATTTTACGCGATAATGTGATTCGAAATGTTGTTTTAAAATGTAAATTAAAAATACATCATAGATTTTAATTAAATATTTCTAAAAATAGTCTCTCTCTGATATGGTTCAAAATTCCATGTTCAGATGTTTGTGTACATAAATTTGTTGTTCCAAACGCGATTCGAGAAAAGAATGTCTGAAGCTAATTTTCGACTTCCGTAGAAAATACAAACTGTGTGTGTGTGTGTGTGTGTGTGCGTGCGCGCGCGAATGTCTGTTGGTGAGTGAGAAAGAGAGAGAGTGTCAATTTGTACGTGTATGCGAATGTCTGTTGGTGTGTGTGTGTGTGTGTGTGTGTGCGTGCGGCGCGCAGGCAACTGGGCGGAAGTGAGGTTGCGTGTGTAATAATTCACAGATGTGGAGAGAAATTTTTTTTGTGAGGTAACATTTTTTGGTACCTCGGAAAATTGAAAAGGTTTTGAAAAAAATATGGAAAAGAAATTTATAGTCAGAAACAAGATACATTACTCATGATTAGGTTAGGTTACGATAGTCTAGGTAATGTTATAAGTTAGGTTAGGTTAAGATATGTTGGCTACTACCTCACTACTTATGCACTTCACAGAAAACACCCTTCGAACCCTCGTGCGGTTCCGTTGAGCCCATTTATTACACCCTTCTCGGTTTGATGCCACTAAGGTTAGGTTAATTTTTTAATATGAAATTTTGAGAATCTGTACCACGATTATGCGTTGTGTCTGTGTGTGTGTGTGTGTGTGTACACGCGCGCGCGCGCAAACTAAGACAAGTGCATGGCGCGAAAAAAGGAATAGGAACAGGGCTAATGGCGTACTTTAGATACGATCAAAGCATTGTTGCTTTCACTGCTGATGAACCACATACGGAAGCCTCGTATTACGTTAACTGAACATATACTAGGCAATGATACTGCGAGCTACTCGTACCCTGAATGGGTGTATGGGCGAAACACTATCTAAATCAGGGTAATATATACAGGGTTATTCAAAAGTCCTCTCTCATAAATAGCTGTACAATAAATGCCTACTGGACTGGACTTTTAAATCACACACACACACACACACAACACACACACACACACATATATATATACAATATATATATATATATATATATATATATATATATATAGATATATATATATATATATGCAATCCTTTACATGACTACCACTTTAGAATAATCTTCAGGTCCTCCAACTGTTTGACATATGTCTGTACACAGATTTAGTGATAGTACAAAGTAAGTACATAATAGCACAGAAAAAGAATAAGAAAAAGTACCTCTCTGTCACTTAGTTATAGAACACACACACACACACACACTATCAGGAGCATTTTATTTGGGGGGTATTGGGGGATGCGGGAGGGAGGTCATCTTTGGTGGTGTTGGGAGTTAGGGGAAGGAGGTCATCTTGGGGTACCCTAGTAAGGCAGTCATTCTCCATGACCTCCTAACTCAAAGACTGGATGGATGGGTACTGACGTCTCCTATTTCGCTCCAAATTGCCTTTGTGCCTCGATTCTTCATGACAGAAGATTCGTTAGGGCATCATTTGAGTGTTGGTGGAGTCTTCCTGGAAGCAGTGATCGGAACTCGATTTTATTTTTTTATTTTTACTCTTGTGCTATAGAGAGAGAGAGAGAGAGAGAGAGAGAGAGAGAGAGAGAGAGAGAGAGAGAGAGAGAGAGAGAGAGAGAGAGAGAGAGAGAGAGAGAACAACTTTACAGTCGATTCAAGAGGTGACACCCATAGCTTTCATTTCACCGCAAAAACTCACAGAGAGAAGAACAAGCACAGGAAAGCAAGAAGGCTTTCCTTTCCTCCTGATCCCCCCACCGTCAAATGGAAGAGAGAGAGAGAGAGAGAGAGAGAGAGAGAGAGAGAGAGAGAGAGAGAGAGAGAGAGAGAGAGAGAGAGAGAGAGAGAGAGAGAGAGAGAGAGAACAACTTTACAGTCGATTCAAGAGGTGACACCCATAGCTTTCATTTCACCGCAAACAAACTCACAGAGAGAAGAACAAGCACAGGAAAGCAAGAAGGCTTTCCTTTCCTCCTGATCCCCCCACCGTCAAATGGAAGAGAGAGAGAGAGAGAGAGAGAGAGAGAGAGAGAGAGAGAGAGAGAGAGAGAGAGAGAGAGAGAGAGAGAGAGACCGATCATTTTGAGCTGAATCAAAAAAATCAAAATGTCTAAAAACCCTTAATTTAGTGATAAATACGAACTAAAAATACCCATTCTGTTCTTAATGATCTCGAAATAACTTACTTGGATGCTAATTTTGAGAACCAGAAAAACGTTTCCGATAAGGAGGTACTAATTTTGTTTTTGTACCTCGGAAATATTCCAAGGGTATCCCTAATTGTTGGAAATAGTATTGTGGGCATGCTACTTAGCGATAATAAACAAATGAATTTGAAGATATGAGTTTTGGCCAGCATCTCTAAAATGTTATAGCTACTATATATATATATATATAATGAAATTTTTTCTCATAATTTGCATAGGAATTTTATTACTGAACCTCTCTCTCTCTCTCTCTCTCTCTCTCTCTCTCTCTCTCTCTCTCTCGAGGAGGGGGGGGAGGGTTAAGACAGTATATCGTTCCTTACACACGATTTTGAATTAGAAGTGAAAGGAATGAATTATATTTCTCGTAAAACTTTAAAAGCTAAAAAAAAAATAGATAAGAAAACTATTTTTTTTTACTTTTATTTTTTTCATTGGGTATAGACAATGGGTATAGGGTATGTTGCTGTTATTTAGTTTTTTGTTAGGGAGATTGATTGTGGTTTGAAACCAATCTTAGGTTACAAAATTTTTCCTCTTTTCTAAAAGAATTTTCTGAATCTCGATACGTTATACATTAATTATCATGACGTAACGTTTCTCATCGAAAACCAAAGCGAGAGATACATTTTTACATAACGTTTTAAGAGATACATTCCTTCAATAGATACATCCAGATACATTCAATATACACAGGGTGTCCCAAAAGTCCCGATCTCTATTTCTTGTAAATTGTGAATGAGAAATATATTTGGACTTTTGGAACACACACACACACACACACACACTATATATATATATATATATATATATAAAGGTAGCTGTACATATTGTGTAGATGTAGTTAGAGGAAAACGTTCGCCTCGAAACACAATTTCTTTAAAGCATAAAAAATTACTTATTGGTATTATACGTTTTTCCTTTGGATAAAATGTACATAGGACAAATTGTTTGTTTTTTCCGAGAGATACATACTAAACTTAAAACCTTCGCTTTCCCAATGTACGCGCATCCAAAAACGGGATTGAGTTATTTTGTTCCGCCTCCAAAATGGAACAGAACAACTCAATCCCTGTTTTTCCAGGCTTTTTAGGCATTGCTAATGTACTTAAACTTTTGAATATTAGTAACCTTGGTTTTGCTTCTTCCCGAATTATTCATTCTGGCGAAGGTCAAGCTTGTCACTCGACCTTAGACCTACAGTTTAACGTGGAATCCGAACCACGCCCCAGAAGCAGCCCAGCGTCTATTTATCTACCAGCCAAATTTTTTTATTGTGTGGAAGGATGAAGAGTTGGGTTTTGCTGCGCGCCACCTGCCGTCACTGGGTCTCGATCCCGGGGCCGATGGATTCGTAGTCGGGGACGCTAACCAGTACACCACCGAGGCGCATTATTAATGTAGTATTTTCATATAACTATTGTGAAAAATGTCATCATAACGAATAGTCTCGCCAATAATTCAGGCATTATCTATAAAATTGGTTGTAAACAATTGGATAGACGGAAAAAGATTTGAATATACGCGTAAAACATCATCAATATTCCGTTGGAATGGGACAGTCGTCGAACGCCCTTTTTGTTCATTTGTCAGAGTTGTCTCATTGTATTGGTTGGAATAATTCTTCAATTTTGTCTCACTCAAGCAACATCGTTAATAGAAACAGTCTTCTATTAATCAACTTACAAACCATTTCAACCTCAGCCACGACCTTTTTTCGCTCGATCCTTTTAGTTTCAATTCATTCACAACAAATTTAGGTAAGACGAGCAAGGCGCTAAAACTCTATTCCTTGGAGGAGGGAAATTTCACACACACACACACACACACACACACACACACACACATATATATATATATATATGGAGAGAGAGAGAGAGAGAGAGAGAGAGAATATAATTTTTCAATAATTTTCAATTCTTGGCATCATAAACTTATTATATAATGAAAAAGGTCTTATAAAAATTCATAGGAATTCCTATAAAAAGAATATGTATTATGAAAATTCCTATTTATGGATCTAACTTCATTTAAGATACATAAAAGGATTTAAAATACACATGTTGAATATAGTATATAAAATTGAAATCTAAAATTCTCTTGGCATTCCTTATATATATATATATATATATATATATATATATATATATAATATATATATATATATATATATAATATATATATATATATATATATATATATATATATACAGGGTGCCCATAAATTATATTTACAAATTCAATTAAATTTGTAAATATAATTTATGGCACCCTGTGTATATATTTAATACGGTATTGGGCAATATTTAATTTTATATTGAGTTTATACTGGTATTTGTTGTTCGTTTCATATATATATATATATATATATATATATATATATATATATATATACACACGATGGTTTGAGGGGTCGACCGCAGGTCGATCCTGAACCGTCTTTCAAACTCAACAAAAGTAACAAAAGTGTGTATATATATATATATATATATATATAATCAACATTAAAACATGACTTAATAGATTAAACTTAAAGTTTGAAGAAAGGTTTTACTGTTTTATACAAAACACCGCTCTGCCCATACACTTGATTAGGGTACGAGCAACTCGCATTATCATCGCCAAGTAACTAAAGGGTCAACGTACTAACGAAACTTCCGGACGCTATTCATTACCAGTGGGAGGAACAATGCTCTACGTTATTATAATCAATACGTGGTCAAATTCGCAATCATGTACGTTCCCGCGTCGTCAGTTTACGCTGCAGATACCCCTGGCAATGCGTATACGTTCTTTCAAACATTATTACCCAATGATCTTTGGATTGCGTGACTTTACGGTTCCCCTTGTATAAAATACACACACACACACACATACACACACACACACACACACACACACACACACACACACACATCTTCAAGCATGTTAATGAAAGATGGTTTGAATGTTCAAAAATGGTCCAACTCATGATATGGGTACTCAAATAAGCAAGTATATATATATATATATATATATATTATATATATATATAGAATATATTCATAATTTATCGCTGAAAAAACGCCGTGTTTTTCAAACCAAACAAACTAGGAAATTGGTTAACAAGTAGGTTTAAAAATGTTAAAAGGAATAGACCAAATGGATATGGAAATTCAAAGGTGAAAATTGCATATTGATGAGGATTCGAAAATGTCCGAAAATGGTTGTTTACTCCCCTATAGATTGAGAGAAGAGGAAACACGCTGAGGTCCCACACGGAAAATTGACTTCGAAATTGACTCTCTCTCTCTCTCTCTCTCACACATACACACACACACACACACACACTTAGAACTATTCTTCTTACTGCTTTGGGTACATTTACTTTACTTCATGTGTCATATGTTCATGTGGAAAGACTCGCAGCTATGCTGAATTCATGCAACACGTTTGAACATGTTAATATTTTGAATCACCGCCATGCGAGAGAGATCCCAAATTTCGGTTTTGGAATTCATATAAAAATAAATTGTAATTTCATGGTTCCTTTTCTGTAGTTATTTAACGCTGTCTTATTCTGTAAGTGTTTATTTAAATTTATTTTGAAATTTGTTAAAATATGTGTTAAAAATTTATTACAGAATTATTATTAATATAAAATAATTTAAGATAAATTTTTAACATATGTTTATATAGTCAGCTATGCAACGTTTATTTCGTTTTCAGTTTTCTGTACCCTTAAGTTTCGTGTTTAGGGGCTTGCAGAACCGCCCTTTACCGATACCATCCCAGAACCGCCCGCTACACGTACCAGCCCAGAACCGCCCGCAGTTATTGGCGGGTATAGTTAAGAATTTTGATGGCGGGTAAGCCTAAAATTATGGGTAGGCGTATTTGGGTTGCGGGTACTCCCGGGTTCAAGATGTCATGTGTGTATATATATATATATATATGCTGCAAACCCACAAGGGTTTGTGGGTTTGCAGCATTCATTCATTTCACATGTTTAATTGTGAAATTCATCCCATATATATATATATATATATATATATATCACGGAATCATAATACATAAACTGAAATATATGGGAATAACAGGAAAAGTAGGGAAATGGATATATAATTTCCTTAGTGAGCGGCGGCAAGTCGTTACAGTACAAGGCGTATCTTCATCAGAATCAGAGGTCCTCAGCTCAGAACCACAAGGAACAGTATTAGCCCCACTACTCTTCATAATCATGCTAACTGACATAGATGAGGATGTTACCAGAGACAGCACAGTAACATTCTTTGCGGATGACACAAAGATCAGTAGAAAAATAAGAAACCCAGAAGACATAGGGTCTCTACAAACCGACATGAACAGAATCTACAAGTGGACGGAAGACAACAATATGAAGTTTAACACCGAGAAATTTCAGCTATTACGGTACAGAAAAAGAGAAGACCTAAAATCCATGGAATATTATACCCCAAATGGACAGGAAATTCAGAGAAATTCCGGTGCAAAAGATTTAGGGGTTGTAATGACAGATGATGCGAAATTTGAAACTCAAAATAAGATAGCAGTAAACAGAGAAAAGAGAATAACGGGACAGATATTGAGAACCTTTAAACGAAGGGATTAGAATGTAATGATTCCTCTACTGAAAACCCTGATAATACCCAAACTGGAATACTGCTCGGTCCTAACATCCCCATATAAAAAAGAAGACATTAGACAGCTGGAGGGGATTCAAAGAAGTTTCACAGCCAAGATCAATGGGTGCAAAGAACTAAATTACTGGGAAAGGTTACGAGAACTAGACCTATATTCACTGGAAAGGAGAAGAGAGAGATACACCATTATTTACACTTGGAAAATAATGGAGAAACTAGTCCCTAATCTTACTCTGAATCCCATAACTCCCCAAACAACGGTGGAAGGTAGAAACGGTAGACTGTGTCGTATTCCCAAATTGAAGGCGAGACAGGGAACATCCTTAACCCTGAAAGAAAATAGTTTTGTAGTGAGAGGACCAAAACTATTTAATCAGCTGCCCAAAGACCTAAGAAACAGAACACGGGGAGTTGCAGTGGAAATCTTCAAAAGAAGACTTGACGCCTGGCTCAGAACAATCCCCGATGAGCCGCGCGTACCTGGCTATGTGAGGTGGAGAGCGCAAGAATCCAACTCACTACTTCACCAGGCCAACTCGAGAGGGGGGGCGACACGCTTGACCTTCGCGAAATGAGAAATCATCACGTGGAACCTTTGTAAGGTAAGGTAAGGTTATATATATATATACATTTTAACTGCAAACAACACACAGTATAATTAATGTAAAGAACGACGCTTGTGTAGAAGAGCGTTCCGCACAAGATGAGGAGGGAGAACGAACAAATGAAAAATGAGGTACCACCCGGGAATCGAACCCGGGATCATCCGATTGCCGGTCAGATATGCTATCCACTACACCATGGACCTCGATCAATCAGAAGTCGTAATTCTCCTACATACGAGCAGAAACCAATGCCCTGAGGGGGCACCTTCTCATGCCGTACATATATACATTTTAACTGCAAACAACACAGTATAATTAATGTAAAGAACGACGCTTGTGTAGAAGAGCGTTCCGCACATTGTGGGGTGGGTATTCCTGTTTTGATTGCGGGTATATATATCCTTAAATATGAGAGGTATATTATGCGATTAATTTGGATAATATGAAGGGATATAATGCCCTTCAGAATGCCCATGGATGTATACGGATATTGCCATACCCCTTGTTCTAAAACAAGAGTTTGCTTCGTTATACCTCTGAAGTCAATCAAACATCTTCTCTGACCACTAATTTCAAAAGTTCACACTTGAAATGTACATACTTCTTTCGAGGTATAACTTGAGTAATAGGTCGCTACATGGGGCACATTCCGAGGTGTTACTTGATGCATGAATATCATTAGTTAACGTTCGACATCATAAAGGAAGAAGACTAAAGGATGACCTATCCAGAATCTTCAGAGGACCATGTTCTATAGTTAATGTTGATATACAGAAAGTATATGCGTAGACTGTTGTACGTACTCAGGGAAAATATATACATGGTCAAAGCAGCCATAATACATACATGGGTGACTATTTGGTTGATAACCAATCCAAATGGTTTATTTAACTATAAGAGGACTGCGCTGACGTTGCTTATTGGTAACAAAAAATGGTTAATTATTGCAACCATGATGTGCATGGTTGGATGAGCCATACATTTGATTTGGTTGTCAAATAATTTGGTCTTTTAATTTTTTCTGCGTATATAAAAGTGGAAATCGATATATATATATATATATATATATTATATATATATATATGGCGAAAAGAGTTTAACCACCTTAAATTTGTTTGTGAGGGGAGGCTGAAATTGTGTGTGTGTGGGGGGGGGGGGGCAATGAGAGAGGTAGTAACAGAAATGACTATAACATCATTGATGTATTTTGATTACTGATAATGAATTTAGTAATACTTGTCAAAATGTGTAAACTTTCTCGGGAAATATGATAATAAAAACCCACTCTAATAGAGAGAGTTTATTTCCACAACAGTTTCGATGCCCACTGGCATCCTCTTCGGGTGGATGAAACTGCATCGAAACTGTTGTGGAAATAAACTCTGTCTATTAGAGTGGATTTTTATTATCATATTGTGACTTTCACGTAGAAAAAGTTAATTTTTTTTTGCATTTCTCTGGAAAATTTGGTGTAATTATCATTTGCTATATAAGATTTAATATGCCATATTTGTTTTTAATTTTTTACACTTTCTTTGTAAGTATATTTAAACCACAAAGTAGTATGAAATTCAATACACCAATGGTACATCATTATCCGGAAGTAGGATGCGGGTTTCATTTGACTTTATCAACCAAATTTAAACTGTGATAAGGATGATGCTAAACTTTTGGCCAAAGGTGTATATGACGTTATAAGTTTTTTAATGTTTTTTTTTTTAAGTATATGCAGAAAATGAAAGAAAAATGATCATAGCTGGAAATGTAATGCGATTAAAAAGGCACTCTGACAATGTCACGAGTCAAGGCACAAAAAAAGATAAATATATAGTTTCTAAGGTGTTTCGACTCCTTTGGCTATACCTGTATTTATTTTCTTTTTCAGAAATTTTTGTCCCAGTGTTATAACGAAAAGGGTCAGTTGTCGCGTTCCAAATGGGACCGAAACTTACAAAGGAAAGGTCAAAGTTGGAGATAAGGTCAAGTTAATGTAAGTATCATTTAATAAGGTCAGTTAACGAATCAGTTTATATATATATATATATATTAAATTAACCCGGAAGCCAATACCTCATTTGTATATAATAAACCTCTCTTTTTCAGTGGGACGCAATTTATATACTCTCATTTATCCCTATAATTAATTAATTAATAATGTGGCTTCTATTATTAATAATTAATTTCGTAAATTAGGACTATGAAAAGACCAAAATTGGTGACATCTTTCAAAGAAATCAAAGAGACCGTCTATGGTTGCTGCCCTGGATTTCGTGGGGAGAATTGCGATATCTGTAAGTGTATCTTTTTTTATCCAGTTTCAGCCATTTGTATGTATTTCACCAATTTTATCCATTATTCGACTGTATCTATTTTTTTAATTTTTCATTTATATCTCTTTTATATCCATTTTTATCCATTTGTATCTGTATGTATTTTTCTGTTCATTTATATTTTTTATTAATTTTATCCATTTCTATCTGTTTTATCCACTTTTCCATTTTTATCTGTTGTACTCGTACTCATTTTTAGATATTGCATTCACTTTATCCACATTTATCTATACTTTACTTTGGTCCACTTTATCCATTTTTATTTAAATCCGTTTTCAGCCATTTCCAGCCATTTTCTCTATTTCTTTTCCATTTTAATTCATCATCTAAAAACACTAAATAGGATTTACACGGTGCTTATCCGTGTAAATCCTATTTAGTGTTTTTAGATGAATTAAGACCCAATTAAGATCGTTTTCACGTCAGGCAAACATTATTCGCTGGACGTTACAGTTTATCGACAAGATTTTTAGGGTTACAGTAAGTCGGGTTAAGTTAGGTCAGCATAGGTTAGGGTTAAATTAGCATAGAGTAACTAATGGTGGGTTTCTTTAACCTCCTTCGCAACATCGAAGGTCATATGACGAAGAGACCTATAGTTTCACGTGGGATCCGAACCACGGGTTGCTACGTAGTCTCGACGCGGAGGACTATTCGACCCGATGTCGCTTAACTTCGCTGATTAACAGGAGGCGGTGTTTCGACACTAGCTATGACGTAGCCCTAGCATAGAGTAAGTTTGGTTTAGTTTAGGTTAGTATGAGTTAAGTCCGGTTTAAGTGAGGTTAACACGGGTCAGGCTAGGTTTAGGTTGTTAGCGCAGGTTAGGTTATTATTGTCGATAGAGTTTCCTATGGACAAAATGTCTAAAGGTTCTTCAATATTGAATATGTTGACTGAACCTCTTTATAAATAAGTGGGGAAACTGATTTGTACTAGTAGGTACCCATTTAATAGGAATTATTTCACTGTTTACTTCTTAGCGTCATAAATTTTGTTCTATACTTGCTTATATTTAATTCTAATTATTAGACTTCTCTATTGTCCATATATATACACAGTATATATATCAGGTTATCATCTTTCCGTGGGGGCGGGGGGAGGGGGGAAATAAAGTGTTTTAGGCCGTTTTATAGGCCTAAACGTAGTTATTCAATTTGGATTTCGATAAAAGACTTTTAGTGTTTTGTCGATAATTCTTTTGGACGTTTGGAATACTAAAACTTTAGTCTTTTATTATTAAATATTATATAGTGTTTTATAATATCGTAATAATATCTGATTTATTGCGTCTTCTAATCTTCTAATCGCAGACAAAACTAAGATTTAGGGGTTATATATAGGGTGTCCCATAAGTTCGGTCTCTGAGGAAAATTTATTTTAAATTAAATTTGCAAAAGTAATACATTAGAAATAAAACAAATGTTCAAATTGATGTCATGTTTTGGGCCCCTTTTTTGAGTTACACTCGTGAGGAAAAGGCCTCGGAGGCCTTTTCCTTACCAGTGTAACTCGCTTCCATATTAGCCATTGGGTGTTATTCTACCTGCAACAAAAAAAAAAGGTTCCAAAACAAGACCTTAATTTGAACATTTGTTTAGTTCTAATGTGTTAGTTTTGTAAATTTAATTTAAAATAAATATTCCTATGAGACCGGACTTATGGATCACCCTGTATATATATAAATTTATGGGAAGAAGGTCAATAGTCTTCATAGACCACTCATAAAGTAAACGCGGTTAGCTTACATTAATATAGTGACTCTTTCTACCCATCGTTTTTATGTTAAAATGATTAATGACACGAGTTCTTTTCTCCTCCCCCCCCTTCTCCCCTTCTCCCCTTTTCCCAACCCATACTGAAGTTATGTCATTCTTTCGAAACGTTAAGACCTGGCCCTGTTTCCGCAGCATGCTTCAACTGCACGCAGTTGGAGGATTTAGCGAGCCGGGTACGAACTTTGGAAGCAAAGGTACTGCGCACCCCTTCTGCGGTAGACATCTCGGGCAAGAAGCGTGAGACTCCCATTCAGATGGGGCCTCCAGATACTTCTCACGTAGAAAATCATCCCTTGAATGGGCGAGTGGGTAAAAGAAGAGGACGCAACGGTAGGATTGGAGGATACAGAAGAAACCGAAATGGCAGGAGGATCGTGAGGAAGTTCGGCGGAGTAACTCGAAGCGATATTGACATCGTAGACGAAGGAGGAACGGATGCTTATGATGTAAGCGATCCATTTTAAGAGTTCATTTTAAAAATCTATTTTTTGGAGATTCCTTTTGAGAAATTGCTTTTTAGAGATTCTTTTGTAAAATCCCAATTGAGTTTTCCATTTTGAGATTTCCCTTCGAGAGATCCCACTTTTATAGATTTCCTTTTTAAGAGATTCCTTCTTAAGATTCTAGTTAAGCTATTCCATTTTATACTTCCATTTTAAAGGAATTAATTACAGTTTAAGAACTTACAGAAAAAACGGTGAATATTTTTAACATTTAATATATTAACATTGGTATTAACACTCATTATTC
This sequence comes from Bathynomus jamesi, assembly GCA_023014485.1. Classification (NCBI taxonomy): domain Eukaryota; kingdom Metazoa; phylum Arthropoda; class Malacostraca; order Isopoda; family Cirolanidae; genus Bathynomus; species Bathynomus jamesi. The sequence continues at coordinate 238,039 of JAJOZX010003841.1, forward strand.
ATATTAACATTTGTATTAACACTTATTATGTGTCCTATTAAATCAGTATCAATAATTTTATTATTGCTTTTCTACCCAATACTTGCGCAGTGCAAAAGAACTGTCGGTAAGGAATTATGTGTTACTTTTAATGATATATTTACATAATGATAATAATGACATAATCATGTAGCATGACTTGAATACTTGCTTTTCTAGTTAACATGTTTATCTTTTTGTCATTCGGATTTTTTCATGTCTTTTTTTATATATATTTATATCTGTTATTTTATCATAATACGAGTCTATCCATTGTTTTGTGTTCATATCTATTTTGTCCATAAGGTCTATCTGTAATTTTAGGTTCATATTTGTTAAGTTCACAAAATCCTATCTATTAATTTATGTTCTTATCTGTTAAGTTCATGAGGCTTATCTATTAATTTATGTTCATATTTTTAACTTTCATAAAGGCCTATCTGTTAATTTATGTTCATATCTATTGTGTTCATACGCTATTATACTCGTGTGTGTGTGTATATATATATATATATATATATATATATATATATATATATATATATATATATATATATGTGTGTGTGTGTGTGTGTGTGTGTGTGTGTGTGTGTACAAATCTATGTTCCCTTTTCTCAGGCTGCCACCGCCAGTACAATTCGTCCTTTCGCAAATGCCCCTAATCGATGTCGATGCCCACCCGGTCCACCAGGACCTCCCGGACAGTCAGGACCGGTAGGGCCTCCAGGACGTGATGGCGCACCCGGAAGTGCTGTTGTACCACCGTCTGAAGGTATTAATTAAATGTTAATTGAAGTAATTAAGTTAAAAGGTAAATACTTATGAGGTGTTAATTAGGTCAAATATAATTACTACCCCTGTAATAATCTCAACACCAACATCAACACCTTTTGTACACTTAATCTCGTTTTGTTTACTTCAGTAATTAGTGTTACATAAGTAGGTGTAACGAAGGGAATGTGTAATAGTTGTAAATGACACTCCAATTCCCCACTGCCCCGATTGTTTCGGGGAGGCGGGGAGGGGTAATTGCATAATGATTTAGCGTTTTCGTGTCATTTCATCTAAAATGTAGTGTAACTTTATTCGTACAGTCGATTCGAAAAGTCTTGTGGTGGAACGCCATATTTTGATCGATATTTATCTGTACAAAAAAAATATGGAGTTTTCACGATAGGATTTTTTTAATTAACTGTATATTCACATTTCTCTGAGGGATCTAACATGCATGAATCCAGCCAAGGCTTCTTACACCCATGTTATCATGTGAACAAAATTCTGTAATATATATATATATATATATATACAGAATACGTACGCTAGCTTACAACCAACTAAAAAATGTGACAACTAATCCAAAATGCTTAATTAAACACAGTATTCAATCATTTACATTAGTTATCATAAAACTAAGCGCGGTTAGGGAAACGATCGTGTATATATGGTCAAATGTGATGAAATCCAGTACGAAAAATTTGGCAGAAGTTACTCCAAAATAATAAAGTAACTCCAAATCCTATAGAAAACAAGAAGAAATTACCCAAATACCACATCGAAAAGTTTTACTGACCCAAAAAATAACTCCAGATCTGAAACTAACATTTTAGCTTAAAAAATGACGCACCATATTTGGATTAGTTTCATGATTAGTTAATCATGAAACTGAAATGACTTACATGAGCTGATATAAAAAGTAATATGAATGTAAACTTGTTTAAAAACAAGTTGAAATTTCGATTAATAATGGAATACGACTAAAAATGTAGGATTAAATGTACGAGGGCCACTCAATATATTTTGCCCCACCTTTTATTTTCTTTCCAAGTTTCTTTGTAAGTTCCAGAAATTTTGTACACAAGTAGTTACATACCTTTTTTACAAGTTTTTATTTTTCCACATAGTCTCCATCCTTTTCTACGGCTTTCCTCCACCTCGAAACAAGGGCCTTTATTCCTTGCTGGTAAAAGTCCGCTGGGTTCCGCTCGAGCCACCTCTTAATCTCCTCAACAACCTCATCGTCACTTTGAAACTTTCTTCCACGAATAGTATCCTTCATTGGCCCAAACAAATGGAAGTCTGAAGGTGCCAGATCCGGGCTGTATGGAGGGTGGGGTAACACAATCAAGCGCATTTTTGTGATGGCCTCTCTTGTTTGCAAACTGTTGCGTTATCCAGTTTTCTCTTCGGTCGAACTCGCTTTATACGTCTCTGGAGTCTCTGTCGGGTAGAAATATATGCCTGTGAGTTGATTGTTTGTCCTTTCTTCATAATGTCCACCAGAATCACCCCTTTCATGTCTCAGAAGATGGTGGCCATAACCCTTCCTGCAGAGGGAGCCATTTTGAACTTTTTCTTGCGTGGGGAGTCTGCGTGATGCCACTCCATGGATTGGCGTTTTTGTTTCAGGTTCAAAGTGGTGTACCCAAGTCTCATCCCGTCACAATTCGTGAAAGGAAGTCATCCCCTTCTGTCTCGTATCGAACCAATGACTCGGAAGCAATTTCTTTTCTTTGGGCTTTGTGATCTTCAGTCAGTTGGCGAGGAACAAACCGTGAACACACTTTTGAGTATCCCAGTTGCTGAATTATCGTATTCACACTTCCCTCACTAATTCCTAGCTCGAGCGATAGCTCCTTGTATGTGACGCGCCGACTTGATCGAATGATGCTGTTAGCACGTTGCACAGTGTGAGGTGTAACAGCCGATGCCAGGCGACCGCTGCGTGGCTCATCATCGAGGCTGGCTCTCCCTCTCTCCGATGATCTCACACGTTTAGACCAGCGTCCAACTGTGCTTCGATCAACAACAGCATCTCCGTAAACGTTTTGTAGACGTTTGTGAATATTTGCAACTGTTTCCTTCTCTGCGGTTAAGAACTCGATAACAGCTCTCTGTTTACGACGCACATCACTGTGAGACGCCATTTTCGAAACTGCGTTAACCATCGGTTTTATACAAGGGCGTTTAAAAGCGGTTTTATACAAGGAGGGGAGGTTTAAACTGGAAAACTCTGGTTATGTGAAGCGCAGAAAGTTCAAACTTACGGCCCAAAAGACATTTCAGCCCCATGGCCTATTATTTAACTAAGAAAAAAGGGTGGGGCAAAATATAGTGAGTGCCCCTAGTACATTACATGTTCATCTGTTGTGTCTAATACTGTACTGATTTCTTTGTATAGTATTCATATATCTCCAGTGACGACTTTATTTATAGTGTAATAATAACTTACCGTAAGATTAATACATACTGTAATTAACAGTTCTTATTCATGATTCTATATTATTAATAATAATAACTTTTATTTTTAATTAACAGCCCAGTAAAGCCTAAAGTTTAAGGGCCAAATAAAATAAAATAAATAGTCCAATTATTCACAAGTATTTATTTTGTTGAATTTACTGTGACAATCAAAATTGTCGAATTGTATTTAGTTTATCAATAATAAAGTTTATTCAATTCAATTCAAAATCACGTATATGGTTATTGTAATTAACCAAATAGTTTTTTCTTTGTACGTTGCTCTCTCTTCACACGAGGGTCAGGCTGGTGGCCCCGCCTCTAGACCTGATTTGGTGCAAGATAGAGTTGCTGTGCTGAGTTCCCCACCTCACATAGGCAGGCAGGCGTCTAGTCTTCTTTTGAAGACTTCAACTTTGACATCGGTGGTGTTTCTGATGTATTTGGTAGCTGGTTGAATAATTTTGGCCTTCTCACAACAAAGCGGTTTTCTTCCAGAGTTGAGGGTGTCCTTTGTCTGTCCTTTAGTTTGGGAACACATTTTAAATTTCCTTTTTTCCACTGTTGTTTGAGTGGTTACTGGGTTCACTTTAAAGTTTGATACCAGTTGTTCTATTATGTTCCACTTGTAAGTTATGATGCATATATCTCTCTCTCTCTCTCTCTCTCCTTCCTTCCAACGAATATAGATTTAATTTACGAAGTCTTTCCCAGTAGTTGAGTTTGTAGCCATACTCTTGGCTGTGAAATTTCTTTGCATTTCTTCTAGTTTATTAATTTCTCCTGTTTTATACTGAGCGGTATTCAAGTTTTGGTACGATCAGTGTTTTCAACAGGGGAATCATTACTTTCTTGTCCTTTTTTTAAGGTTGTCAGTAGCTGTCCTGTAACTTTTTTTGCTTTGTTTATCTCTATTTGATTTTCTGTTTCAAATTTTGTATCTTCGGTCAATATAACCCCTAAATCTCTTGCTTTCTTGCTTCTTTGAATTTCCTTTTCTATTTGGGGCATAATATGCTGTCTGTTTTAATTCCTCATTTTTTTCCATAACTCAAGAGCTGAAATTTCTCGGTGTCAAATTTTCTTGTCTTCTGACCTTTTGTATATTCTGTTTGTGTCCCTCTGTAGGGGCTTCCACCTCTTCTGCATTTCTGATATTTCTGTTGATTTTTGTATCGTCAGCAAAGGATGTTACTGTACTGTTGTTGATTACTTTATTGTCTATGTCTGTTAGCATGATAATGAATAGAAATGGGGACAATACTGTTCTTTGTGATACTGAGCTGCGTGCTTCCGATTTGGAAGTACTTCGATTTGTTCGACTTGCTGACGTTCTCTGAGGGAGTTGTACGAGATCCATTTTTCCACTTTACGTGTTATTTCCATATGCTTCATTTTATGTTCTATTATACCATGATCACATTTGTCGGACGTTTCAGCAAAATTCTTGTACGTGACATCGTAGTTTTCATTGCTTTCAATGGCGTCTTGTGATATTATTATAGTGCCCTATTAATTGTGATAGGCAATATCTTCCTGATCGGAATCCGTGCTGGTTCTCATTCAATCTTTTCCGTGTTTCCAAAAAGACAGGCTTTCTCTGACTATTTTTTCAAACATTTTGGTGAGATGGAATGTCAGTGACACTGGTCTATATTTTTTGTTTGAGACTTATTCCCTCCATATATATATATATATATATATATATATATATATATATATAATATATATATATATATATAAACAGGGTGTCCATAAAGTCACGCATCATAGGAACATAAGCGATGTCTATTTATTTATGTCTCCATGAGGCCAAATATGTTGAGGAACATTCAAAGAAACCTGCTTTTTCGTTTACAAACATGTTTTTGAGATTGGTGCGAATCATTTCGAACAAATAAATAAAAGAAAATAAATAAATAAACAAAATAAATGTATTTTTCTCTGATGCGTGACTTTATGGATACCCTGTACATAAAATTTAGGGAGGAAACACAAACTTGTGATGCATCTTGCTCCTGATGAATCATGCCCCAGGACTGATAATAGCTGGGGGTGTCTGCAAAACAAACTAAGGAAAATTGCAATAAATTGAATATGGATATGGATGTTCTTTGAACTAGACTAACAGAGAGCATTGTTGCTTTCAGTGGTGATGAACCACGGACGAAAGCCTCGTCAGCACTTTGACTCCATATTTGCTTGGCAATGCTGTTGCGAGCTGCTCGTACCTTGAAATGTGCGTATGGGGTGAATGATACTCTATACAAAAAGATGTTTAACTCTTCATACGTCCACTTAAACTAAGAGCGCATCTAAGATTATATATATATATATATATATATATATATATATATATATATATATATATATAATCATCTCAGTAAAGCGTAAAGCTTAAGGGCCAACTTAAATAAAATAATTACTCCAGCTTCACAATTATTTATGTCATTGTAAAACCAAATGTATTTATTTTATTATTAATAAAGGTTATTCATACATATATATATATAATGTAGTTATCATTCTAATGATCTGGAAGGTATATTAGGTTAACTCAGGTTAACCTAACCTAAACTAAAACAAATCAGAGGGTGTGTAAAGTGTGAAGGAGCATAAAGGACCATTTATTTAACTCTGGAGTTTTTCTTTTAATTAAAATCCAAACGCGGGTGAAATTCGAGAAAATAATCATTGTATAAGGTAAAACAAAAGCCCCCGCTTTCTCTAAACTTTCTTGTAGAACTTTTCTCCCACCTACTTTAACATAAGCGAAAGTGATTAAAAATTTTAAAATATAAAACCTGTTTTTGACCTATTGGATTTAAAATGGTCACAGACGGAAATTTTCACAGATGCCTGGCCAATTTGGGCATTTATGATATATATATATATACAGGGTGTCCCGTAAGTCTGGACCCATAGGGAAAAATAATAAAATTACAAAATAGTCCAAAAATTTATTTATAATATATATATATTTTTTTTATTATTATTTTTATTATTTTTTTATTATGATCTTACTCCGCTGGAGTTTTATTTGTGGGGCCACTTGAAAGCCAAAGTGTACGAGGTCAAACTTCAGAACATTTTCCACCTTAAAGCACGCATTGTGGAGGCGTGTCAAGAAATTTCTGCGACTGTGATTCAGAAAGTGCTGTCGCAGTGGAGATTGCGTCTTCAACTATGTGTGCGACACAACGGCGGACACTTTGAACAGATTATGTAATAAATTTTTGGACTATTTTGTAATTTTATTATTTTTCCCTATGGGTCCAGACTTACGGGACACCCTGTATATATATATATTATATATATATATATATATATATATATAATAATAAGTAAATTTTCCTCTTAAAACAGAAGGAAGAGAAGATATTCATTCCTACTTACCCGCATCCCCTGGGGCTGATGGGCCGCCAGGGTTACCAGGGCCACCAGGGCCACAAGGTCTTGCTGGCAATCCTGGTCCTGCTGGCAATTCTGGTCCTGCTGGCAATCTTGGTCCTGCAGGAATACCTGGAAAGAACGGAAGACCAGGCAGAAGAGGATCCCCTGGTAAGAAATTTAGAATATACTATCTATATATATATATATATCGGGTGATTTTTCTTAACATCTGACATATATATATATATATATATATGGTGTATACAAATTATCTTTACAACTTCTCTCTCAAGTAAAACTATTACGACACAAAGTACACACCGTTTTTGCGCAATCTGTGAAAGTAATAAAGTTTCACATAACCTCAAACACATTCAACATTGGCACCATTTGTCATACGTAAGACGTCCAAACGGTATTTCTTATTTCTTCCCTGAGGCGACAGTAATAACCATCAATTATATCTGGATATGCTTGAGAATTACGTCTGCCCACAGTTAGAGGAATTGCAGCCTAATGTGTTTTTCCAGCAAGATGGCGCACTACCACATTGGAGCTTGTTGGTACGAAATTTCCTTGATATACATTTCCCAAATCGGTGGATTGGCCGTGGGGGGGGGGGGGCATCTCTTGGCCGGCCAGATCACCAGACATAACACCCTGTGACTTTTTTCTATGGGGTTATGTAAAAGACTGCGTGTAGCTACACAACTCCAGTGGCCAACATCGACGATTTAAAGACCAGAATTGCTGCTGCTGTTGCAAGAGTTGACGTTGAAATGTTGCAGCGTACATGGATGGAGACAATACCGTTTGGACGGTCACCAACGTGCGACAAATGGTGGCCATGCTGAATATGTTTGAGGTTATATGAAACTTTATTACTTTCTCTCATAGATGGCGCAAAAACGATATGTGTACCTCGTTTCCTAATATTTTCATTTGAGAAAGAAGTTGTAAAGATAATTTGTGTACACCCTGTGTGTATATAATATATGTATATATATATATATATATATATATATATATATATATATATATATTAATATATATATATATATATATATATATATATTAGGCCTATTTATTTATTTTGAGAAAGAAGTTGTAAAGATAATTTGTGTACACCCTATATATATATATATATATATATATATATATATATATATATATATATATATACAGGGTGGCGCCAAAATCGCGCATTATAGGATTTTTTAGTGTTGACAATAATATATTATTTTTTCTTTTAGGTAGGGGATGGCTGCGAAATTAACAATAGACGAGAGGGTGAACTTGGTTTTAATGTATGGAATACCATATCATAAGCTCACAGCTCGATCAATTGCTACAGAATTTAAATTTTGTAGCGCTTGATCGATTTGCAGTACCTGGTATTCCATACATTAAAACAAAGCTCACCCTCTTGTATATTGTTAATTTCGCAGCCATCCCCTACCTAAAAGAAAAAAATATATTATAATCAACACAGAAAATTCATATGGTGCGCGACATTTGCGCCACCCTCTCTATATATATATATATATACGGAATCCAAAAAGTTTCCGGAAAAGTTTAATAATTCAATCATTTCAAATCAGAATTTAATGAATTCTTGTTTTGACATGAATTTGGACCTTCATACATATTAGGCCATGCTAAGACTTACACAACCTTGGTGACAGTGCTTTAAGACGGAGTTAAAAAGAACCCTATTTTTCATGGCAACGGAAATCTCAAAATTCGAGTGAAGAGCTAACATTAAATTCCTAACAAAACTTAAATGGAAACCACCACAAATACTTGATGCCTTACGTGAAGTTTATGGAGATGAAGCACCTAAGAAATCAGTCGTTTATGACTGGATCAAAAGATTCAAACGGGTCAAGAGGTTCTTAATGATAACCAAAGGAGTGGAAGGCCATCAACATCAATTAATGAAGAAACTGTTGCTGCTGTTCGGTCACGAGTTGAAAAAGATCGTCGAATTTCCTGTGAAATAATAGCCAATGAGGTGGGTATCTCTCGTGGTTCTGCTCATTCCATTTTGGTGGATACGTTAGAACTTAGCAAACTTTGTGCTCGGTGGGTGCCTAAAGCGTTGCGCCAAGAACAGTTTGACCAAAGGGCTAGTCTTTCTGTTGATCTTTTGAATCGAATTGAAGTTCATGAAGATTGTTTTATGCATAGACTTGTAACAGGGGATGAAACCTGGATTTATCAGTATGATCCGGAAAGCAAAGTTCAGTCAAAACAATGGCTCCCAAGAGGATCAGATGGCCCAATCAAATTTAAAGCAGAAAGATCAGCTAAAAAGGTAATGGCTACAATTTTTTGGGATTGTGAAGGAATAATTTTAGTGGACTTTCTTGAAGGACAAAAAACAGTCACCGCCCAATATTATGAAAATGTTTTGAGGTAGCTGAAAGATAAGCTTGTTGAAAAAAGACCTGGTAAACTTCATCGCGGGGTGCTTTTCCATCACGACAATGCACCTGCTCACACTGCAAATGCCTCAAGAGCCGTGTTACGGGAATTTCGATGGGAAATCATACCTCACCCCCCCTACAGTCCGGATCTAGCCCCTTCCGACTTTTTTTTATTCCCAAAATTGAAGGATCACATAAAAGGAACGCGTTTCGACTCGATAGCAGATGCCAGAACAGCAGTTTTGAGATAGTTTCAGTCGAAAAACTCTGAATTTTATAAAAATGGATTGGAACGCTGGAAACATCGCTTAGAAAAATGTATAGAGATAGGTGGGAATTATGTCGAACGTTGTTGAGCATTCCTAAACGTATATCCTCTTTTGTTTTCTTTTATTAAAGTTATTTGACCATTCTGGAACTTTTATTAAAGGGTTTTTGTATTAAAGCTTTTTGAATTTTCCGGAAACTTTTTGGATTCCCTACGTGTATATATATAATATATATATATATATATATACAGTGGTGGGCACCGTTAACCAAAAAGTTAACTTCGTTAACTGCTAATCCGTTAACCAAAAAGTTAACTTCGTTAACCGTTAATCCGTTAATTCGTTAAACATGTAACGGAAGTTACCGATAAACCGTTAACGTTAACTTTTATTATAAAAAAAATGAAAAACACAATATATATATAATTTAATTTTCCCTCTTCTTCTCGTTCTCCATTTTGTCCATGAGATGCATGTTGCCCTTCATGAAAATTAGCATATCAAAGTTTTCATCAGACAGGGATGATCTCTTGGCCCTCAGGATGTCCTTGCCCATAGAGAACAAACGCTCCACTGCAACACTGGAGGGGATGGCTGTGTTGAACTTGATGAACAAGTCCACCAACACTTGCTCACCCAAGAAGGCAGCATCTGTCAGCAAGTCCTTGGAGTTGGTCTCCAGCCAGGTCTTGACCAAGTTCTGGGCCTTGCCCTTGAGTGACCTGTGGCTTCTGCTGCTCTCTTTTGTCTGGATGACAGCACTGAAGAAGTCATCCTCCTCCTCCTCCTCGTTGTTGCTGCCTCCACTGTTGCTGCCCACTTCGTTGGACTGCTGCTTCATGGCCTCCTCGACTGTACCCTCCATGCTTTTCCTCACCCTGGCGACCTTGGTGTTGTCATACTTGTCCAACCAGATGAGGCGAAACCTGGGATGGAAGGCAGCAGCCAGCTGGCATTCGTCATCCTCCAGGAGGGGCCCAAACCTTTTGTCGATGCCTGCCAAAAGTGCTCAGCACTGAAAATAATAGAAACTTTTAAACGTTTATTTATGAATTTTTTGGGTTAACGGACTTGAGTTAACGGAAGTTAAATGTAACGGAAGTTAATTAGTCCGATAATGATTTTCAAAGTTAACTTAAAAGTTAAATCGTTAACGAAAAAGTTAACTTCGTTAATTAACGATTAACGGATTAACGGTTTGTGCCCAGCTTTGTATATATATATATATAGAACGACGCTTGTGTAGAAGAGCGTCCGCACAAGATGAGAAGAGAGAACGAGCAAATGAAAAACGAGGCACCTCCCAGGAATCGAACCCGGGATCATCCAATTGCCGGCCGGATATGTGCAGTGGTACCTGCCGTACATATATACATTTTAACTTGTGACTGATGGGGGACCTTGGTGCAGTGGTTAGCATATCCGACCGGCAATTGGATGATCTCGGGTTCGATTCCTGGGAGGTGCCTCACTTTTCATTTGCTCGTTCTCTCATCTTGTGCGGACGCTCTTCTACACAAGCGTCGTTCTTTACATTAATTATATTGTGTGTTGTTTGCAGTTAAAATGTATATATGTACGGCATGAGAAGGTGACCCCTCAGGGCATTCGATTCCCCTCGTATGTAGGAGAATTACGGCTTGTGACTGATCGGGGACCTTGGTTCAGTGGTTAGCATATCCGACCGGTAATTGGATGAACCCGGGTTCGATTCCTGGGAGGTGCCTCGTTTTTCATTTGCTCGTTCTCTTTCCTCATCTTGTGCGGACGCTCTTCTACACAAGCGTCGTTCTTTACATTAATTATACTGTGTTGTTTGCAGTTAAAAAAAAAAATAAGTTTCCGGACAAAAAATTAGTCACCCCTCTCAGAATGTACCTAATAACGTGTGACGGCGCCTCTGGCCTTGATAACCGCACGAATCCGGCGAGGCAGAGACTCTACGAGGTTGTGCATGTACTGAACATCGATTTGCTGCCACTCGTTCATCAGCCGGTCCCGAAGTTCCGCCAGAGTCCGTGGGTGTCTATTCCTGCGCTTCACTTTCTGTTTCCAGCCTGAACAACACCTTCGACGCATTCAGGATTAAAGGCTTCATTGGACCTGCGATGTACTCGTCGCCTCCCATCATTGGAGAACAAACAAAAACGGGACTCATCGGACCAAATTACACGTTTCCAATCTGCCGCAGTCCAGTTTTTGTGCCTCTGAGCCCATTTATAACGTGCCAATTTGTGACTTGCTGTTAACAGCGGCCTCTTCCGTGGTACCCTGCTCCAGATGTCCATCGCATGCAGTTCTCGTCGCAATGTCCGTTCGGAAATTGGTCGCTGGAGAACCTCATTGGTTTCTTGGAGCAATTGTTCTCTGGTTTGAAAACGATTTGCAGTTACTAGACGAGAAACATGGCGGCGGCCCCTATTGTCGAGAATTGTTTTCCGGCCACAGTTACGCCGTCGATTGTCAGTTGATTGCGAACTACACCACTCTTTGTAAACTCGCTGGACAGTACGCGTTGACACACCAACAAATTGGGCTACTTCAGACATTTTGTGTCCGTGGGCTCTGCCAAACACAATGGCTCCTTTTTGCCACTGAGTAACGTCTGCCTCACGACCCATTTTGCAGACTATATCCAACACACACTTTGTTCTTCACCACCTCACGAAACAGATCTGATCCTGTGTGCTACGTCACCGCTACTTGTCACTTACCAATGCTACATCAGCGCCCTCTGTGTGACCTTGAACTTCCTACTATCGGTGCTATTAGGGGTGACTAATTTTTTGTCCGGTGCGCTTATATATATATATATTATATATATATATATATATATATATATATAGGCCCTATCCAGTATATACTTGTATATATTTTAGGGATGTACCAAATACTAAAATTCACCGAATATCGAATATTCGGTGCAAAACTATCCGGTCGAATATCGAATATTAGTTTTATTTTGGTTATTAGGCGTCAATGTAAAATGAATAGAATTATTGTCTAAACCCTATAAGAATATATTGTAAGTACAAAAAGAGTTGAAATTTTATAATTCCCCATCTTCTCCCGTATGGGTTATATGGGGGAAGGTTAACTACCGATTTTCATAAAAAAAAAAGCCTGGATATTAGTCTAAACTCTAAAGTCACTCTAAAACAAAGAAAATTGTAGAACACATTTAAGCTTCACTTTCCATAGCAACACAAGGAAAGTCCCAGGAACGCCAATCAGGAATAAGGGAGAACGCGTGGTTGTCATGACATTAAGCCTTGTCCGCACTCGGTAACATGTTATATATCATTGTTGCTAACAAGTTATATGAAATGTTATATAACAAAATGTTATCTAACAATTACGTCTACACTACGTAAATGTTATTAAGCACACTAGTCGATACTGAAATGTATGCAAACTGAAAGGATAAACAAAAGGTTATGAACAACCTGTGTCTGGACGCAATTATAACATGGTATATAACAAGTTATGTAACATCCTTTGATCTTTCCGACTTCAAACGGATAACATCTAACATGTTATAAACCTTGATTTTTTGTTATATAACATGAAATTTCACTAAATATTCCCGAACATGTTACATAACATTGTTAATAACACGTGTTATATAGCAAGTGTGGACAAGGCTCAAAACATTTTAAACCCCAGCCCAGTGACTCAGCTGAGTGATTACCACGTGTTCGTTTCGGTCCATTTGTGGTGCATTGATGAATCAATGGATCTCAACAACTATATGCACAGTCAGTCATCTCGCTTCTGTCTTGTGTGGTACAATTATAATGATTGTGAAAGAGAATTTCTTTGCGGGTTCAGAATGAAGCTTAGAGCGGAGAACAATCTTTGAACGCTAACTTATGTGCACGGAGTAGACAATGCTACCAAGGCTGCCTGTTTTAATTCTCCTCCCATTTCCATCCACCATTTCATGGGATCTTGATGGATCAGTTTCCCAGCTGAATCTCTCTCTTTCGCGAGGCGAGGACATTTTTCAAACTGTATCACACCTGCATCAAACTTCGCACTCAGTGACACAGTTTGAATTCGTCCTTCCTTCTGGAGAAGTCTTTCCTTTTGTCGCAGTTCTTTTCCAACTCACAACTCACAAACAAACAATAAAATATATTAGGAGTAGGTTATTCTTCCGTCACCGTTAACTCTCCACTTCCAATGAGTCATTTGGAGGGTGGAGTGATAATTTAATACATTGTTGCCAAATCTAAAGGCGCGCACATAAATATTGTAAACTAAAAACCCGGCTGTACGGGTCCTTCACTTTCGGGTCGGGTCTGGGTCAATTTTAAAATTCACTTTCAGGTCCGGGTCCGGGTCTTATCTCACTTTCGGGTTAAACCCGGGTCCGGGTCCGACCTGCCAGCCCTGATATATATATATATATTATATATATATATATTATATATATATATATGATACACACAAACCGTGCATGGAACAAGGAACTCTTCTAGGATAATTAAATCCACTATAGTCCGAATAAGTAATGGTAAATGACAAATACCATAGTTTTTCTTTTTCATGATGCTAGCCCGACGTGGGCAACGGGTCACTCGCAAAGAGGTCCCAAAAATATAGCTTCCCTCACCAGCTATCTGCAACGCAGATAGGATCCAGCCTTGGGACAGAATCTAGGGGTTCTAGATCCTGTCCCAAAGCTGGATCCTATCTGCTTTGCAGATAGCTGGTGAGAGAAGCTATATTTTTTGGGCCTCTTTGCGAGTGATCTCTTGCTCACGTCGGGCTGACATCATGAAGAAGAAAAACTATAGTGTTTGTCATTTACCATTACTTATTTGGACTATAGTGGATTTAATTTTCCTAGAAGATTTCCTTGTTCCATGCACGGTCTGTGTGTATCATAAAAAAACCTCAGGGGACCATTCTGCGTTCAATCCCATATATATATATATATATAATATATAATATATATTATTAATATATATATATATACATTTTAACTGCAAACCACACACAGTATAATTAATGTAAAGAACGACGCTTGTATAGAAGAACGTTCCGCACAAGATGAGGAGGGAGAACGAACAAATGAAAAATGAGGTAACCACCCGGGAATCGAACCCGGGATCTTCCGATTGCCGGTCAGATATACTATCCATTGCACCATGGGCCTCAATTGATCAGAAGTCGTAATTCTCCTACATACGAGCAGAAACCAATGCCCTGAGGGGGCACCTCCCGCATGCCGCACATATATACATTTTAACTGCAAACAACACAGTATAATCGGAAGATCCCGGGTTCGATTCCCGGGTGGTTACCTCGTTTTTCATTTGTTCGTTCTCCCTCCTCATCTTGTGCGGAACGTTCTTCTATACAAGCGTCGTTCTTTACATTAATTATACTGTGTGTTATTTGCAGTTAAAATGTATATATGTGCGGCATGCGGGAGGTGCCTCCTCAGGGCATTGGTTTCTGCTCGTATGTAGGAGAATTACGACTTCTGATCAATCGAGGCCCATGGTGTAATGGATAGCATATCTGACCGGCAATCGGAAGATCCCGGGTGGTTACCTCATTTTTCATTTGTTCGTTCTCCCTCCTCATCTTGTGCGGAACGTTCTTCTATACAAGCGTCGTTCTTTATATATATATATATATATATATATAATATATATATATATATATATATATATAAATATATATATATATATAGCACATCCTTTTTTAGTGTATTACGTCTTTCTTTTTCTTCAGGACCCCCAGGTCAGGGGCTTCCAGGTCCCAAAGGAGAGTCGGGTATTGATGGCCTTCCAGGGGAGAGAGGTCCCAGAGGTGAAATAGGTTTCCCAGGACTTGTGGGAACCCCAGGGCAGAAGGTAAGACATTTTGTAATAATTAATAAAATATAATGAACTAACATAAGGGAAAAAATATCTATTTTAAAGGATTATTATTGACTAACTTTATTAATTCGTATTAAAATGCAACGTTATTATTTGGTTTTTCTCTTGCTGCAAATTTTAGTGTAGTTAATATTGTTTTCCATTAAAATTGCAGTTTTCTTTGATGGTAAAAGTATATTCTTGGAAGTCAGGAGTAATTTATTTATTTATTTATAATAATAAATAAATAAATATAATTTGTAAAATTATTTCTCCGTTATTTATTTAAATTATATTAAAAAATATATGTAGGTTATCAGCATTTATATTTACTTTTCTCTCTCTCTCTCTCTCTCTCTCTCTCTCTCTCTATATATATATATATATATATATATATATACACACAAACACACACACACATAGACAGAGCTGGGCAGTATTTAAATACATTTGTATTTAAATACGTATTTAAATACATTTGTGTATTTAGAACTGTATTTATAAATACATTGTTTTTCATGTATTTAAATATAGTATTTAAATACTTTAATGAGTATTTAAACACAATGTATTTAAATACTCAAAATATAAAAATGTAAATACTTTTACTGGTTTAATACACGTTCTGTACTAGCACAGTACGAAGCGTCGACAGTGTAGTACAGCATGGTTCATGTTTCAACGTGTCAGTTCAATCAGTTGTGTGCCACTCTTAGTCGAAAGCGGTTGATTTCTTTATCGTGTGCGTGTCATGGCTTCAACAAGCAAATCCGGTGAATCAAACAGTGATATATCTGCAGATAACAATTTAGTGCACCCTCTGTTTGATGGAAAATACTTTAAAATTAAATATAAAGACGGTAATAAGGTAAAGTGCACCTGCTTGCTGTGTAAACACGAAGTCTCTGCTGCAAGCAATGCTACAACGAATCTGTACACTCATCTGAAGGTAAGTGTTTTTTTAGACATCAAAAAATATCTTGAAATTGACCGAATAATCATACAAAACGGCTCTGCCTTAAGTGGGCCTGTGTAACTAACTCGTTGCAATCAATCCAATTTGCGATGAAAAATTCATTGATGAAAAAGCTTTTAAAATCGTCTGATCTATCGAGTGGTGTATTTATTTCGAAATTCACCGTGTCCCCTAAAGTAGAAATTTATCAAAACATGAATTAGTGAATGCATATGTTAAAATTTGTATGTATTTAAAATGTATTTACAAATGTATTTAAATACAATTGATGTATTTTGTATTTAGTATCTAAATACATTCGTAAAATGTATTTAGTATTTAGTATTTAAATACATTTCTCCCATGTATTTAGTATTTAAATACATTCAATGTATTTATTGCCCAGCTCTGCACATAGATACACTATATATACAGTACCTCGTTAACCTCGTTGATGTTCCGTGTGTTGGTCTCTCTTCACACGAGTCATGTTAGTGGCCCCGCCTCTAGGCCTAGCTTGGTGGAGGAGCAAGTTGCTTTCTTGCGCTCTCCACCGCACATAGCCAGGTACACCCGGCTCATCTGGTACCGTCCTGAGCCAGGCAGGATATATATATATATATATATATGCGCCTCGGTGGTGTAGTGGTTAGCGTCCTGATCAGCGGCCCGGGATCGACACCCGGTGACGGCAGGCGCGCGCAGCAAAACCCAGCTGTTCATCCTTCCACACAATAAAGAAAGTGGTTGGTAGATAAATAGGTACGCCTGGGTGGCCTAGTGGTTAAGACTGGGCTGCTGGTGGGGCGTGGTTCGGATTCTACGTTAAACTGTAGGTCTAAGGTGGATTGAAAAACTTGACCTTCGTCAGAATGACAATTCGGGCGGAAGCAAACCAAAGATGTGTGTATATATTAAGGGTGTGCGATTCGGATATTTTTATTTGGATTCGATTTTCGATTCGATTCGGCCACTTGTTTTCGATTCTCGATTCGATTCGACTGCGACTGTGCACTGCACTCACCTATACTTTACAATTTACATGGACCAGCACCAACAGAACAACATACATGCACCAGCAACAACATACTGAAAAGCGTAATAAACAAATGAACCCAAAGAACCGGTCCAAACTTGTCACACCGCGAGACGCGCGCACGTGATTCTGTGACATCACAAAATCAAAAGCTGACCATGCGCATTGAGCGCACTCAGATCTTTATAAAAGCATAATCTCTCAAATATCCAACTATTTTATAACGTTATTATATATATATATATATATATATATATATATATATATATATATATATATATATGATGAATAAAACCACGAAGGAAAGGAAACACAGAGTGGTGCTCAAGCGCTTTCGTCTAATAACATCCTCAGGAACACTGAAGTATATAAAGAGTTCAGGACTATATATAGGTTACAAAAAAAAAAAATATGTATATGATGAATAAAACCACGAAGGAAAGAAAACACAGAATGGTGCTCAAGCGCTTTCGTCTAATGACATCCTCAGTAACACTGAAGTACATAGAGTTACAGCCTATATATAGGTTACAGAAAAAAAAAAATATATATATATATATATATACAATAAACGGAGAAATAAAAATAAAAATTAAAAATTAAAGGATTGTGGGAGGAGCATACAAATTTGTAAGGAAAAACTATCCAACACAAGATCAAATGAATTGTTTCCAACCAATGTCATAGTTAATTAAAAAAAATAATAAATTTAAAAATAAAAATAAAACTTATAAGAGGAGCATACAAATTTATACTGGAAATCTGCCCAGGTTTTAGCACTCTGCCCTTCTTGTCTAAGTTCGATATATATAAAAATAAATTGAAAAATAAAAGTTATTAGAGTAGCATACAAGTTTACCAAAGGTTTAGTGTTCTACCCTTCTTGTCTAAATCCGTTCTGAACGAATTCAAAACAAGAGATCGAGTTGAAAAAGACTTTTGCTTATGTTGAAGTTATTTGTAAGTTGGATAATGGCAGACTCAAGAATATTTCTATTAACAATGTTGCTAGAGTGAAACAAAACTGAAACATTATTCCAATCAATAGAGTGGGATAACTCTGACAAATGGACAAAAAGGGCACTGGACGACTGTCCCGTTCTAACGGAATATTGATGCTGTTTTGTACGTGTGTGCAAATCCTTTCCCGTCTGACCTATGTAAAAGGAATCACATTGTTTACAACCAATTTTATAGATAATACCTGAATTATTGGTAGGGCTATTTTTTACTATGATATTTTTCACAATATTGTTATATGAAAATACTATATTAATATCCAAAAGTTTAAGTACCTTAGCAATGCCTAAAAAACCCGGGAAAAATGGAAGTACTAAAATATTCTTTGACAAAGTACGAGTATTATTATTCACACGATAGCAACATTGTTAATAGAAATATTCTTAAGTCTGCCATTATCCAACTTACAAATAACTTCAACATAAGCAAAGGTCTTTTTCAACTCGATCCTGTTGTTTTGAATTCGTTCAGAACGGATTTAGACAAGAAGGGTAGAACGCTAAACCTTTGGTAAACTTGTATGCTACTCTAATAACTTTTATGTTTCAATTTATTTTTATTTATATCGAACTTAGACAAGAAGGGCAGAGTGCTAAAACCTGGGAAGATTTCCAGTATAAATTTGTATGCACCTCTTATAAGTTTTATTTTTATTTTTATTTTTCAATTTATTTTTTTTTTTAAATTAACTATAGCATTGGTTGGAAACAATTCATTTGATCTTGTGTTGGATTCGAGCAAAGTGCTAAAATCGGTAGTTTTTCCTTACAAATTTGTATGCTCCTCCCACAATCCTTTAATTTTTAATTTTTATTTTTATTTCTCCCTTTATTGTATATATATGATATTTTTTTTCTGTAACCTATATATAGGCTGTAACTCTTTATGTACTTTAATGTTCCTGAGGATGTCATTAGACGAAAGCGCTTGAGCACCATTCTATGTTTCCTTTCCTTCGTGGTTTTATTCATCAAATATTTTTCACGTGTTACTTTCGTGAAATAATTTTCATATATATACACCTTACCTTACCTTACCTTACAACCTTACAAAGGTTCCGCGCGATGATTTCTCATTTCGCGAAGGTCAAGCTTGTCGCCCCTCCTCTCGAGTTGGCCTGGTGAAGTAGTGAATTGGATTCTTGCGCTCTCCACCTCACATAGCCAGGTACGCCCGGCTCATCGGGGATTGTTCTGAGCCAGGCGTCTAGTCTTCTTTTGAAGATTTCCACTGCAACTCCCTTCGTGTTTCTTAGGTCTTTGGGCAACTGATTAAACAGTTATATATATATATTAGGGTGTCTCTTATTTTCGAAGTGTTGATTTTTTTAGGTTACGCCCCCTGAACCAGTTCCATTCGTTGATAAAACATCACATATAAAATATGTTTTGGATTGAACAATATTTAGAGGTCGCCCCCGCTTATTAAAGTTCATAAAATATAGCTATTATTTATGCAATTAATATTTGAAATTACTAGCAGTTGTCAAGTATACTAAACATATGTTTTTAATTAATTAATCATCATATTTATGATGAATTCAATTAAATGAATATATTAGAGATAATTGTCAAGTTTGTAGCTGAAAATATTGCTTGATAAGACAAGATCAACCTGTTTAAACATGTTTCATCAAGAATGCTCCAGATTATGTTGCAATTGTTTATTTGTCATCATTCAGTGTTCTGCTGTCATAAGTAAAAGGTGTGTAACTGTGTATCACTATACTTCTTTTTTGCTATTATCAGATAATAAACTATGTTATTTATATTTTTCACAATTATTTATACTGATTATTAACTTTGTTATGTCTACCAAATTTTTTTTTTTTTTGTAATTTAAAAAAGTCAAAACAGTGATTTAGCCCTGCTCTACAAAACCATAACACTACATTAATATTTTTTTTCTTATTTTGCAGATGAATACAAGAAGACCATTCTATTTGCTCGGATCTACAGTAGATGATATTAAAGGCTCAATGCTGCCCCCATATAGGCAAGCTTTTGGTTATTTTATGCACCTCCACAGAGAGAAAAACATGACAATCCGCGATGCTCTGCGTCAATCTATTCGAGCCACAATAGTTATCTGGGATAAGGCCAATATTCCTACTCAGCAGGAACCTCGTGCCATGAAGAAGTTAGAGAATTTCTTTAACGAATGGACTTGCTTAAAGAAGCATGCTTCCAGAACAAGCCAGAGCCATAAAACCAAGGAGGCTGATTTTGTAGAGCGATTGGAAGATCTCTTTGACATCGCCCATGGAGACGCTGAGAAGCTGATCAAGAATCGTGAGGACTGGGAGTTCCTTCAACTGCAAAGACAAAAAGGTCGTCCTGGCTCAATCGGTGGTGTGGACACTGTACATCTTCACCGCACAAAAAATGCAGTCAAACGGTTGGAAGCTGAGGCAGAGAGAAAAAGAAAGTCAGAATCTTTGATGGAGGCGTCTACTAGTCAAGTTGTACTGGCTTCTTCCACATCTTCCAGCAACACTGATGAAAGTGAGAATGAGGAGGAGCCCAAAGGAGCTTGTGCTTTACCAAAATCTAAGAAAAAACGAGGCATGAAAAACATCATGACTATTCAGATGTCTGCTGCCCTGGATCGTACACAAATTTCCTCTAGAAAGGCAACATTTATCCTCGCAGAGGCAGCTAAAAGCTTTGGTTTGGACGCTTCAGATTACAACATAAACCAACATTCTATCCATCGCCTTCGAAATAAGAACCGAGCTCGTCATGCTAAAGAACTTAAGGAGCATTTCCATGGAGAATGTTCTATGACAGTCCACTGGGATGGCAAGATGATGGAGGACCTCACCTCGCACAAGCACATTGATCGTCTCCCAGTACTTGTGTCAGGACCTGGTGTTGAACAGCTGCTTGGTGTCCCCAAAATCCCAAACTCAACTGGAGAAGCACAAGCTGAAGCCGTCTTTAACTGCCTGAATGAATGGGGAATTACAGAGAGAGTAAAAGCAATTTGTTTCGATACAACAGCTTCAAACACGGGTCAATATAGTGGAGCCTGTGCTCTCATCGAAGCAAAATTGGGACATGATGTTTTGTACTTGCCTCGTAGACACCATGTTTTAGATTTATTGTTGGGAGCTGCATTTGAAGCAACATTGGGATCTACATCAACTGGTCCAGAGATATTGATCTTTAAGCGTTTTCGTGACAATTGGACTTCTGTTGCTCAAAGCCAGTTCCAAACAGGTGAGACAGACACGATTACTAAAGAAGCAATTATCCAGTCTAAAACTGAACTAATTCAGTTTGCTAGATCCCAGGCACCTATGCTACGGGATGACTATCAAGAACTTTTGGATCTGTCCATCATCTTTCTTGGAGGTGTCCCCAATAAAGGCATCAAGTTTCGTGCACCAGGTGCCATGCATCGAACTCGCTGGATGTCCAAAGCGCTCTATTCTATCAAGATGTGGCTTTTTCGAAACCAGTTCAAGATGACTAAGACTGAAGAACGAGGAATTCGAGATCTTTCCCTTTTTTCTGTTCTCATCTATATGAAGGCTTGGACAACATCCTCACTCCCTATTGAAATCCCATTTAATGACTGGCTCCTTATGAGGTCATTGATTAATTATCCTAACAAAAAGATTTCTGATGCAACTAAAAAAAAGCTCTCTAACCACTTATGGTACCTGTCTGAAGAAGCAGTTGGTCTTGCTTTCTTTGATGAGCGAATTACTACAGATGTAAAGAAACGCATGGTAAAGGCATTAGAAGATGAGTCCACTGATAGACGACCCAAGCGTCCTCGGATTCCTGAATCGACCTTCTGCTCTGGTGAAGGACTACACCAACTTGTTACAAGAAATACTAGAGAATTCTTTACTAAGCTGAATTTGCCAGAAGGATTTCTGAACAAGGCACCCAGCACTTGGACATCCAACTGTGAATATTTAAGGGCCAGAGCTATTGTTGCAGCTCTATCTGTTGTAAATGACCAGGCAGAACGTGCAGTAGCTTTAGTTCAAGAGCTGAATAAGAAATTGACAGTGGGGGAAGAGCAGCTCCAGTTCCTGCTCCAAATTGTTGCAAAACACCGCCAGAGTCACCCAGTTCCATCAAAAACTGTTCTTCTCAAAAAATAACCATCAATGAGGTCGCACCTTAAAATACACCATATTGTATAATCATTGTATATTAAATAAATGTTGTATAAGGAAATAATGCTAATTAAAGTAATTAAAGTACGTAAATAGCACTGGCATTTTGAATTTATCTCTATATAATAAACTAATGGTTTTTTTTGTAGCAATGCTTCATTGCTGATTGTATATAAAAAAAGAGCCAGGAAGGATTTTGGATAGGAGAAAAAGGATTGGGATAAAGAAGGACTGAGGACCAAAGGATGGATTATAACAACATCAAGGATAGGTTAGAAAAGGATCAATGATAAATAAGAAGGCCTATACTTATAAAAACGAATCAAACTAAAAAAAGAAGGAAGGAATTATGTGTATAATAAGCATAATCATATGTCAGGAGCTATTATGCCATGGTCACCATTTTTATTAGCGGGGGGCGACCCCTAAATATGAGCCAATTTGTGTCAAACTTTCAAGTTTTAGTTTTTATGCTAAATGGAACTATTTTAGGGGGCGCAGATAAAATAATTCAACATTTCAATTTTTGATTACCCAATAAGAGACACCCTAATATATATATATAATATATATATATATATATATATATATATATATATATATATATATATATATATAACTATATACACACACACATATATATATACTGTATATATATATATATATATATATATATATATATATATATATATATATATATATATATATAACTGTTTACTGACATCCTCAGTGTTCCTGAGGATGTCATTAGGAAAGCGCTTGAGCACCACTCTGTTTCCTTTCCTTCGTGGTTTTTATTCATCATAAATATTTTTCACGTGTTACTTTCGTGAAATAATTTATTTATATATATATATATTATATATATTTTTTTTTTCAATTGTTATTCCATGGTTTTGGGGTAGTGCCAGTTTATCGAAATTTTTAGCTCTAAGTCGGGTCAGGTTTCGATTCCTTTACTGAATCGACCCGAATCGACATTTTCGATTAATCGCACAGGCCTAGACTATATATATATATATATATATATATATATATATATATATATACAGGGTGGGTTCTATGTTGAATACATTTGGTTAAACGCGGGATCCACTCATCGATGCATCTGTCAATATATCGCTGAGACACCTAATTCCCGCCATCCAACACTCAGGCGTAACTCGTCAACATTGCGAATATTTTCATCTGGTGTATAAACTTTGGATTTTAAAGCTTCCCAAATGCCATCATAATCGAGCGGCGTAAGATCTGGACTATTGGGAGGCCACATGTTCGGCTCAATGAAATTGGGTGTTTCTCGTTCCAGATACGCGATTGTACGCTTCGCCCTGTGTGCGGGTGCTCCATCTTGTTGGAAAGTGAAATTATTTCCACTAATTTGACGAATAGCGTCCAAATACTGTGGAAGAACACGTGTACAATAATATTCTGCATTGATTTTGGCTCGTGGCTGAATCACAACAATTCTTGTTTTGCCTAATTTTGAGACGCGAGCTCCTACTATAATGCTAGGCGAAAAGTTAGACGTTTCCTTTATTAACTGCTCGGATGCAACATCACGTTTTCTCGCAACATTTGCCTATACCCGATCGTTTTGTTAGTTAATCGGTGATACAATGTGAAATAATTTCTCTTCAGAGAACCACAGTCTTCTAACTGAGTTACCCTGGAATCTGTTTATCAGGCTTTGTGCACGTATCATCCGCCTAACCTTATTGGCATCGATTAGACTTTGCCCTGATATACGTTTATAAGCTTTTAAACCCGAATCGTGTTCCACAATATTTCTAACACTACTACGACTTATACCCGTTTCTTTTTCGATTTCCCTCGGTGAAATGTGCGTTCCTGGTTTACCTTCCTGACTTAAGATATAACCTTTCACTAAGTCAATATTTGCCTGAGTTCTTGCACTTTTGGGACGACCACTTCCATCACGTCTCTTAACATCTCCAGTTTCATCAACCTTTCTAATGATATACCGAACTCCTGATTCAGTCGACGGTTTATTTGGGAACATTTGTATCATTGTCCTGGCGCCCAGACCTTGGCCAATTCTTAGATTCTTTATAAGCATTTCGTCTTCTTCACTGTATTTAGGCATTTTTGCACTTATTTTAGGGGATCTTTGTTGTATTTTACTTTCTGAAATCTGAAGTAATAAAGAAAAATAGAAGTAAATATTAGTGCAATCGTATAAAAAGGTGTATTTAATAGTGGGAAAATTTTAATTTTATTGGATCATTATCATTTGCAAAAAACAGCTTGCAAATCTTCCTCATCAGTTTTTTTTTGCCCACCCTGTATATATTATATATGGGTGTCCAAAATGATATATATATATATATGAATTAATATGGCTATTATTTTCATCTTATTTCTAAAATAAAAGAAAAACTTCTCATTATATACTGTATGTAAAATTTCTAGCACTGAAGCAATTATCATATCTTTACTAAACTAATGTTGCTTTAGTACGGTTGTTTGCTGTCGAATGAACATTTAGCATATTTAATACTATTTTAAGGGTGAATCAGGATTACTTGGTCTACAAGGGACCCCGGGATCAGTAGGACCCCCTGGAGAACCGGGGATTGCTGGACTACCAGGAACAACAGGTACCCGAGGAGATCGTGGTGCTCCAGGGAAACATGGTACCCCCGGACTACCAGGGCAAGCTGGAAGCCAAGGATCCCCAGGAGCCCCTGGTCTTCAAGGACAACCAGGACCGCCTGGTAGTGTACCATTACTTCCAATACCAGGTGGGAGACTACGAGTAGTATACACTTTGAATCTCTCTCTCTCTCTCTCTCTCTCTCTCTCTCTCTCGACATTGCTGTGCAAAAGTCAGTCTTAGGCATTTTACATTTTTCTAATCTAATAAATAAGGAAACTAAAACTTTGTATTGAAATACATCTTTAATGAAATTAATATCAAATTGAAATAATCATATTCACGAGCATAAGGCA
The DNA here is from genome assembly GCA_023014485.1 of Bathynomus jamesi. NCBI lineage: Eukaryota > Metazoa > Arthropoda > Malacostraca > Isopoda > Cirolanidae > Bathynomus > Bathynomus jamesi. Next base: position 263,380 of record JAJOZX010003841.1, read on the forward strand.
ATCTTTAATTCACAGCAATTCAAAGCATACTGTACGTGACCAACTAATATTAAGTACTTTTATTGTAGTAGCTAATCCCTCACATTTAACATCCAAATATAATTGATGAAACATTACATATAATGTTTTCATTGTTACTAAAATAATTTTTTTTCCCTCTCTTTAGATCCATTGACTTTTAGGTTACTTTTTTTACTGCAAAATAAAGATCTCCCACGACCAACTGTTTGGTTTAAACAAAATGGCTGAAATTTTAGTTAAAGATCGCCATAAAATTGTTTTTCTATATTAATAAGGAAAAACATTGAGTGAAATAGCTCGCATCACTCGATTTTGAAGGTGTGGTATGCGAAGTATTATCAACAAGTTGAGAGAAACATTTCCTGCATTTAAGAAACCCAGGACTGGAAGACCCCAAAAGCAATACCTGAAAATATTATCTTTTAAGGAATAGAAAAAGACAAATGTTGATTTGGCAATAGAACTGGCAGAAGGTTCGGGTGTCGTTGTCCATCCATCAACAGTACGAAGGTCACTTTTGAAATCGGGACTCATATGATGTGTAGTAGTAAGAAAACCTCTATTAAGAAAGGAGAACAAGGCTAAAATGTGCACAAGAGCACAGAAATTGGTCTATAGAACAATAGTCAAAGGTGTTTTGGACGGACAACTCGGAGTTTCAATTATTTGGATCATGATGTAATCGAAGTCAGTATGCGAGACGACGAGCAACTGATACCTATAAAGAGTCTTGCTTGAAGCAGACGTGGGGTCAAATACAAAAAACAAAGAGTATTTAAATACAAATACAACTACTATTCAATTCTTTCAAATACAAATAGTTCTTCCAGGTTGAGTATTTGAAATACTGGATCCTTTCGGTTTTAGGTCCAGCATTGGATTTTTTCATATTTTTGGTATAGACGTAGATTTTTACGTTGATTCCATTTCCGCAATCCGTTTCTTGGAGAAATAAACAGGAAAAAAGTTATGTGCAAGTTTATTACGTTGACAGGTTTCCAGAACACAGAACGGAACACAAACCAAAGTTTGCTACTTGCCAAACTGCGCAATATCGTTCAGCATTTGGCGCACTAGATCTTTGCCTGCGTGTCGGCGACGCCAGAGAAACTCGCAGAGATACGAGTCGATTATTATGGAACGGTGCGTACCACACCGGCGCTTGTTATCGCGTTTGAGTTGGTTCCACGTCGACTCTATCCGTTGCGTGTGTGCTCCAGCTGAAGGTCCACGAAGTTTTCGCTGTGGTTCACTGTTTTGTGACTGAAGCTGTATCCTTCGAGCTGTTCGATGCGTTCATACGCAGGGTAGGTTAGGTTAGGTTAGGTTAAGTATAGGTGGATATTTGAATACAAGTTTTGGGCCATAACGTTTTTCGTGTTTATTTCTCCAAGAAACGGATTGCAGAAATGGAATCAGCGTAAAAATCTACGTCTATACCAAAAACATGGAAAAAATCCAATGCCGGATCTAAAACCGAAAAGACCCGAAATACTTTTGAAATACAAAATATCGACTAATTTTTACTAGAAAAATAACAGTTGTTGACCGTTGAAATGCTAAGACACTCGCAAAACACGATATTTAGAGTAACTTAGTCTGCGAGTATTGTATATATAACTTAGAACTGAGTCTAACTTACATAGACTTCGTGGCAGTGTTGCCAGATAGGCTTGATGAAAAATTTCCATATCTGAAAATTCAAAACTTTTTAAAAGTAATTAATTATTAAATACAAATACATCACCTTCAAAATGTTCAAATACAAATATCATACTTCAGTATATGTATTTAAATACACATAAATACAAATAACCAAGTATTTGACCCCAACTCTGGCTTGAAGCCAACAGTTAAGCACGAAGGAGGTTCAAATCAATTTTTGGGTGTCCATCTCCCAAAGTAGCGTTGGAAAATTGTTGAAAATTGATGATATATTGAATGCTGCTTGGTACAGAGTTTGATCCACTATGCTATTCTTAGTGATGCGAGGCTTATTGGTCCAAACTTTATCATACACGATAATGATCCAAAGCACGCAGCTGGAGTCCTTAACCGCGTGGTATGAACCCTTCAAAGCCCAGATCTCAATATCATTGAAGCTTTATGGAACTATTTGGATAAAGAAAAATAAAAAAGAATCCCAGCCACTTAGATGGTCTGTCGAAGGTCTTGGGAAAAGTAGAACACCATACCACAAGCGTTTATAAAAAAATTATTTGAGAGTGTCCCTAGAAATTTTTTAGCGGTTTTTAAGTAAAATGGTGGAGAAATTCACTATTAGTATATATGAAATTATATTCTATATACATATGGTTATTTCAATTTGATTTTAATTTTATTAAAGATGCATTTGAATTGAGCACCAAATTTTAATTTTTTTGGGGGAATACTGTAATATCTAAGACGTTCGCACAGCAGTATATATATATATATATATATATATATACACACACAGTATATATATAAAATTTTATGTAATGCAAATCTGTTGAGAATCTTTTTGTCAATCCTGTTTTTTTTTCGGAATAATGGAAAATACCAACTCTATACAGACCTATGCCAGTTTGTTTTTACAGTAGTAATACATTGGTAATTGCGCATAATATTTACTCAAATTCAAACAAATCGAGGAAAAACCAATCAGTTCATAAATTTGCAGAAATACCACAACTATCAAAATTTTGAGCTTCACACCCAAAGCCAGTGAGACCAAATTTGTGAAGTTGCACTCAAAATGTAAATAGCTCGTGAACTTAAAGTAAATGTTATACTCTCACTGGCTTAAAATTTTCTGTTCAGGATCTTTTTTTGTGAAATTATTTACAATGTTACACGCGAGCGTGGACTGACTAAGTATTGGTGTAGGCTTTACCAAAAACTAACTTGCATCATAGTCTATATATATATATATATATATATATATACAGGGTGGGCCGTAAGTTTCCATACATAGGAAAAATTAAACGTTTGTTTTTATGTTTCAGATACCCTAAGAATATGCGTTTGACGTAAGATCTTGTTTACTGATGAAGCAAATTTTTACGTCAATGGAGAGGTTAATCGGCAAAACATACGTTATTGGAGTAATGCTAACCCTAACTGCTGAGTCCGACGAAGATGCAAGGTGCCGGTAAAGTGATGGTGTGGGCCGGGATATGGGGTGACAGAATTATTGGACCAATTTTTGTCAGTGGAAATCTTAATGCCGAAAGGTATCTTAACATGTTGCAAGAAGAGATTTTCCCATCCCTGCTAAACGAGGAAGGTAACTTCCCAGTTTACTTCCAGCAAGATGGAGCTCCACCTCATTATGGTCTTCACGTGCGTCGGTATTTGGATCAGCAGCAGTTTCCGGATGCTTGGATTGGTCGGCGTGGTCCTGTGGAGTGGCCTCCCAGATCCCCAGATCTCACCCCCCTTGATTTCTATCTTTGGGGGCACTTGAAGGCCATGGTGTATCAGGAAAAGATACGAGACATAAATCATCTAAACTGCAGTGGTTCCCAACCGGTTTTGGCTTATGGCCCCCCTTAGGAACCTTATTTTTTCCCGTGGCCCCCATAAGCATTATTTTCAGTAGGTAATATGCAGATTTAACTCTATTTTACAAAATAACATTTTCCTGTGGCCCCCTTCAAATGTGCCATGGCCCCCAGGGAGCCATATGGCCCCCGGTTGGGAAACACTGACTAAAGGAACGTATCACCAACGCCATTACAAGCATAACGTCAACTGTGCTAATGCGTGTTCATCAACAGTGGGGAACACGTATTGAAATGTGTTTTCAAAACAATGGCAACCATGTAGAGCATATTATATAAATAAAAATGGTTGTCCATAAAAAAATGTTTATTTTTCCTATGTATGGAAACTTACGGCCCACCCTGTATATATACCAGCAGGGCTACGTAGTGGCCGATGTCGTAACACCGCTTCTCGGAGATCAGCCAAGTTAAGCGACATTGGGTCTGGGTAGTAGTTGGATGGGAGACCGTCTTCTGCGGCCAGATTATGTAGCGACCCGTGCTTCGGATCACACGTAAAGCTGTAGGTCCCCTCCGTCATATGACCTTAGATGTTGCGAAGGAGGTTAAACAACCCCAATTAAAAAAAAATATATATACCAACACTGTGCTGACATTCATGATACAATCAATTTAAATAAGTTAGGTTGTAAGAAACCTGTATCCAGTAAATTGGATTTTGTTTACTTGAACTGAATAAATCTAGAATATGCTATTAATATTTTTCACTGATTGTATAGAAAATAATTAACGTAATCCAGTTATTTTGAAGTGAAAGAAAATAATAGGTTTAAATAGAGATTTGGTTTTCTTTGAAGGTCTGTGGATAGGAGTAACTAAGCAAACTTGATATACAGGGTGAGTCAAAAGTCTGGAAACGTAGGAACTATGCTTCTCAATATATATATATACAGTATATATATATATTTTTTTTTGAAAAGCATAGACTTTTGACTCACCCTGTACATATATAGAGAAAAAGGTATATGAAAAAGACAGTTAATACGCATCTCTATAGAACTTAGTATTTTTAACTTTTTACACTTCGATTTTCAATGTTTCTCGAGTAATCCAATCATGAACTCTACGTAAAGTTGTAGGTCCCCTCCGTCATATGACTTTAGATGTTGCGAAGGAGGTTAAACAAACCAATCATTACATTTCGTATGAGAGGAATCTCCTTCATGTTTCATGTGTTAAGTTAGGTTTTGGGATGTAAAAGTGATCATATCTTCGGTTCACTGAATGGTTTACTTGGTTGGTTGCTATGATTTGCATAATTAACACACGAACTTATTTATACAGGGTGGTCCATAAGTCGCAATCGGTTATAATTGAAACTAAAATCGATTACTAAGTAAAAAATATTTGTCGAGATGATTATATTTTGCACTTTAAATAACCAATAAATATTTCTAACTTATTATAACCGTTTTACTTCTTTTGATTTTTTTGTATTTTCGCTTTAATTTTAACCGATTGGGACTTATGGGCCACCCTGTAGAATATTTATAAATATCTAAACACTTGCTTAGTTTTTGTGGGTCATTTTGTTCAAATAGTTGTAAAGATTTGAATAATTTGAACGATTGGGTTTAGCACCTGATTGGGTTTAGCATCTGATTGGGTTTAGCACCTGATTGGGTTTAGCACCTGATAGCGTTCTAACAGTTTCTAAATGTGATTAGGCTTAATATAATAATAATAATAATAATAATAATAACAATAACCAGGAGCCTATGAAGAAGGAAGTGGTTACGGCATCTTCTCCGATCACGAAGGAACCCTGGATTATGGAATCCCAGGGTTACCCAGAGGACCCCCAGGGATACCTGGAATCAAAGGAGAAAAAGGTAAGTTATATCCTTCTATCAGAATTAATATCAACAAAATTATTAACCACTTTATGCTCAGTCATATCTATTTTTTTATATTGAATCAAATCGTCTGGCGTTAATCAAAACAAAACTATTATGCTGTATTTTCATGTATGCATGGTACAGGGTATCCATAAATTATTTTTATAAATTCAATTTAAATTGAATTTGTAGTTAATTTATATATTCCCATTATTATATTATATATATACATATATAATATTTATTTTTTTTTTTTTTACAAAACAAACTACAGTGAGTACCTACAATGAAATAGTTTCGGAAAAAAATTCGCCTACAAACCTAAAATTTCTTAAAAAGCAAAAAAAAAAAAAAAAATTTTTAAACACTCCGTTTTTCTTTGAATATTTTATCCTTTTTTTGTGTCAATAATAAGATTTCAAAAACAAAATTCGATCACTTACAATTAGTAATTTTTTTGTGTAGAAATTTTGTAGGCGAATTTTTTTCCGAAACTGCACGTATATATATATATATATATATATATATATATATATATATGCATATAACTGCAATGACCACGCAGCATATAAATGAATAGAAACGACATAGGTATTAAGGAACGTTTCTGCACACGAGGAGGAGAGATAACGAATAAATGAAAAATGAGGCGAACCGCCCGGGAATCGAACCCAGGGCCTTCCAATTCCAGGGCGTCCAACCGGCAATTGGAAGGCCCTGGGTTCGATTCCCGGGCGGTTCGCCTCATTTTTCATTTATTCGTTATCTCTCCTCCTCGTGTGCAGAAACGTTCCTTAATACCTATGTCGTTTCTATTCGTATATATATATATATATATATTATATATATATATATTACATTAGTTTATTTTACTTCTTTAATTACATTCCTGTACAGGTGCCCAAGGGGAGAAAGGTGAACGGGGTTACAAAGGAGATAAGGGTGAAAGAGGATTCCAAGGGGTCAGAGGTCCCCCAGGTAAAGTTTATGACTTCTCTTTATAGAAATAATTCCAATGTATAAATTTAAATAGCCAATCATAAACTATTAACTGTACCATATAGGTCCATTTTATATATACATATATATATATACACACACCCATGGAACATTATAAAAGCTTGAAGAATTTTTGTATTTCTTTTAATTGAAAAGGTCTTGTCTGTAAATACTCTTTTTTGAAGACGTAAAATTGGAACTTAAAAAGATATATGCTTTTATCTTTGTTGTAAGGACATTTTAGAACATATTTAAAAAGTCATTTTATGTTTAGAAAAAAAAAAGAGGGAGTTGTTCCCCCCCCTTCCCCCTCCCAAAGCATTTCCAACGCGATGCAAAAGATAGAAAAGAATTTAGCGCTTAAACGCATAAATAGTAAAGTAGTAAAATAGTAAATCGTAAAATAGTAAAGAACTCCTTTTAAAGTGGTTTTTAAACCATAATTTTTTTACATCTTGTCTCAAAAGATGTAATAATAATTATGTGGACCTTTTGTTTAAGTGAGAGCTTTTGAAATTGGAAGGAAATGGCGTAAGATTATTCTGTATTTTAAGTCCGTTTTCTTACAATTACTTATGAAATAATTTTATAAAATTTAAAATGTTACTGGATGATAATTTTTCGTCGTCAAACAGGGAGATACGTATCAAGTTTCAATCTCTCAATATACCCAAAGCTAGATTATTTAATTGCGGTATACATTTGCCGTGTACATTTATGTATCTTGTTTTTATTTCACTAATTCAATTGGGCATCCGGACGACACATACACACTCTCTCTCTCTCCTCTCTCTCTCTCTCTCTCTCTCTCTCTCTCTCTCTCTCTTGTACTTTCTACACTGATAGTTTGGCTAAGTATGAAAAAGGTTTTGATAGAATCTCAAATTTGTTTTAGAACAGATCTTTTAGACTTCTGAATAAGTCACCTCAGCTTCTTGATGACGACATCGCTAGTTCCAACACATTCATTTGTTTTGAAAATATCACTACTTCACTTATGGGTTTTACTCGAACCGCATCTAAGTCACAATCGTGTATGAAACACGTTAATAGAAAAATATTATTATATATTTAAGCCACAAGTATTAAACGGTAAAAAAAAAAATATATATATATATATATATAAAGAATATCTTAATTAGCTAAGATCGAACTTTATTGCCCGAGAAACTGATTATTTAGCTCTACTCTTCTCCTGCTTGACTGTTACCAATTATCCTCCGGTCTTCTTGTGCGCTCTCTTGTTTCGTTTCGTTCCGGGCTTCCCATCTGTGATTGTCTCTCTCGCCAGAATATTTTTAGGGCTTTCGTTACCGTGATCTTGGAGCTTACAAACAACTTTAAACACGCTATTTTATGAGTTTTCCAAATTCCTAACTGTTTTATATTATTTAATTAACTTATGTGACCTATTTGACAGTATCAAATGATTTTGATATTTATTTCAAGTAGCTTTTACTGTTTGAAACTAAGGTTATTTACTAATACATGGTTTCATGAACTTATGGTGTGGCATCACGCAACGTATTCCCACCTCATTGATTAAACAAAATAAGTCACTCATTCCAGTAAGATCATATTGATACCTATTCGGATTTTTACGCGCAAACAGTCATGTATGTATTCTTTTCTGGAATTTACCTGAGGCCTACTTGGAATTCATATCCTACCTAACTTATGTTTTTCATTTATGTCAAACGTCTACTATATTTTACATTATTAATAAATTTCTCATTTTAGCAAACCCAACAACATTGGGTCTAAGTAGTAGGTGGATGAGGGACCGTCCTCCTCTTCAAGATTATTATAGAGATCCGTAGTTCGGATCCCACGTAAAAGCTGTAGGTCCCCTCCGTCATATGACCTTAGATGTTGCGATGGAAGTTAAACAAACCAATCAAATAAGCTCCACTTACATCGTTATTGGTATTTTCATTACTCGTATTTTTATTTTTAGTCCTACTTTTGCTTTCAGATTTTATTATTACTTTATCATTGCTTATTTTCTTATCTTTATTTCCTTTTATTCTTTCAGTCCTATTTTGTTTTTTTATCATTACCAGTTCTATCATATATATACAGGGTGGGCCGAAAGTCTGGATCCATAGGAAAATATTTATTTTAATACATAAATTACAACAAATGGTAAATACTTAAAATGAATATCAACTTTAACTCGTAAATGCGTATCCGTGATACTGTACAGTGGTTCGTACTCCAGTATAAACAACAAATTATAACAAATGCTCAAATTGGCGGCCTCTGACATCGAGACACTTGAGGGATGGAATTTATGATTTTTAATAATTCTTCGAATTGACGTTCTCGAGATGCGTGTTTCATTTGATAATCTTCTTGTTGACTTTACTGGACTATTCGTTAAAGTTTCACATACCATTGCAGAGGTATTTTCATCAGTTGCAGTTTTTGGACGACCAGAACGCCGTCGATCATGTACACTTCCTGTTTCTTTGAAACGTTTAAACAACTTGCCAACAGTCGCATGTGTTACTGGATGCTTATCAGGATGATTTCTATTGAATTCGGTAGACTTCTCTGTGTGTAGCGCCCTGTCTTGCGTACATGAGCACAAGTTCTACCCGGTCTTCTGTTGTTAGATTCGAAGCCATTTCTGGGCTGAAATAAAAAAAGTATTTGAGTATTTATACTGGAGTACGAACTACTGTACAGTATCACGGATACGCATTTACGAGTTAAAGTTGATATTCATTTTAAGTATTTACCATTTGTTGTAATTTATGTATTAAAATAAATATTTTCCTATGGATCCAGACTTTCGGCCCACCCTGTATATATATTTGCTGGGTAATAGTTACAAAAGTAATTAATTATGAGTTTAAAATTACTTTTTCCGATATATTGATAGTAACGAGTTACAAAAAATGCAGAAAGTAATTGTAATTGTAACGAGATACAAAACTCAACGGAAAATAAATATTGGTAATCCTTGTTACATTTCACTCTCAAACTACCGTTACTTTTTCTCGGGTTAAATACTCTAATCCAGCAAGCGCGGCATGTGATTGGTGTTTTAGCTGTGATAGACTAATAATCTACCCATCCTCATCGTTTGTTTTTCATTGACGACAACAACAACAACAACAACAACTGCTTAGAGAACGTTTTGATGGTGAATCTGAACAAATCTTTTTAAAATTTATTGTACAGTATAAGGTGGTATTTGTTTTTGTACATTTATATGATAAAAATGATAGTTCTTACAACTGGAAAAAAGTTAAGTAAGAACACGGAGTGTAAAGCCCTAGTTGTTTTTACTTTATCTAGCCATTAATTAGATGTTTATCACTACATATAATGTGTTAATAGTTCTTTAAGAGTTTTTCATGTTTCATGAGTATATATATATATACAATATATATATATTATTGTATAGCACACAGAGCTTCTGCTGCTTTTTTGAGGACTGTACAGATAGCATACCATTATTAAATGAAATACAAAACATATACTAACAGAGGTTTTAAGGTTATCTGTAGGTGTTTATCAATTTGTTGAGGGGGTCACCAGTTATTATATGAAGAATTCAATTATTTCATTTTCATAATACTGTAGGTTTTTTAAAATTTTCGAGTTGTCACGAAACCGGAAACTATTTCAATTTTTCGTAATACATTTGGTTTAAAAGAATTTAAAATTCATAACTTTTATTTAGAAATCATAATCACTGTAGATCATAATTCACGGTTGGAATTTTAAGGTATCTTATTAAACGCGCGAACAGAATTTATTATAGTTTCTCCTAAATCTACTTTCACACTACGTTTTCTTCCAGTGTTATGAATTAAAAACCTGAAATGTTTATTTTGATTATAACGAAACGTAATAATGAAGATTATAACAACAAAATCATATAATTATGCTAATAAAAAACATTGTTCATATAAAATAACCGTCACTCGTACACTACAGTCTCCAGTACAATATTTTATAGTTACTTTAATTAAGAGAATAAAATTAGGCCTAGTTAAAACAAATGAGTATATGGTTAATAAATAGTTGCCAATATTTACCACCTAATCCAACCATGCCATACGGCATTAACCATTTAAAATGATAGCAGAAAAATAAGTATGTTAGTGTAATCATCATGGTTGGATTGGTTTACGGATATTTAACCATATATTTGGTTGTTGGTAAGTAGGCCTACTTTTTCTGTGTTATAAAGGAACAAACATTGAAACAATAATTAGGAAAGTAAGTCACACAACACTGATCCAGTCTGTGGGCCAGATTCACCAAACTTGGTAGTCTGGTAGTTTAACTGGTATGTACCCATACAAGGAGTCAGTGAAATTACATAGCTTATAAGGTGAAAGTCATATATACACAAAATTCGCTTAAATAGCAGCTGGGTACATAATTGCAGGTGACATTGGGTTAACAGGTCTTCCAGGGATCAAAGGTGATCGAGGATTTCCAGGTCATCCTGGATTTACAATTCTACAAAGCCCAGGTCAGCTTTTAGGCTCTAATTATGTATTTATTTGTATATAAATCAACATTCGTCATAAAACGTTGACAGTCCTTTATATATACATATCGCATGCTTCATAATGCCTGCAAATTTAATGTACAGGGTGTCCCGTAAGTCTGGACCCATAGGGAAAAATAATAAAATTACAAAATAGTCCAAAAATTTATTACATAATCTGTTCAAAGTGTCCGCCGTTGTGTCGCACACATAGTTGAAGACGCAATCTCGACTGCGACAGCACTTTCTGAATCACAGTCGCAAATTTCTTGACACGCCTCCACAATGCGTGCTTTAAGGTGGAAAATGTTCTGAAGTTTGACCTCGTACACTTTGGCTTTCAAGTGGCCCCACAAATAAAACTCAGCGGAGTAAGATCATAATAAAAAAATAATAAAATAATAATAAAAAAAAATATATATATTATAAATAAATTTTTGGACTATTTTGTAATTTTATTATTTTTCCCTATGGGTCCAGACTTACGGGACACCCTGTACAGTATGTGTGTTCGATACATTTAGTAATACGAGTATATGTGCTTTTGAGTGATTTGGAAACATTGGTCTATCTTTAGTCTCTTACCTTGTCATATCTTATTGTCTCCCTACACGATTGTGTACTGAACTTCAAATAGTATTTAAATACGTTATTGCTAATGTATTTGATTGCTACTGAATTTCAGTAACATCTACAGACATTTTTATAGAACTGTGATAGTTTATTATTAATGATTGCTTACTGAATTTCAATGACATATATGTTACATTAGTAGGCTACATTTTACTTCTTAGAGTGTCCATGTTACATGAACATTTAATTTCTGTAAATACAGTCCTGTACAGGTGCTCAAAAGGCGGAAGTGAATGGGATTACTGAGGCCATAACGGTGAAAGAGGATTCCATGAATATATAAATGCTATTAATTGCCATTGCTTGTCACTACTGATTTAGTTATGACTTATAAGCATATATACATATATACATAAATCACGAGTTAGCTTTTCCTACACACTACTAACCATAAGCTTTGAGCATAGCATATAGCACTAACTAACATTAGGGAAATAATATACTCGTAATATAGAATTAAGAGCAGTTATCTGTTTGACCTGACTATAACGGGATACGTCGTGGCCAGTGTAGTAACACCGCTTCCCGTCGATCAGCGAAGTTAAGCGATATTGCGTTTGGGTAGTAGTTGTATGGAGGACCGTCCTCCGCGTCCAGAATATGTAGCGACCCGTGGTTCGGATCCCATGTAAAGCCGTTGGTCTCCTCCGTCGTATAACCTTAGACGTTGCGAAGGAAGTTAAGTTAAATAACCCTATGGTAATTTAAGATGTATTATACAAGGTGTTTCTAAATTATCTTTCCTATTTCTTATGTAAATTAAAGGAACTAGGAAAGATAATTTAGGAACACCCTGTATTTCAAGTTTTTTTTTTATTTGTACATAATCGGTTGTTAATGAAATAACTATTTTAATAAACGTAATTTAATTAATTCAGTTTGTATATATTAATTGATCAACATTTTGGATTACTATTTTCATTTTTAAATTGTTCATATATATATATATATATATATAAGCAAACAACCACAGGGAAAAGGAAACACGAAGTCCGAGCGCTTTCGTGATATATTCACATTATCACATTTTCTGTTTCTCCTTGATAATGTGAATATATCACGAAAGCGCTCGGACTTCGTGTTTCCTTTTCCCTGTGGTTGTTTGCTTATTAATAAGATCACGTGTTATTCTGTGATTTTAGTGCATATATATATATATATATATATATATATATATATATGAAAATTATTAAATTATTTCACGAAAGTAACACGTGAAAAATATTTATGATGAATAAAACCACGCTTGAGCACCACTCTGTGTTTCCTTTCCTTCGTGGTTTTATTCATCATATATATATAGGTAAAAGGTAACATCCAAGAAGCTCATTTCTGTAGTACGTGGGTTTGAGTGTGCCCTTAGGATCACCTGAGCCAGAGTGGAAACAGGATGCCAGCGACTGGGAGTGAACCAGAGCGTCATCACTCAGAGTCCACCACCGAAACCCCTGAACTACCGGGCGCTCGTATATATACAGTATATATATATATAATATATATATATATTACCCACAAACAATTATGTTAAACCACAGTGATGTTCCTAACACATATTTAAATAATAACTTTACTACTGATTGATAATAATTAACGTTAAAACACAATAATTAACTATTTCGTTCTTTTGCAAAGATGGTGAGCCATCAACTCTGCCACAGTCAATACAGGAATTGTTCGAGACAGTGACTGAACTTCGGCAAAGTGTGAACCTTTTGGATTCCCGTATCCGAATCCTTGAAAATGAACTTCCAAGAATTATGGGTAAGTTCGAACGCTGTTATTATTAATCTTTTATCTCTGATGTGATGTGCGCTTTCGTGGTAATTCTTAAACTGGTGTTTGTTGACCAGCTGGAGGTGCCTTTGGATCAGTGCTCCTTTATCTAAGTATTTCCAGCGTGAAAGATGGCGCTAAAAATGGTAATTTTTAAAAGCAAGTTTCTCGGCACAATGGCTTTGGCACTCAACGGAGAAATGATGTGCCAATGAAATTATGACTTCTTGTATGTAACAAATAAAAAAATTACTAAAAAAAATGCATGGTGTAGATTAGGTTAAGTAGGTTGGTGTTCATGGTATCCTTTATTTTCCACTGTCCTCTGATGCGTGATGGGGGTGTACACGAAATAAGTGCCCGCATAGTGTAAATGAATCCTGAAGCTATTCTTTTCATTATACTTTTTCCTACTTTCCTATAGATCTTCTTTCACAACTTTTTCTGTCAGCAGTGGCTGGCGGAGGAGGGAGAATCTTATCTATTCTATAATTTATTATTATTATTATTATTATTATTATTATTATTATTATTATTATTATTATTCCTACGTGAAAGGTTTACGATATATGTCCATAAGTGTAAGTTTTCATTATTCCTTATTTTCATTTGCTTTTTTCTACTTTCCCTTTATTTTCCGTGCTTTTTTCTTGGATTAGCCTTCAGTGGATATTAGGGTCTCTCTCTCTCTCTCTCTCTCTGGCACCCGTTGCCATTGGTACCTCCTCGGTATGGGCCGCAAGGCCTTTTGAGGTACTTCTTTTCCTTGTAACTCCTTGTAACTCTCTCTCTCTCTCTCTCTCTCTAGATACTATATTTATTTAAAAAATAATCTCTGGGTTTTACTGTATTGTATGAGTTTGAATAACGGTTCTTTACAGGTCTTAAGTTTGTTAACCTACTTAGGTTTATTTTCATCTCATCTTGCTGTTGTATAACAACAACAATAATAATAATAATAATAATAATAATAATAATAATAATAATAACAGAGCAAAATGTTTATATTTATTTAAACTTTTATTATTTTAAGAGATAAAAATTGGCTTTTAAATACTCTTAAATATTTTCTGAAATACCTTCAGAGCTTTTACAAATGTAAATAGGCCTGTAATATTACCTTTCAGGTAAGCTCATTATCACGCGCATATATATATATATATATATATATATATATATATATATATATATATATATATACAGGGTGTCCCATAAGTCCGGTCTCATTGCAAAATTTATTTTAAATTAAATTTACAAAAGTAATACATTACAACTAAAACAAATGTTCAAATTGATGTCTTGTTTTGGGACCTTTTTTCTTTTGTTGCGGGTAGAATAACACGCAATAGCTAATATGGAAGTGAGTTACACTTATGAGGAAAAGGCCCTTACGAGTGTAACTTACTTCCATATTAGCCATTGCGTGTTATCCTACCTGGAACTAAATAAAGGTTCCAAAACGAGACATCAATTTGACCATTTGTTTTAGTTCTAATATATTACTTTTCTAAATTTAATTTAAAATAAATTTTCCTATGAGACTTGACTTATGAGACACCCTGTATTATATATATGCACCCCGGTGGTGTAGTGGTTAGCATCACTGACTATGAATCCACCGGGCCGGGTTCGATACCCGTTGACAGCAGTCGGCGCACGGCAAATCTAGCTTTTCATCCTTCCATACAATAAAATTGGTTGGTAGATAAATGGGCATTTTGGATAGCCGAGTGGTTAAGACTGTGCTACTGATCGGGAGGTCATGAGATCGAGTCCAGGCAAGGACTTTCTAGTTTCTGACTACCCGTGGTAGGTTGTGGTTCGGATTCCACGTTAAACTGTAGGTCTAAGGTGGAGCAACAAGCTTGACCTTCGTCAGAATGAACAATTCGGGCGGAAGCAAAACCAAGGTTAACCAAGGTTTTATATATATATATATATAATAGCCTTTTTTAATTAGGGGAACCACAAAGGTAAGAAAATACTACATGAAATTCTTAATTAATTGACTTATAAGAAAATAGTATTTTAGGACCAGTAAATGGTAAAAACTAAAAAGTTCGACAATTCACTGTGCTAACGTTTCGAAAAAACATATCATCATCAAGTCATGACGAAAGTCAGTGTACTGACAGTGTGAAAGCAAAATTCTTGTTGCTAACACGGACTCTAATTTAATTACTTCTTGTTTAATATGTATAAAACATTCCAAAATTTAATGTTTACTCTGCATCTAAACCCAGTTTGTAACTAAAGCACCCTACTTTCGGATTTTTGGCTGAGTTTGGTCCAACGATTTTAGAAGTGAAAAACTGTGTTTTATTTTAAAATTTTAAATAACCAATATCCAAATTTGTCAGTTCGTCAGCGTGTCTTTTCCGTTTTCTGTTGTATTTTTTGTATTTTTAAGTAAAAACATAGTTAACACAGTCCAACCCAGGGTTGCCATATTGGCCTATTTGGGGCCAAATTTCACGAATTTGGCCCATTTCAGGACCATTTGGCCCTTCAAATTTTAAGTTGGCCCCAAACCTTACTTTGGCCCATTTTTGGCCCTTTTCACACAGGGTGTTTGAAGTAAAACATAGATGCAAAAACATGATGAAAGAAGCCCTTGATCAAGTGAACAAAAGAGTACCTGAATCAAAACATCTGTTTAAGAGCCTCTCTAACCTAAGTCCTACAGTCACATTAAGTCAAACACAAAAGGTTAAGCTTAATGACCTCCCTTTCTCACACCTGGCTGAAGAAAATTTCGATCAAATAGAGGTACAATATAGAAAAATAAACTTTGTAAACTGGAAAGAAGAGGAAATATTCGGAGGTTCTATCCCTGATTCTCCTGCAAATTTTTGGAAAGGCATTCTAAAACATGGTAGCTTCAATGAACTTGCTCTTTATGCACTCCAGTGTTTAGTTACACCTGCCAGTAATGCAGTGGTAGAACGAATATTTTCACTTGTAACGGCGGTTAAATCCAAAGCTAGAAACCGAGTGCAGATCAATCTTTTGGATGCAATTATCCGTATAAGAGCAACACTTCTTGAAACTGAAGGATGTTGCAACAAAAGAGATGATTGCTCTCCATAACTAACTCTGGTGAGTGATGAGATATACAGAATAGGGCACGCGGAACTGTGTGGAACATTTGTATGATATTTTTAACTTTGTAGTAGATATATACTATACGTTTGGGATGTTACCTCAATTTGGCCCTTTTTGGCCCATTATAAAAGTCAATTTGGCCCCACGACTCTAAAAAAGTCTGGCAACCCTGGACTCCAACCCATATAATATGTAAAATTCAAATTCAGTGCGCCAAATTCGGCCTAGCCTAATGACCTGTGTGGAAGATGGCTGACGTTATTTTTATTTTTTATTAGACTGTTATCAAAGTCTCAGTAGGTATTTTGTAGTAATATATTTTTTCATGTTTTATGTAAATATTTTTAATTATAAAAATCTAAAATAAGCTAATTTACAATTTCAATACTGTTAGATGTAATTCATATGGTACCATTTGAGAAATGACCAATGAAAGCGATTGATATATGTTTAGTTGAAAGCCATGATTGTTTAATTAGTTATATATTATTAAAATATTCTAAATAATTTTTTTTGCGCTGCCGAACATTTTAGTAATAAGTACGTAAAAGGTAAAGAAAAATTTGTAATTAGCATCTCAGCCGTGACGTCGACTTGGGGGTTGCAGAAATGGGGGATGAATGGGGGAATAAATTGGTGTTAAAAATTGGCTTTTTTATTGATAAAAAATCAGCCAGACTGGCTGGGTGCAAGCAAAAAATGCTTAAGCTGCAGAACTATATATTATTTTGACTATGGTAAAAAGCAGGATAACTTAAGTATAAAAATTTCTTGAAACTCTGTCCCTCTGAATGTAAATAAACTCTTAATTGACAGCTGTTATTTTATGTATACCTGTTGATTAAACAGATATAAACTCTTTTTTTTAAATTTAATTATAACTGATATAACTGCAAATTTTAAGTTGAAAATGGTGTATAATTTACAGTAATGAAATATATACATTACAGTTAAGTAAAAGAGTATCATGTGAATTGTGGACATAATGTTATATCAGAGGGATAAACCACATGATGTGTTTTTAATTCCTGCTTTTTACTCACTTCGTCTATTTCAGGGCAATGGCAAGCCACGGATTACCTGCAATTGCTCAATTCCTATATAGACCTAACGCCTAATAATGGAGACCCGGTTTAAACAATTCACATACACCGACATTACCTTTTTTAATATTGCTACTCTTTATCTATCTATCTATCTATCTAATCGCGTTTGAAACTATGCCTTCTTACAATCACTAGGCTACATTCATAAGCTATTATGTAAAAGATCAAACAAAGTGGGGAATGTTAACTGTATGATTGCTTACCTCAAATCACAATCATATGAACACATTCTAATTCAGGGCCTTTTAAATACCTCATTTTTTATGCGCCATTTGGAAATATTTTCTGGCAGGGTTTTTTATGAACATTAAGTACAAATCAAAATACCCTGATAATGACTTTTTTCGTCACATACAGTTAATTTTTAGTGTACAATTAAGTCATAGTGCATTTATCACTAGGAGAATAAATAAACATTATGAACCAAATACCTCTTGATTGGTCAGAAATATAAGTTGGCCTCTGATAAGTATATTTTTATTTCATTATCAGTTGATTCAAATGGACTAACTTTCTTTTGCCTAATTATTATTATTATTATTTAAACAAATGTAATTGGGGTATAGTACCTCCTCTCTGAAGATTAAGGCAATTATATATAAAGATCCGAAACTGATGATATTTTTCATTATGCATATAGTACATTATCCCACCAAATGAATATTAGGTAATCGCCACCTAGCGTATGGAGTGAGAACTAAGCTTTACACAAGGGCACACTCGCATAACTTATATTATTCAAAACTTGATTAATAATATCACATTAACCTAAAACAAATACAAACCTAAATGCTGAACGTATTAACTGATCCTATATTTTATTAGATATTGTTAAAGTATGTAATCATAAACTTAAATTATATTTTAATATTTATTAAATTTTATCGTGGTTTAATTTAGTTCCCTTTCCAAACACTAGATGGCAGAAGAGAAAAAGTAAACACAAAAATGGGCGGAATTTCGGATCTTGTAATAAATAATCTTTGGTTAAGTCGAGCAAAATGTCAATAGCCATTTTTAAAATTAATTTAATTTTGACTTAACCTTTCTATATATGAGTGTACAACCATACGTTGATTAAGTATCACGCTGCGTAGGCCTATTGAAAAGTCAGTCAGGTTTCTCCCAAGTAATAAATGTATACAACGGGCCTATTTCAATTTCGCATTATTAATTTACATACTAAAATTCTTTCAGAGTTAGTGTTATTTGATATTAATTACATTTTTCATTAAAAACTATTTCGGAATGAAGGATTTGGCTTACACTTAAAAGAACCATATATATTTTTTCTTCTCATATCAGAGGCGAAATTTTCTGCTTTGAGAAATGTTCAATGAATTCGAGTGTTCGCCCAGAAACTGTAAAATTTCTAGTCTAAAAAATTACTAATTGATATAATAATTTTTTATTTTTTTAATATTTCATTCTTTTTGGTCACAGTAAAAACAAAACCTAAAACAAAACCCATTCGTTACTAATGATTAATTTTTTTTTAGGCGAACTTTTTTCTGAAAGTGGTACAAAATGGGGTTCCTTCATACTTTACAAAACTAATCCAGTAATACATGATATAGTATAATGGTTTAGTATTTCATACGCTATTTTATTAATTCTAATAGAATTTTCCTAGTTTAAAAGTTTGATTAAAATCTAGATTCTTGGAAAATAATTCGGACTTGGATCACTTTGCACGACAAAGGACGTCACCATAGTTTTGGCATGATGTAGACGAGAGTCTTTTCTCCTTAAGTTACTTCATGTGGTGGCTTCTGATCCTTCAACGTCATATCTATGTTACTGTCTATGACTTTCTTATACCCGATTTCAATTTCTCAAATGCGATAAAGTTATTTTGGCGTGTTTCTGAATTATTTTTGAGACACAGTGAGATATTTCTTGCCGTATCATTCTTTTTAACCCCATTTTATAGGTTTAGGAAAGTATCATCCCTTACCCTCATCCAATTTTTCGTTGAATATCGAACTTATTTTAGTTGCGAGTATAAAGTACCACAAAATATACAGTTACTCATAATCACACCGAAATCCTAAATGGTTTAATCCTTAATCTCTACCCATTATAAAAGTTCCGTTGGCAATACCCGGGCTACTGGGGTACACCAGTACCCCTGGTAGGGTTTAAGGGTTAATGACAAAACTGAATGGATGCCAGACTGTAGGCTGGTTTCAGTTTATTTTCTTGATATAGGTTCCTTTACCATCCACAGAGTAAACACATTTAATATATGTCGTTGTTTTTGTACGCAACAATGAACATATTACTATAATTAAATTGTCATTATTCTCTTGGAAGATATATATTATATATGTGTAGGCTATATATATATATATATATATATATATATATATATATATTATATATATATATATATATATATATATATATATATATACACACAGGGCGTCCCAAAAAAATGTATACACACTTTAACAGCTGATAGCTCAATTGATGTTTCTTTCTTTCCAAGTTAAACCCATTAGAATTAATAATGGCAGTCAGACTAAGCTTTGAACAAAGGAAATTCATTCTAAAATGCTACTGGAAGTGTGAAAACGCAGTTGAAGTGCAAAGACAGTTTAGGAGGGAGTTTCAAACAGATCCACCAACGCGACTTACCATCACTCGAATTAGAGATAAGTTTGAAGCCGATGGAACTGTTCAGAATGTCCACAAGAAGCGTTCCGGAAGACCACGGACATCGACAAGCCCCACAAAGCAAGAAAGAGTACTGGAAACGTATCACCAAAGTCCAAGAAAATCTGTGCGGCAAGCGAGTCGTGAGGTAGGAATTTCAGAATCGTCTGTCCAACGCATTTTGAAGCGCTGTCAATGGAAAAGTTACATTCCAAGATTAGTCCATGCTATTAATGAAGATGATGATGATCCGGACCGAAGAGTGGAGTATTGCGAGTGGTACTTGGCACGAGGTGGATGTGGATTGGACGAAGGGGTTTCGTAGAATACCCTCCGCGTTCACCAGACCTCACACCACTAGACTTTTTTTTATGGGGATACTTAAAAGACAAAGTCTACGCTATAAAACCTGCAACAGTCGCTGAATTGAGAGCAGCCATTGAACGAGAATGCACACAAATACCAAACGAAATGTTTCGTGATGTTTGCGATTCCATTGCTTCGCGTTATCAGCAGTGCCTGGACCAGAACGGACGTCAGTTTGAAAACAGGCGTTGACAAAACAATTAAATAATGTCTGTAGATTCTATTACATTTTGAAAATGAAATGTATTTTAATAAACACTGCCTTTATAAGTATTTAAAGTGTGTATACATTTTTTTGGGACGCCCTGTATATATATATATATATATATATAGCCTGAGGTTTTGACAGCAGTATATATAGCAGCCTACAGTGCTAGTTCAGCCTCCTTAATAGTAAGAAAAGCCGGTAAATAAATGTAGGCATACCCATTCGAAGCAGAGATCTGCTGCAGTCTCTCATATATCGATGATAATATTCCAAAACCTCGTAAAAGCAACTTACCCCAGATTTAGTTTTTTTTTTTTCATTATTTGCTTTAATTCTTGTTGGCACATGACCGAAGAGAGGCTTCAAAAGCTTGTAAATTACACGAGACATTAGAGTCAGTTTTTCTCCTGTAAAATCGCGGTTTGGTGCTTATGAAGTTTTGGAAGGTATACGAGTATATCGCTACTCCAACTCGTAATAAGATGAACAAAGACTTGAAGATACCATAGTAATTTTAAGTCGAGTCTCGACCTATCACTACCACAACATACTATAACAACCGTTTACTCTTCACTGGTTTCTAAAAATAAACTTAAAATAGATACATGAAAGCGGTCCTCAGCTTATAACTAATATCGATGTTTCTGGGCTTTGAAGCGTAATAGCTACAGTAATCGTGGGGGTTCATGGAAAAAGGGTTTTATCCACTTAAGATACTAATATACAAACATTTATACCAAAGTGTCGCTATCATCAAAGGATGTTTATGAAGAATATTCAAAGAGAAAATAACAGAGAACTTGGCATCAAAGAAAGCAAAAGGAAAACGAGAAAAAAAAATTAGAGAAAATTTTCAATGAGTTTGATCTTAATATCGAAGCAGTTTCCAGTTATCAGGTCATCCCATAAGTAATGTCGTTTTTTTACCTTTATTTCCAAATGAAAATAAAACTACATCAAAATAAATTTTAATCAATTTTATATTTTCTTTCACTTTCTATGACTCTCTGCCACCTCTCTACAAGCATTTCAATTCCATATTGATAAAATTCCTTCGGTTTAGAAGCAAAAAACTCGGAGAGGGCAATGTTGATAGCCTCGAAACTTTCAAGTTCTTTCCCGTCAGGGTAGTTTTGAAAACTTCTGAATAGGTGGTAATCTGATGGTGCAAGGTCTGGTGAATACGGAAGATGTGGAATTTTTTCCCAACCAAGCTGTTCAGTTTTGGCAGTGGTGATTTGAGCAGTATGAGGATGCGCGCTGTCCTGTTGAAACACACCACCCTTGCAATTGGCCAAAGAAGGACGTTTTGTTTGCAATGCAACGCTCCGTCTTTGAAGTTGCTGACAGTAGACTTCGGCTGTAATGGTTTGATTGGGCTGCAACAGTTCAAAATGAACCACTCCTTGAATATCCCACTAAACGCACAGCAAAACCTTCCTGGGGTGCAGATGTCCTCTTGGCTGTGGTGTAGCAGATTCCCCAGCACTGACCCACTGCCGATGACGCTTAACATTGTGATGAAGCACCCAATTTTCATCCCCAGTAATGAGTCGATTCAGAAACGGTGCTTGAAGTTGCCAAAAATGCAATGAAGAGCAAATGTTCACGCGATCTCTACAGTTGTCTGGTGACAACGTATGGGGAACCCACTTCCCAAGTTTCGACACTTTTCCAAGTCGTTGCAGGTGGCGATGAACTGTGGAACCGGTCGAATTTAGTCGCTAGGCAAGTTCTTCAACAGTTACAGCAGGATTTTCTTCAAGTGTAGCTATCAGAAGGTCATCATTGAACTCAACAGGTTGGCCCGAGCGCGCTTCATTAGTTAAGCTATAGCCACCAGACCTAAACTTCTGGAACCATCTTTGACATTTCCTTACATTTAAAGCTTCCTCCCCATAAATATTCTGAATATTTTTTGCGGCTGCAGTCGCGTTATTTCCTTTTCTAAACTCATAAAGCATTACATGCCTGGTGTGTTCCTCTGACACCTCCATCTTATCCGTAAGGGTGAAATAAACGAAGATTGTTAACACGATGAAACTTCACTTAGAGTGAGAAGTAACATGTCTAAACACATAAAAATTCGAGTTTTCCACAAAATATACAGAGAAACATGTGCAAACACGACGCGAATTTAGCAATGCAAAAAAATGACATTACTTATGGGATGACGTGATACTTCGAACTTTTATGTACATATTCTAATGTTCTAAGTTCATTTTCATTGGTCTGTATTATTGATGTTTAAGTTAAATGCATTCAGACATTACAGTGTATAAAATACCATCCATCGACCGATTAAATTTTCGAAACACCGAAAAATTAAGCTGAAACTATAAAATACTTTAAATTCTCCACGTTGGTTTCACCAAAATTTATCAGCCAATATGAAGAAAGGCCAATGCCCGTAGCTGAGTGAACGCAGTGAGATTGGGGATCCGACTCCCATTGGTGCTGGTTAATAAAAATCCAGGATTAAGAGTAATGGGCCGCGTTAGTTGGCCTGAGCGCTGTGCCATATAGTTTCTGGTCCTCCTCACTGATTATTACTAACTCTTTCAGTATCAGTGGCATTGTAATGTCCCACCGGAAATAATAATAATAATAAAAATAATAATAACATCGCACTGAAATACAACTTCACCAATGTTTCTTTATCTACAGCAGGGTTTCTTAACCTTTTCATGCATATTAAACATTCATTGCTACGTTTGATAAAATAAATTGCTTTTTATGAGGCAGGAGGGGTCAAGGGCTTCACTATAGCGCTCGCAAGCAAAGTTTTAGGTGATGGTGGAGAGCACTTTACACAGCTTAAAGAGCACTTTGGTGCTCGCGAGCACCAGGTTAAGAATCCCTGATCTATAGGCTTAGTTTAGTTGTGAGAAAAGGAACTCAAAATGGGTGTAATGTAAGTAAATGACGAGTTACTAAAATATTTGGTTTTGAATAACAATAAATCTCGTACTTTTTCGTTTAAAGAAAAATATATTGATGAACGAAAGGGTTTCAAAAGTAAAGAATTATTTCGATGTTTATTTCGAAGATTGATTATTTATTTCTATATTAAATAACCAATCTATTCCGTACTTCATGAAGTAGTTTCCTGACCAACACGGTTTCCTTTTCTCAGTACGAATAAACGAACGAACTATACAGAGGGTTGACAAAAGTAAATTAGGCATTTTCAGTTTTTCTTTTCCAGTTTTTGATTTGCTAATAAAAGTGAATAAATAATAAGAGATTTATTGAATGAATGTATTTAGAAACGTGTTTTCTCATTTCCATTATGTAAAACTGACGCACGTTCTCACATTTCATTGATATGAGCTTTGAGACTTCTTTTTGAGGACAAGCATCATATTGTCTATTTCGTCAACACTGTGTAATAATGTTGGTTCAGGAATGGGAAGGTGATTACATTACACACTCACTGTACATAGTTAATGCATCATCAAATATGGCCAGTGGTAACCCAATGGTAGGCCGCTGGGCTGTTAATATACATTCTACAGGTCCCGGGTTTGAATTTCGGCTCAGGTTTCAGATTTCCCTGGTGGATTATGGTTTAGAAAAGCTGTAGGTGCTCTCTGTCTCTCTCTCCCCCCCTCCACACACACACACACACACACACACACACACACACACATTTGGCTAATAAATTTAACCAAACTAAACTTAACCTAACCCAGCCTAGCCTAACCTTAATTATATCCCCTTTTCTCATGATAAAAAATATCATTTCTAAAGATAAACCATCGTGATACGCACGTTCATGTCGCGATGGGCTCTGTGTATACCTTAAAGATTGTCGCGATTCCGTAGGGAAGCCAAGACCACACACACACACACAAAATATGAAAATAAAATATATGAAAAGAGTTACCATTCAAATTCTTTGGAATGAAACTCAAGCCAAAATATCGATGAATTAGGCTCCTGCGAAAATTTTGTCACTTAAGAATTTTATAGACGTGCTTCGTGGCCACGTCGCAATGCTCTTCCCGTAAGGTCAACGAGGTTAAGCGACGTTCGGCCTGTTCAGTTGTTGTATGAGTAACTGCCTTCCGCGTTCAGATGACCAGTAAAGGGTTGGGATCCCACTTAAAGCTTTAGGTCCTCTCCGTCACATGACCTTTGCCGTTACGAGGGAAGTTAAACAATCCCAAATATTATTATCTTTAAGAAATTTATATCTTTAACATAAATTTTAGAATTTTAAAGTCGTGCAATGATAATTTCTAAAATTAAACTATAAACCTATAAACGAACAAATTTTCACTAATTGTCCTAAATTATAGTGTGTTTTTTTGTTCCAGGGTTGCTTGGCACTAAAACTTCTCTCCCTGGGTATCCTGAAGATCCATATAGCAGCCAAGATTACGGAACCAATTTGCAGGGCTCCGCAGATGACCTTTTGACTCAAGTAAACCGTTTGAATGGGTTGGTTAAGTCAACCTTACCGGAATTTCCTCCTTCACTACCTTCTTTATCCGAACAGGACACCGATCGTAATATAACTTCTCCCATTACAGAGACTGAAGTTTTCTCAGAAACTTTCAACAGGCCAGGTTATGGGGTAACAGAGCAGTCTCCAACTTTGCGCACAGGGACCAGCCAAAGCCCTCCTACCCTTCCCTACGATGAAAGTGACCATCCCAAATCCTCCGGCGAAGAGCCATCAGAAACACCTTCCCCGACGGAGTCTAAAATTCCAGCGGAGGAAAATGAAGAGGAGTACGAAGGGTCGGCGGTTATCCCTGAATATCTCGAGCCACCGTCAACTATTCCTGGATCTAAACCCAACCTCGAAAAGAACTATTATGATAATTACGATTATGATGATGATTATTATGATGGTTACGATTACGATTACGGATATGGATTGTACAACGAAAATTTTCCTCGAGGAAGAGCGAAAAGGAAGATGAAAAATGGACACAGTACACTCAACGCCGAAAATAAGTCACGGGACCGTGATCATCTTCCCCAAAATACAACTTTCATTCCAGAACCTTTAACAACAACAACAACAACAACAACAACATCTTCAACACTGGATACCAGTACTAAACGAGCAAAAGAAAGTAAAATAAGCCAAATTGAGAAAAATGAAGTGAAACTGAGTAAAGAGAGAAACTCTTCAGATCCGCTAATCTCGAATGAGTCTCATGCAAATGAATTATCAGAAGTCACTGAACATTCCAAGAAACTCAAAAAAGGTAAACATTTCGGAAGAAACAAGAAATATGAACTCAACTATGGAAAAGGGAATAAACACAAGGACTGGAAAACTTCAAAATTGAAAAAAAGTTTCTTTAAGAACAGACCCAATTTGAAAAACAGGAGATCCAAACGAAGTCTGGAGTTCCTGTGGGACAGCGAACACTCTGAAAGTAAAGATTTTACCTGGATATAGGTCACGAATAACGATAGGAACTACAATGATATTAAACTTGTATATTAAAATTTAATATCAAATATTTTTTATTAAATTTGCTTTGCTAGCTTGACCTTGAAATTTAATTTGACCTATTAACTTATAAGAGAAGAAATTAATAGGCCTATAACGACTTGATATTAAAATAAGAATGCAAATTATTATGAAAACTGGAATTGTATCAAAAAACTGATAGATTACTAAGTCAGTCATGAAACTGCTCTTCATTAATTAATTATTATTAAATCAATTTTAATATTAATTAAAATAATAATTACAATTAAATTTACTTCTTAAAAACAATTTTATAATTGTAGTATTCTTTTATGATAAAACATAGTGTCACACACACATATATATATATATATATATTATATATTATATATATATATTATAATATATATATTAAAACACTAATTCAACTCACTAGAATTACTTAGTGATATAGTATGTTTAAGTTCATTTTAGTATGTGAATAAGTCATCTCTTAGCAGTAATTAACTTTCTATATATTATATATATATATATATATGCTTTTGTGATTCATTTTGGTTTCTCTCAAAAGATCTATAGTTGGAAAATGATTACTAATTTGTATATATATAATGTTTTTTATTATACAGGACCTAAGCATTATATAATGTATGTACTTAAAAATTTGGACACAAAGAATGTTTCAATTTGTTTTTCACAGAATCTGTATGGTAACCAGACAAATTTGGTTATTAGTACTTAATAAGTTAACTACCGTGTGTGTGTATAAATATATATATATATAGATATATATATATATATATATATATATATATATTATATATATATATATATATATATATATATTAGGATGTAATGGTTTCCAAATTTTTTTACCAATATATATGAAATTTCCTATCGACTTTTTGATGTGGATATTTTCTTTGTTAAAAATTAAATTTTCATTTCTCAACCAATTATTTTTTTTTGAAGTTTCCCTGTTTACACGTGATAAAATTTTTTTAATAAAAATTTGATTTTTGTTTGCCCATTTATTTTACTGGAATTTAAAATGGTGTCCTGCTGGTCGTATATATCAGGGGCAGATCCAGACCGATGCAACCACTACACGTGCATTGGTCAGAAAGATATGTGCTCCATTTGCATCGGTCAGATAATTGTTTTATACAGTCTTAGTGTGGTTTGTTTGTGAAAACATTTAATCCCTACCCATTATAAAAGTTACGCTCGCAATACACAGGGTAGTCGGGTATACCAGTACCCCGGGGTAGGGTTTAAGAGTTAAAAAAATGAGCTAAAAAATATAATTATTATGTATTAATCACTAAAGGTAAAATATGTCATCTCGACTTTAGTGAGGATGACATTTTTTGCCAAAATGGGTGAAAGATAGTTAATATTAAAAGGTTAATTTTAAAAAAAATTGTAACAAACTTTTTTTTTTATAATCCTTAAAACTTTGGTACAATTTTAAATTAAATTTGCTTTCATGAAAATGTGTACCAATTACAGTATTAGAAGAAAGGGGAGGTGGTATTGCGTTAATTTGTTTGCTTATTCATGGAGAGAACACTATTTATTACTTGTTCGCTCTTCCAATGGGGAGCACGAGTGGAAAAGTCTTTCCTTCGTACCGTCTGTTAATAACTGATATTAACATTTTTCGGCGTGTACTGAAATTTCTTCCAATGACAACATTCGTCCACGTATGACGTCATTCTAATAGTCACTTAATACGTCAGGTCAGTTATGTTTCTCAGATTTAGTTTCAAAGTGGAAATGCAACGATGTTTGAGAACGTTAAGCGACTCGTTTAAGCTATCTTAAAACGCGTATAAACTACTGACATATTTACGGAACTGAGTGAAGAATGACTAAATTTGTGAAAGTACTTTAATAAAGGTAAAATATATAAAAATTGTGAACATTTTGATGTAGTCGGCGGGAGCGTATTTTTCGATATTCAGTGCCAAGAAATACATAGTTTGAAAACACTAATTTAGGTTAGTAAAGTGTTGCTTATTACGTATGGATCTGCGCGTAATATGTCCTTGTGTGATTGTGCATTAAACTTCAGTGTGTCCAGACATAACGTTGTCGACTGGTACAGTATAACTTTTATAATGCATTCATGCGTGTTTAACATCCAAGAAGAAATGAGGAGGCCCCATAAAGTAGTGACAATTGCTGAAAGTTATTTAACAGTCTATATGTGGCGTTTCACAGGTAGGAAGGAGAATTTGTTTGACTTTGTTAAAGGTAAGTTTATTCCGTGTTGATTTTACAGGGTGGCCACAAAGTCCCTTTGCATGAAAACCAAGGGCAACAGATAGATGTGCTGTAATTTCACTGCGAAGGGACTTTGTGGCCACATTGTACCTATTGCCTTCAGCTCTGCTACGGCTCCACAATGATTAATGACTAACTATAGACCAAGCAATCTTAGAGTTGGTTCTCTACTAGGGAATAGTGACCATTTGATCATACGTTTTTTTAAGATAGAATTAAGTAGTGATCTAGTCAACAATGGCCATCTAGTGCCTTGCTTCTCAAAGGGTGACTATCGTAAATTTAGGGAGTTGGTAGACTCAGTAAAGTGGGATAATGAATTTGCCAATAATGCTGTTGAGATGTGATCTAGATTAAAAAAAATTTGAGGATGTACAATGTAGATGTATTCCTTTCAGAACTGTTAGGAATAATAAGATTAGGAACTTTAAATAGGAAACCTTTGTGGTGGAATTGGGAAGTAGCTAAAAATGATTAAAAATGATAAAGAATCTTCAGGGAATTTAAAAGCAACAATAGCCTTGTGGACTTGGATAATTATAGGATAGCTTATCTGAGGCACTAATTATTTTGTTCGCTAGGTCTATTAATTATGCAGAGATACCAGATGAATGGAAAAAAAAGCAAATGTAGTAGGCCTACCCATTTACAAAAAAGATAGTGAAAAGGAGGTAGGAAATTATAGGCCTGTCAGTTTAACATCTTGGTTAATATTCATCTTTTAACCTACTCACGCGCGGTTAAAACAGTACAATATATTGAATTGCCATTCAAAACTGACTAAGAAAATATATATGTTGTGCAAATTTGTTCAAATGTACTTTTTTAATAAAATATATTTCCTGTTTTGGCTATAATGTACTTTTTTTCATAAAATATTTTTCCTGATTGGGCTATTTTTTCGCTACTCTGCGACTTAATTAGTTGGTTGGGTTTTGTTCTGGCTATTTTTTTTTTCCAATTGGATTCAGTTTAGTGGTGTTTGTGATAGAATTATGACGTGCCATTCGTGTAATTTTGACTTTGAGAACTTGATTCGTCATGTGCCCTAGATGAAGACAAAGGATTGCATGTTTTTATCAATTACGGCGTTATTCTCTCATCCTTAATTTGCCCGAAATGTGACAGTGAGTGCCTAATACGAAAAGATCAGAAGATATTTAGGTGAAATAACCAATATTAACCGGTTAGGTTAATTGAATGCCCAGTTAGGTTAATTGAATGCCCGGTTAGGTTAATTGAATGCCCGGTTAGGTTAATTGAATGCCCGGTTAGGTTAATTGAACGCCCTTGATGATTGGTTAGGTTAAGTCGCGATATTTTCGTTAGTTTAAATGAAAATGATGAGAACAAACTTTTCTGGTTAATTTTGAGGTGTTTTGTACGAAACTGCCATCCGTTTCCTGTGCAAATGCGTAGTTTTCGAGATGACGATATCTCGAAAACTACGCATTTGCACAGGAAACGGATGGCAGATTCGTGCAAAACACCTCAAAATTGACCAGAAAAGTTTCTCATCATAAAAACAGATTGGGTGTAAAAACGAATAATTACCAACATCTTTGATAGGCAAGATACTAGAAAGACTTTTAAAGAATAATATTCAAAGTTATTTGGAAATTTTTAATCTTATTTCAAGTTCTCGACATGAATTTAGATTAGGAAGGTCTTGTTTGTCTTATCTTTTAGACATTTTAGTTTGTAACATAAGGTAGATAATCAGGCCTGAATTTAGGGGGACCCAGGGGGCCATGACCCCCCTGATGAATAGTTTATATTACACATGTTCATTTATTTGTTAACTTCGCCTTAGAAGAAAAAGTAGACGTTGCTGCTGTGATGGAAGATATAGATCACGTCATAAGCGCTTTTTCAAACTGCTGTGAGAACATCGATAGAATAAGTACAGAATGATCTAACGAAATAACCGATTTGATAACAAAACTCTGGCCTATGCGGAGCAGTCAAGGATTGCACAAATTTGCAAACTACAAAGAAACCGTGCCACTCTACCAGATGACTCCCCCAAGGATTACTTCGGGAGAGTAGCGACAGTCACACTCGTGGACCATCTTCTGTCGGATTTGAACGACGATTTTGACCTACACAACGTACTGTGGCTCTTGGGATAATGCTAATACCATCTATGATGGAACAGAACGCTGACTAGATGGAAAAAAGGACAGAATTTGCAAACATGAGAGATGACATTCTGACACCTTTTGTCACTACAAGCCGAATTACAATGCTGAGAAACAAAGTGGACTGCTTGAACACTTCTAAATCCACGTTCTGTTGTGGAAACACTCCAGCATACACCGGCCACTTTGTTCCCAGATGTCACAGCGATGTTGAGTCTTCTTGCTACCATACCAGTTACATCTTGAGTGCGAGCGTTCATTCAGTCACTTACGCACACTGAAGATCTACATAAGATCAACAATGGGCGAAAATAGGCTAACTGGTTTAGCTCTATTAATGATTCACTGCGAAATTGATCTGGATTATAACATTATTTTAGACTCCTTCGCGAGAAGGAATCCACATCGCATGGAACTGGTTGATGTTCTTCAGGATTAGATTGAGTGAGTGAGGGTGACTGGCCGTTACGTCATCTAGCATTGGTCGTTGGTTGTATATACGTAGGTAGCGACGGCACAAAATTAAATTTGTGTAAATAATTAATTTTTGCTGTAATTTTTTATTTATTTATTCTTAAAGCTGTAATTGTGACGCATAAACAACTATGGATATTATTTGCTTGATACTTATGTATTAAATTCGCTCATATTTTGCTGTTTGTAAATATGGTGGATTTTATAATTCCTAATTGTGTGTAAGCATTCACGCATATTTTAACGCGACATTCGTAGAGATGTACCTATCTGCAAAGTACTGTACCTATATGTGAATGTACCGTGCACTTCTTTGGTGTGATTTAGTTCTAACCCCTCTAGGTATATGTAACAATGTACTATACTGTACAGTATTTCATACGTTTGTCAAATGAGTATGTGTTCACTTCAGTACGTAAGATTAAAGAATAGGTATACATTTTTATATTTTTTTTGTCATTGGCTTATTAATCTTTGAAATAGATTTGCTTGCCCCCCACCCCCATCTCCTGATCTAAATCCTGGATCCGGACCTGGATAATTGTAATGTATCATAGATACTATTTATTTGGATTTTAGTAAGGCATTTGACAAGGTTCCACATAGGAGACTTCTGTATAAATTAAAAGGGCATGGCATATTGGGGTCAATTATAAATTGGGTAGAAAAAATGGTTAGAAGACAGAACAGAGTCATTCTAAATGGTCCTGAATCTGGGTGGCAGAAAGTGAAAAGTAGGGTACCACAGGGATCAGTGTTAGGTCCATTACTCTGTATTTTATATCTAAATGATTTAGGGAAGAGAGTCTGTAGTAGAGTTTCTAAATTTACAGATGAAACAAAAGTATCATCGTTACCCTGGTTACTTGTATAGAAAATTCTTATAAACTGCAAAAAGATCTTGATAGATTAATTGTCTAGGCTCGTAAATGGCAGATGGAATTCAGTGTTCAAAAATGCAAAGTCATCCAGTTTGGAAGAAATAATGAAAACTTTAGTTATGTGATGTAAGGAAACTGGTTAGAGCAGGCAGGCCTACTTCTAACATGTTAACTGGGTGGGCCCACGTACAAAGATTTCGCCCACCTACTAAAATAAAATAAAAGCATAATATATAATATACGCGTATATATGCATCAACATATACATACATTTTATTTGATTTGTTATATGTGATCAAATACAAATCCAAAAAAAACCCGCTTTTAACTCACCCACTAAAATTGTCTTAGAAGTAGTCCTGAGAGCAGGGGTTCCCAAATGGGGGGGTACGCGGCATCCTGCTTTGGAACTAACTTTCACATAGAAACGTACTTTCGAAAGACGGTGCAGCGGATACACTATCTTTTGAGCGATTTTGAGTAGTGGAGTGGTACGGGGTACTTGCCGAAGCCATCGGGCGGTACGCAGCTGAAAAAAGGTTGAGAACCTCGAGGTTAGAGGATGTTGGACAGGAAAAAGATCTTGGCATTATAGTTGGTAGCGATCTAAAATTTTCTAAACAGTGCTTAGAGGCTAGAAATAAGGCAAATAAAATGTTAGGTACAGTATTATTAAGAGGGATGTTAGTTAAAAAAGTAAGGAAGTCGTCTGTAAATTATATAATTTTTATGTTAAGCGTCACTTAGAATACTGCATTCAAGCTTGGTCCCCTCACCTTAGACATGATATTGATATGCTTGAAGGTGTGCAACGTAGGGCAACGAAGTTTATTCTTAACTTAAGAAAATTGGAATACAGGGAAAGATTAAAGGAAGTGGGTATGTTTAGTTTTCAGAGACGTTGTTTGAGGGGGGATATAACACATGTTCAAAATGTTTTCAGGTTTGAACAATTTAGATGTAACTTTTTCTTATTGGAGTCCGATGGAAGAACTCTAGGGCATAATAAGAAAATTAGAAAACAGACCTGTAGGCTGGATCTACGAAAATACTTTTTTAGTCAGAGTAGTGGATTTTTGGAATGACTTGCCATATGATGTGGTAATAGTAGCAGCTTAGTTTTACAAAAATTTGGACGCTTTCGTGAATGAGAGAGAGAATTTGTAGATTGTAAATAGTGTATATTCTTAGCTAAATTATGTAGGCTACTTTGGTAGCTCTGTAAATGGTTGTATGTTAATCAGC
Organism: Bathynomus jamesi; assembly: GCA_023014485.1. Classification (NCBI taxonomy): domain Eukaryota; kingdom Metazoa; phylum Arthropoda; class Malacostraca; order Isopoda; family Cirolanidae; genus Bathynomus; species Bathynomus jamesi. The sequence goes on from JAJOZX010003841.1 coordinate 296,615, forward strand.
TGATTTGAGATCAACAGTTTGCACAATTGTATTATAGAATATAGCTCATGACTTGAATAACCTCGACAGGCCCGAGTGGCTTCATGTTTTCTAAATGAAATGTAACATAATGGTCGCATGCAGCAGCACGTAGCTGGTCGCCTGGCTTGAATTCTGATCAATTGACTTAAAAAACACCGCTTTATTATTCCCCCATATTTTTTGCCTTGTTATTCGCGTGCCTCATTATCAAACGCCGTGTTTATCAGCGTATTTAAATAAATAAATAATAAGTCCGGCATCATAGGAAAAATAATAAAAAAAGGCAAAACAAAAGCTTTTATTTACAGAACGTGCTCAATATGTCCATCATTGTTTTCAATACACAAATTCAGACGTGATACCCAGTCAGCAAGCTCACGGTGAATGATGTCAGGAGTAATGGTGTTACATGCCCCAATAATGCGCTGCCGCAAATGTTCAACACTCCTAATTTTCTCTGCGTATACCAGCGCTCTCAAGTGGCCCCAGAGATAAAAATCTAGTGGCGTGAGATCCGGGCTTCTAGCTGGCCATTCCACAGGCTCTCGACGTCCTATCCAATGACCAGGGAATTGTTGGTACAGGTATTCCCTTATTTGGGTGCTGTAATGTGCAGGAGCGCCGTCTTGCTGGAACCAATTTGGGAAATTTCCTTCTTCGTTCAAGACACTGGGAAATGCTTCTTCCTTGAGCATACGTAGGTAGGTGCTTCCAGTGACATCTTCATCGAAAAAGAGGAGGCCTATGATGCGATCCTTCCAAATGCCACACCATACCATCACCCGAGATGCACCTTGTTCCTTTGAAGAGGTATACCAGTGAGGGTTGTTTTGAGACCAGTAGCGGGTGTTCTGTCGATTTACCTCACCATTTCCATAAAAAACAGCCTCGTCACTGAACAGAATGGTGGACGGGAAATTGGCATCCCGAGCATATTGTTCCGTAGCCCATTCACAAAATTCCATCCGCCGTCGGGATCATCATCTTCGCTTAATTTCTGTAGGATCTGAAGTTTATATGGATGCCATTTGTGAGCCTGAAGAATGCGATGGATGCTACTTTTCGACACTCCTGTCTCGGCGGAGAATCGCCGAAGAGACTTATTGGGACTTCTGTTAAAATGAACCAGGATAGCAGTCGCTGTATCATCGTCAGTGAACCTCCTTGAAGGTCCACTGCGCGGTTTATCTTCTCTGGATCCTGTTTCCTTAAACTTTGCAACAAGTCTGCTAACACAACTCTGTGTTATTGGCTCGCGGTCTGGATGCAGTCTGTTAAATTCAGCAGCGGCCTCTCTTTGACTCCGATTTCCTATGAGTAGAATTATCTGGATTCGTTCTTCCTTGCTCACAGACATTATGGCCTGTAGAAAGAGAAAAATATGAATTATGGTTTGTAGAAATAGAAAAATATGAATTTCTCCTATGATGCCGGACTTATGGGACACCCTGTATATATATATAAATACTGTATATATAAAATTAGCCCAAGGCTTCTGATTGGCTGAAAGCATCATGACGTCATGCTTTTAGCTACTCAGAATCCATGGTTGGGTCTTCAAACCGCGTCCGGATTCTTGAAATTTACCAATTTTTCCTCTGTAGGTTTATAACCGATATTTATTTTTCCCTCCGTTGGATAATAACCAATATGAAGTTTCTCCTCTGTAATTAATAAGCCATATAATTTTTTGGTAGATATGTAGTTTCATGGATACCAGAGTCCAAATTTTATTTATTTTTTTAGTTGATACTTGGAAGTTGGGAACAGACTGAGATGAAAGCACTGGCTTCTAATTGTGATTTCAAATTTTTAATATTCCAAGTCTAAGTGAAGTATTATTATCATTATTATTATTATTATTACTACTATTACTATTATTATTATTATTTTTATTATTATATATTCCTTAGAGCTCCTACACCTTAAAATTTGTCACTACATCCCTGCAGGTATACTCTGTAATTTACATATCTTATTAGGAAACAGTATACTGTAATACAGTGTTAATTTTGAAGTCATACGAGTTTCAAAACAAACCTTGAATAGTTGTTACTCATCCGTGATAATAAAGATGTTGCGATATTACACCGAAATATTAGTACAATACTCTTATACAGTTGTTAAATTTATGCGCTACTGATTACAAAAGGTGGTTTAAAGGCTTAAAAATGCTTTCTTAAAATTGGGACAATGAATCTGTATTTAGTCGCAATACAAATATACATCCTTTTATACTGTTTAGAAATGATTTTATTTACTGGATATTGAATTTATTTTATTTAGGATATATATTTTTTGTATTGTTAAAAAAAGTTCACTTTTTCTCTCGGTGAAAACGTATTCGGAACTATTGTAGGGCCTACATGAACTTTCACAATGTAAAAATAATGATAATGATGACCTGCTAATTCGTTAGAATTTCCGTTTTGCATACTGTATCTCTCTTCAAGAAGTGAAAGTAACAATGTAAACAGTAATAATTTATACCCTTTCCTGTACCTTTTAAGTTTTTGACTCGAGGGGTGAAAGTACTTTGAAGGAACTTCAGTGAAGGTATTATTTGTAATTACCAGTCTTACGTAAAGTGAAATTCATATGGATTCTTTATATGCATTGTATAATACTGTTGTATAAGGACGGAAATCAATGATTATGTATTGTTTTGATGTCGTAATCGATGTAACACACACACTATATATATATATATATATATATATATATATATATATATGAACTTCACCTCAGCATTGTGTTGGGTCGCCACGTGTTGTAAAAATAGCTCGAAGGCATCTTGGCATAGATTCCAGTAGATGCTGGAGGCCAGAGTTCATTATACCCCATTCCCCCAACAGTGCAGATTGTATCTCCTTCAGTGCTGATGGTTCTAAGTAGGCTATGCTTCCGCACAGCACGTTCCGACACATCCCGCAGGTAATGAGGTTTGGAATGGGGTGGCTAGAAAATTGTCTCGTGCTCTTCCAACTAATCGGGTACATATCCAGCAAGATGGACAGTATCATTGTCGTCCTAGAAGTAGCCATCGCCACTGGGGTAGAAATGAAACACTACTGGGTACACCTTACCCGCCGCGAAGTGTGGGTATCTTTGGAATGTCACTTGGCCCTCCAGCGGTATCATAGGGCATTTCCAACACCATTCCTCCGCCTCCGGTGACTTAAACAGTAGGCGTCACACATTAGGGCCATGCTTTCATGAGGTTGGTGCCACACTTTCACCCTGCCATCGGTACAAAATAGGGTGGATCGGGATTCATCACGCTACATAATAGTTTCCACCGCCGCAACGCCCAATCCTGGCGCTGTAGGCAACATACTCGTACGAGGCGAGTCTTCCTGTTTTGGCAGGGACGAGTGGTTCCGGAGAAGGGCACGACCACAGTGGCACGACTGCCAAATCGCAAATCCCGGAGCTCCCTGCGCATGGTTCGGATTGGAACGGCTTTATCTCTTCTTCAGTGAGGATAAGGATAAGTTGCTGTACAAACTATCTCCTGTTTGTTCACACACTCCTGTAGCAGTGAGTTTCTACCACAGTTTTCCTTCCTGAAGGGGGTATTCCATCCGCCAACCTTACCCTATACAACCTTGAGATGGTCGCCTTGGACACTCCTGTAGTGACTGTCTGTGTAGTGGTTGCTCCTGCTTGGGGTACACCAACAATGCTGCCCTTCTGAAAATCTGAGACATCTCTTGATTTGCCCATCCTTTAGTTAGCTGATAACTGTTATGCCAACTGCATTTAACGTTCTGTAACAACCTGTCAAACTCAGACACGTGGTGTGATTACCTGACCTGACGACAGTATTTCTAATTTTGTCTATATATATATATATATATATATATATATATATATACAAAAGGTGGGCAGTTGCGCCGCAAAAAGTTGCGGCGCAACATTTTTGGTTGCGCTTGCGCTTGCGGCGCAACTTTTTGAAAAGGGTTGCGCTTGCGCGTGCGGCGCAACTATTTCAGCAGAGTTGCGGTTGCGGTTGCGGCGCTACAAAAATTGTTGCGCGTGCCCACCACTGCAGATATACGTTAAATGCAAAGGTGGGCAGTTGCGCCGCAAAAAGTTGCGGCGCAACATTTTTGGTTGCGCTTGCGGCGCAACTTTTTGAAAAGGGTTGCGCTTGCGCGTGCGGCGCAACTATTTCAGCAGAGTTGCGGTTGCGGTTGCGGCGCTACAAAAATTGTTGCGCGTGCCCACCACTCTATATATATATATATATATATATATATATATATATATATATATATATATGGGAATGAACTCACGTCGGGCTAGCATCATGAAAAAGAAAAACTATGGTATTTGTTATTTACCATTACTTATTCGGACTATAGTGGATTTAATTATCCCAGAAGAGTTCCTTGTTCCATGCACGGTCTGTGTGTATCATATATATACATATATATATATTTTTTTTTGAGAGAGAGAGAGAGAGGTCAGTCCCTTCATTAAAACCTGACCTTGACACTGGATAGTTAACCTCGTGTTGAGGTTATGCTTGGAAAGCAAAGAAAGAACTAGGCTCTAACCTTTCGGTGAATCGCTGGACCAGTTCAGGGGATTATAGGTCAGTTGGGAGTCAGCGCTGTGCCTGATAAGCTGCGTTGGAGTGTTGTTCAATACTTTCTCACTAGTTTCTGTTAGTGATTTTTTTTTAAAGTTATTTGCTTGTTTTTTAATTCTTACTAATAGTTTCGTTTAAAAGTGTTTTCAAGTACAAATTATAGTGGTTTTAGTTAAGGTAAGATTCAAATTTATTGTCAATATAATACAGATATTTGACGCAGGGTGAGTTGTACATAATTATACAGAATCTTTAGGCCTAAATAATTTGTGGAAAAACTAATGTGTGTATATATATATATATATATATATATATATATATATATATATATATATATATATATAATCAAAGTAAAATGTAGATCGTATACAAACTACAAAAGAATCTAATAAAATTTCAAAACTGAAACCACATGAAAGCCAAAATGGTTTTTTTTTTTTCCAGTTTCCTTTTGCGAATTTTTACTTCGTTTTCAGTTCTTTCTCGAGAGAAGAAAAAAACTGTTCTCTCTTCCGGTTTTTAGTATATGGAAAGGCACAGTTGGATCCGCAATGTCTGGCTTTCACTTTTTATCATGAATAATATATATATATATATATATATATATTCTCTCAAAATATCTAATGTATTTTTAACTTGTTTGAGGCAAGGAAGTTAATATTAACTTAAACGTTCGTACTATATATATATATATATATATATATATATAAACACACACACACACCTAAATCCTCAAGTAGCGCCAATAGTAAGCCATCTTTTTTTACCAGTTAGGTCAAAATTTGTAAATAAGTCGGATTTTTTGTACGACGTACTTCTTTGAGGTTAAGTTAGGTTAATTCGGGTTAACCTAGCCGAACGTAACCTACCCTCAGACAAATCAGAGGGTGTGTAATGTGTGAGGAAGCACAAAGGACGACTTATTTGACTTAGTTTTTGTAATTAAAATCCCAATGCGGTGAAATTTGAAAAACGAATCCTTGCTTACGCTAAAAAAAAAAAAAACTTTCTCTAAACTTTCTTAGAGACCCCCCCCCCCTCTCCACCCCCCATTTTAACACGAGCGAAAGTGATTACAAATTTGAAAATTACAATAAATAACCCGTTTGACCTACTGGGTAAAAAATGGTCACGGACGAAAATTTATAATTTTGGACAAGGGCATTTCAAGATGAATAAAATGACAAGCGATTTAGCTAACTTTTAATCACCAAACATTTCGGGAGTCTTAATTCCAATCTTCAGGTTTTTTTTTCGTTTTTCAATCCTTTGTAAGCTAACCTGTGAAACTGATCTAAGACTTATTGGGGTCAGTTTACATTTTTAGTAACAAATCTACTCTAAATGGTTATGGTTTGGCTATTGAATTCAACATTAAGTTAGCACTACTACCCAAAGGTGGGCAGTTGCGGCGCAACTTGCGGCGCAACATTTTTGGTTGCGCTTGCGCTTGCGGCGCAACTTTTTGAAAAGGGTTGCGCTTGCGCGTGCGGCGCAACTATTTCAGCAGAGTTGCGGTTGCGGCGCTACAAAAATTGTTGCGCGTGCCCACCACTGCCTGAGTACTACCGTACTGAAGACTGGAATTAAGACTGTCAAAACGTTTGGTGATTAAAGAATGTTATGATAGTTCAAGCCTCTCTCTCTCTCTCTCTCATATATATATATATATATATATATATATATATATATATATATAGAGAGAGAGAGAGAGAGAGAGAGAGAGAGAACATCCGCTATCCGAACAGGTTACGTTCTTGAAAACCCTTTCGGATAGCGAATGTTCGTATAACGAAACTGATTTTCCCATAAGAACAATGTTATAAATTGGGGTTAAGTTCCCAAACATGACCGAGCGAACAGCAAAAAGCCATTTTTACACAAAACAGTCCCTAGTACGATAAAAGACAAATATACATACTATAAATAGATTTCCAACACTAAATAAATTAATTGGAGTATTTAGAATAGGGATTTAATGTTTCTTATACGCACGGTAACCGCCTTCATCAATTAATTATTGATGCTAATTGTTTGGAAATTCGGAGGCAGCCCCAGAATCTGCACTTGCAGCCTCACCTTGCACAGATATGTTTTGTAAGTTAGCACGTTTTTTAAACGTACGATGGCTGGCTGTTCGAGAATGTTCTAGAACGTTCAAGGGAGCGGAGACGTTCGGATAGTGATGTTCGTAATATCGGATTCGAATGTTCGAATAGCAAAATGGGGGTATTAAAGTAAAATGTTCGTAAAAGAGTGTGTTCGGATACCCGACATTCGGATGTCGGATGTTCACAGTATATATATACTATATATGTGAAGCATCAAGTTTGACTTTCGTCAGAATGAACAATTCAGGCGGAAGCAAAACCAAGATAACCAAGGTTGTTATACATATATATATATTGCAACAAAATGCATACTGTAACCATATTTCAACAGTGATATTTGAGTGTAAATCTTTAACGATACAAATTTCAACAGCTCTTAAAACTTACCTGAGGGTGACAGGCAATCATGCTATGTAGTTATTTTATTTGGAAAGATGGTGACATTCCTGAGAGAGAGAGAGAGAGAGAGAGAGAGAGAGAGAGAGATATGCAACTCCTCTTGTATTGGTTATACAGTACAGTACAACTTCACCTCAGAACATTACAAAATAATTCTAAACTTAGTAAAATTGATGAACACTTTAAAATTGAACACAAAAGACAGCCTACGAATGAAATTGTTCAAAACTTTTTCGCATAATATTTAACACTGAAATGTCTGTAACCTGAGAATAGCGGAATCTTAAATGATGATAAAACAAAAAAATTATAATTATTAAAATTAATGAATGTCGTGTTTTCAAAATATTTTTGTGTGAAATTGGAATCTCTCACTTAACTCCGAGTAGCAGCCATGAGACTATGTTTTTTGGAACGGTTTCCTTCCATAAAGGAAGGCTATGTGTTTCGGAGGAGCTTACGACTGAAACTCCCTAAATAGTTTTAATAAAATTTTGTTGGAAATTTTTTTTTTTTTAAATGAAGTTGAATTTTTCTGTAATTTTTAGCAATAAAATTATCTTAATTTTTTAGATGAGGAATGGGTGGGGGGTGGGGGGTGGGGGTGGGGGTGGGGGTGGGGTGTTCATCTGTAAAAATTAATTTAATTTATATTTGAATTTCTTTAAAAATGGTTGAAAATTATACGACTGAAACGTACACTCTTTACGTACTTGTAATCAGTGTTGGCGGAACGTCAGCGAGCGCGCAAGGGGGTGGGGGAGCCAAGTAGGATTGATTAGCATTAAGGTTTCTCCTTATATGCAGCTTTCTTCATCCCGGGAAATCCCGGGAATTCCCGGAAAAATGAAGCCAATTCCCGGGATCCCGGGAAATCCAGGAAATGGTTTGTATATTTAAGAGAAGGGTAATTTTTTTTATTGTTCAGTGATAAAATACCCTTTTAGAATTGGGATAACCAATTACTTATGCCTAGATGACCACTTTTGTATTGTAATACTTGAATTGAGTTTACCAATCAGTGGTAGCTATTTATTATTTATTAACCATAATATTTATCATGCTATTCATCTGCAGGGAACAAATAAAAGGCTAAAATATTATATTCCTTTAATTATAATTAAGTGCATTTGCAAATAAAAAAGAAAAAAACTTAATTAAAAAAAAATAATTTATCTTTTATCTCAACATATTTTATCTTAAAATAATGGTGCTTTCCTGTTAATGGGAATATCCAACTGCCCGCCACCAAACTGTTTATGTATTTTTGCTCTCGTCATTTTCGTTTAAACTAACGAAAATATCACAACTTAACCTAACCAATCATCAAGGGCCTACAGTTGACCTAACCGGGCATTGAATTAACCTAACAGGTTAATATAACGGAAAATGCCCAGTTAGGTCAACTGTACGCCTTTGATAATTGGTTAGGTAAAGTTGTGATATTTTCGTTAGTTTAATTAAACGAAAATGACGAGAGCAAAAATACATCCTAAACAGTTTGGTAGTCCCGATAATACGTAAGTACCGAATTTATTAATCATTTAAATGAAATTAGTTAATATGTAAGCGATAATCAGTTAGTAGGGGGCCAAAATGTCTTTGTCATAAAATCGCAGAAAAAACGTCGCTGCTTTCGGTACGTTGTCGCCACATGAATTCCGCAAGATACGAGTCCAGATGATGGCGGGTGGTTGGGTATTCCCGTTAACAGGAAAGCACCAAAATATTTAGCCAATACAAAAAATAAAAATAAAATAAACTTCATTAGAAAAAATAATTTCATCCTTTTATCTTAAAATATTTAAAGAGTCAATCAACATTTTTAAAATAGCTTCTTAAAAAACAAAATCGATACTTCTGTCACTAAGACGAGTTCTCAACTTGGTGATAAATAAACCTGCTGCAGAAAAGGCTCTCTCTGATTCAACAGAGGTTGGCGGAATGGTTTTCAGTGCATCAAATAAATTCATGATGTTTGAAATGCTCGCTTAATTAAACTCTGAGCAAGATGAGTTGCCTGCGATCGCTAGATAATATACTGAGACTCGGTTCCTTGTATTATACGCAGCGCTTAGCGACATTCCCTCGACCAGTTTTTGGCATACGGGCCCACTTTTAGATTGCTCTAAGTTGCTAATGCTAGTAGGTGTTCATTTAAGAAAGCAGAAAAGTTGAATAAAATGTGGTAAATATTATGCAGTTTTCTTTAATTCTACCCAAGAGCCTTCTAATAACAAAAGAAAAAACAAATATATCAATAAAAAATAGTCATTTTAAAATTCCGGGATTTCCCGGGATTTTCAAATCCAATAAAAACAGCCGGGATCCCGGGAAAGAAACCCTAATTAGCATACTACTAGACTACATTCATTAGATTGCGTGAACGTGCTAAAGTGCTACAGTTAAGAACGTACAACTTACGAAATATGTTACATAGCACAAACACAAAGTAAAGTGAATGTTTATTTACTTTTCACTTTGAAAAATTCAAAGTTCAAAATGTCAAAATATCTTCGCTGGCGAGGAAGGCCTGCCCCCCCCTCTGTCAATTTAAGAGGTGGGGGTGCCCTCCGTTCCGCCGCCTATGCTTGTAATTTATTTAAATTAAATAAATAATGAAATTATATTCTCAAACATTTGTTTGAAATAAAATTCGAGGTATCGTGAAAAATCTTCAAAAGTTTCGAAATCCCTAAAACACTAATAATAATGAACTAATAATAATTAATGATCTACGATAACCTACGATAGTCATCTTGCCTCTGATGTCTCGGTGAATGATTAATTTTCATTATTAGCACACTTATAGCACTCGTATAGCGCAACAAGCATGTACAAACGTGCATATATATCACACTAATACATCATAATCAGGGGAAGGCAAATTTCTATTGTCTTTCGCAATTACAAAAAAGGATTTAGTGGGTTTAAAAACTGCTCCAAAAAGCATGATTGTTGTTTCGCTATTAAAAGGAATAATTCGTGTGTGCTTCGATAATAACAGGATACATTGTTATTAGCATTTGGTGTTATTAGTATAATCATCATTTTGAAAATGGTGTTGCATAATTAATATTGATTGTCGGCTGGAATGTCGGATGATTGTATAGGTTTTAAGTTAGTCTGTCACTTACCTATTTATATAATTATATATATAGAGGCGGATTTACGTATAGGTAGAGTAGGCACCTGCCTAGGGCGGTAAATTTTGTATTTCGACGTAAATAGGGCAAATAAAACAAAAATAGAAAATAAATAAGTCATAAGCACTAACGCCTAGGGGCGGCAAAATGCTAAGTACGCCTCTGGTTATATACGAGTATAATTATTATACAGTATGTATATTTCAAAAGAACTTCCTGCGCCTGTCTTGGTGTTCTTCCCGCCGATTTTACCATGTAGCAATTTTTTTGTGTTCAGATTTCTTTGATACTCGTACATTTGCTAAATACAGTTAGACCCTCGTTATTTCGCGAGATTGGGACCGAGAGTTACCGCTAAATATTGTTTCCGCGATATATCGGCTGATGAAGCGCGAAATAGTGTTTAGACCGTACTATATAAAAAATGAGTAATTTAGCATACCGTGAAAGAAAGCGAAATATCACACCGTGAAATAAAGAGGGTCTCCTGTATATGGAATGCATAAATATGTATACCACTGAAAAAGGCTAAAAATTGAAAGAAAATGGTGTCATTAGGCCATACTTTATTATTTTTAATTTTTTTTATATATACACATTAGAATATACTAATAACGGAGGCTTACGTTCCAAGAGACCCCAATATCGAGGTCTGGGTTATCTGTTGTTAAAACTCGTAGGAAAATCGGTCAAGTTCCGACGACCCCTAAAATATACGACTTTTACCCAATATATTAGCGTATTAGTATACCTAATACGCTAATATGTCGGGTAAAAGTCGTAATAGAGTACAGGGTGATTAAAATTTTTACCACTTGTTTATGTAAGTATTTGTGTGTTTATTTGCTTGTTTTTAATAATAAATACACGGTATTGAAATAAATATTTTGAAGCAGTCTTAAATTTTTTTAAACCACCCTGTATATTGACCTGTAAATAAAATGTAATATTAATTGAACACCTAAAGACCCGTAAATACAAATAAAATATTAAATATAACGACGTCACTCAGTCTCGAGCTCTCGGCTCGCTTTCTGGTCACGGTTGTTGGGTGTCGCTTGAATTTCGACAATTTAATTTTAAAAATATCGAGTTTTTCGTGTCTTGGTCCGGGTAATCAAAATGTTATAAATTTTACCGTGTTATTCGCATACCACATTATTAAACCGCGTTATCAGCGTATTCTGTTGTATTTTAAAATAGTTTAGTTTAAAATGATCAAAGAATGAAAAAGTTACGAAGAATTGTCATGTGAAATATAATAAAAGTAACTTGGAGAGAAAAATAGGTCCCCTCCGTCATATGACTTTAGATAAAAATAACTCCATCAAAAAACAGAATTATTGAAAATTAATAACCTTATATTATTGAAAAAGGTGAAATCCTGCCTTTGATAGTGAATCCGAATTCTCACAAGTAAATACGTAATAGTGAAAGTTTGTATTAAAAAAAATGGTGAAAAGCGGAAAAATATCTTTGTTAATTGATTTCCTATTTCAGATGAGGATGAGCGAACTTTCATTTTGGTTTGTTGTCGTAATTGGGGTCCAAATATGTTCGGGATTACGGGTGGATACACTCAAAGGATTTCGACACTGCAGTAAGTATATCCTGTTGGAACAGTGTGTGTGTGTGTGTGTGTGTGTATATATTATTTATTAGATAGATTGTAATAAATGGAATTAATTTGTTTTATATTAACTGTCGAGAGAGAGAGATTAGTTTTAAAATGCCAGTTGGTACGCCCGCAGAGTAGTTCATTTTAAAATTTACAGTTGGCAATTCTGCGCCTCATTTTCAAAAAGATTTTCTCTGAAAGTTGCGATCGCAAGACGCAAAATTGTGTTTCGTATTGCTTTTTTACGTAAATTCCATTAATTATATTCGCCTTAGGCTGTTTTTAATCTCTCTTTATTTCAATGTCATATTTATCTTAATTCACCCTACTTTAAATCACGTTTTAAAAAATTTAATTGAATAAAATAAAAAACAATTCTTTTTTTTTTATATGAAATCGGAATCGATCTTTTTGGTTGTTTTACAAATTAGTTTTTTAAAGTGAAGATATTTTTAATTCAAATTTACTAGCTACCAGACAGTTTGTCAAAGAAAAGAAAAAGCATTTTGGTATTGAGACGGGCTAGAAATGTTTTTGATTTATAGATACACTTAGTCTCATCCTCTAAGATTATCTATGAAGATAGATAAAGGCAACTTATTAGCTTTTTCTTTATGGTTCTATCTTTTTAATACATTCGCCTCCCTTTTCATATACTGTAGGTGGATAGATATGACGGGTAAAGAGAAAAAGTCACACTAAGAGGAGAAACTGATTAGCACAAAAGTAAAAAAGTTAAAAAAATATCGGATAACTGAGAGACTTTAAGCATGCAGCTTAATTTTTAAGTATCACTTCATATGAAGCTTTCGAAGGAGGGAGATTTGTCTTACTGACAAAGAATAACGACTGCGCCTTACAGTACGATACGAAATCAGATCAATAATAAAAGGTTTCATAAGGAATATGTAACTCAAAGATATGAATATTAAATATTTGAGTTTACTGTAACTAAGAAAATGTCAGTATAAATCATAAATTGAAAATGACAAAACTGAAATCGAAAATCGAACTGATATACAAGTTTCCCAACCCTGGTTTTAGTGCTGGAAAAGCCACTTCGATCACCCGATCCACCCCTTTAAACTTTTATCTATGGGATTATGTCAAAACGTTTGTGTATCATGACAAACGCAGGAATCTGGCAGAACTCCGTCAAAGAATCAAAGGTTATTGGATCCATTCCACAAAAGCAGAGCTGGGCACTTCCGCAAACACTTCCGCAATTGCGGAAGTATGTTTTTCGTTTGCGGATTTGCGTTTGCGGCAAAGTCATCGCAAATTAGTGAATTTGCGTTGCGGAACTAAGACCGCAAACGCAAATCTTTCCGCAAATTTCCCACGTGGCCACTGGCCAAGCCCGTTAGTGATTTATTGTAATAAATTATTTAGCCTTGTTTTTAATAAAAACAAGGCTAAAACATTAAACATTAAAAAGATATAAAAACTTTTTATACCTCTTTAATGTTTTGGATACTTTTTATAGTTAAAATTGCGATTGCGGAATTTGCGGTTTGCGGAAGTGTTTGCGGAAGTGCCCAGCACTGTAAAAATTGGAAATATGGTTTGCGTTTGCGGCACCAAAAATGGCAAGCAGTTTGCGGTTGCGGAAGGTAAGGTTTGAGTTTGCGGATTTGCGATTGCGGAAGTGATTTTGAGTTTGCGGTGCCCAGCTCTGCACAAAAGCATCTTGCTGATGCTTTAATGAAGTTTGCGGGCGACGAATGATTATAATCATATAGAAATGTTCTAAATTTGAACAGTTTGGAAATGTAAACAACGCATTATATATAATATATAAATTACTAATTATTTTTGAAGCATTATTTCTCGTACACGTTGTACTGTATTTAAATTATCTCGTACGACCATGGGCGCCCGCAGGTAGGGGCAAGGGGGGGCGCTTGCCCCCCCCCCCTGGAAATGCCAAGAAAATATATTAAATATTTTCTAAGAAAATATTTATATCCTAAACTTGCTGAAAAGTATCCAACTGCCTCCTAAAGGGTGAAAATTTTTATTTGTGTGCATGATAAAAGGTTGCTACCTTTTTATTTGTTCACCGGGAGAAAATCAACTCCAACAAAACTGATTTTATGGAAAAGGTTGTTCATAATTTTGGTAGTGACCGCAGACGACTACAATTCCTATTCAAATGAGCAGTGTAGGTGATGCTCGAAACACCGTTTTCAAATTAGGTACAACATTTACTTCAGTGTGCTTTTTTCTTCATTCTATCATGTTTCTGTTATAAATAAAATAAATGAATGTTATCATGTGCATTGTATGTATATACTGTACAATATATATTTGCATTTTCCATTACAGAAAATGCAACACTAAACTTGCTTAGAATTAACCTGCTGGTTCCTAAGGGGTCAAAAGTTTTTTTGCTTGCTCCGGTCCCTACCTATTAATACATTAAATTTTGCCCCCCCTTGGAAAAAATCCTGCGGGCGCCCATGCGTACGACTAAAACAAATTGGTACTTTGCTAATAGCGAAATGCTAAGTACAGTAATTACACAGGCCTGCGATGGTTTTGTTGTTCGAAATATTTTATCACTTGTATAGTAATTTTTGCACGCTGATTCCGAAAATAATATTCATTTTTCGCCATCACGTACAGATGTTTCACAATGTCATATTACATATGTAAGTAATTTTCATTAAAATTTACTCTATTAAATTTTAATTAAAAACTACTGCCCATAAATGCTTCCAGATCAGAAGTGACGTCATAGCGTCTTCTAGAATCTAGAACATTAGAGAAACGCACAGCTAGTATATAAGTGATTGACAAGCCACGAGATGAGTCTGTCTGTCTAGTGCGTGAGGGTTATACTGTAGTTCTTTATTATTCAAAGGTGATAGTATAGCCGAAAAAGGGGAGAGTGCAAGAATGCTGCAAGTTATTATGTAATGTCGCAAAGGGGGGTGGGGGTGTTTCAAAGGGGGTGGGGGTGTTGCAAAAAAAAAAAGAAAAAAGAAGAAAAAAAGAGTACTGGCCTTTGTTGCCAACCGGGGTTGCAAGGGGCATGCAACTTGGGGGCCTCCCCCAAGCTATTCCCCCCAAAGGACCAGAGAGAAAGGAGGAGAGGTGTTCACCTGGCAGGAGCCAAGTGCATATTAAGACTTCAGCCGAGTAGGCGTTGTTTTATAGGCTCCTAATCAGCCAGTTGGCTGTAAATGGCTTGAGTTGCCAGATAGCGCCATGTATTCATTTAATTCTAATCGAAGACTGAGTTGCCAGATACCATTGTATACACTATTATAGACTCCTAATCAGCCAGTTGCTGTAAATGGCTTGAGTTGCCAGATAGCGTCATGTATTCATTTAATTCTAATCGAAGACTGAGTTGCCAGATACCATTGTATACACTATTATAGACTCCTAATCAGCCAGTTGGCTTAGAAGGCTTAAATATTGCCAGATACCGCGATACCGTTGTATGCATTATTATATTTCTTAAAAGAATACCGGTAGTAGGTTTAGAAGGCGTAACATGATATAATTAAGTAAAACAACATTGCATCATTCTGTTTATTATAAATATATAGAAAATAAATATACATTTCAATTGAGGAATATGCATATAACAGTACAGGAAATATATACACACAATTATGGAGATATATATAAAATAAAATATACATTTCAAATAGAAATAAATATACATTTCAATAGAAATATGCATATAATCGTACAGGGGAAATATCACGCAAAATATATATAAATACAATTCAATAGAAATATGTACATAATCGTACAGGAGAAATATCAAGCAAAATATATAAATACATCTCACTTTTTTTCAAAATACTAAACTCGGTCTTAATCGAGTATATAAAATAAATATACATTTCAAATAGAAATAAATATACATTTCAATAGAAATATGCATATAATCGTACAGGGAAATATCAAAACATATAAATACATTTCACTTTTTTTTCAAAATACTAAACTCGCTTAATCGAGTTTACAATTACATCATTATTGCTCTGCATTACGCAGTATATGCGGCCTAATAATATTTCACCGCTTAAAGTATAGGGAAACCTGTATTCGATATGAAGGGCTTTCATATCGTTCAGTACTATTTTTGTTCCCACTTTACAACCGGTTGGTAATCATCTTTAAATACGTCTAGAATACAATCAAAAGCACGCACAAAGAGTTCATCGTTAGCTCATTATTAAACACAAGTTTATAAACACGCTTTTCCAATCGAGGGTTTATTTCTACCGACTCGAGCTTTTCAATCGTGAACTCACTCAACATAGCGGCAATTGAAATAATCTTCTAAATCGTTACGACAACTGCGCGTTATATAAAGAAATAGTTCTTCAGGGTGAACGGTGTAGGTGAGCTCAGCCTTGTACCGATCAATTGCTTTGTACCAAAGTTCATGGTATTTCAAAGTCTAAACTTTTTAAATAAACGTCCAGCTCTAGACCATTCTCACCAGCCCTACACTCGGTAAACCCATCGAGCAGAGCGGTGTATGCGTATTCAAGTACTGTATCAAAATAAAGCATATCCGTAACACGCGTGTCTAATATAGGTTTCAGCTTGCGGAATCCGACGATTTCAAACATTCTGTCGGATGAAACGGTTTCGCGTAGGAACAAGAGCGTTATTATCAGAAGCATTCTTCCACATCACCGTATATCAATGCACGGCCGATCGTTATTTATACACAACGTACATACAACGGCGTATGAGGGTGCGTCACTAATCTGCTCTCTTCTTGTACCTACGTTAGCAGGTATTTTATAACGATCTTCACTCCACTTCTCAACTATCACGAAGATTCTATTCATCTCCTCGATACTTAAATAAACCCGTTTGTTTGTGTCTACATTCCGTTTCCAGTACATAGCTAACGGTACCGGATTACGCCTGAACACGCGCAACGATTTCGTCACGGACACATCGTACGAGGCGTTGAGAATGCTGCTCAAAGGAAGTTCCATCGTATTCGACGAGCGCACGTCCAATCGTTCAAGCTCTGAGATAACTATGAGCCGTGTGAGGCACGCAGGTAGGCAGGAACGGTTCGACGGGCGGCTGACTCGATGATACGTGAATGGGCTTGTTCGTATGACCGCGAGTCGAATTGTTGTACATATTTCGGTACAAGAATTAATTTCATCACTACCAGCCTACGCACCAGACATTTTGGTAAGAACTAGGAACATTTTATGTTTTACTAAACATCTCCACACTCCGGCGCACTATTTGAGAGGAACATATGCTCATATTTTTCCTTTCTGCCCATCAAACGATACTCGTCTCTAAACTCTGTTAAAAACTCACGCAGGGCACTAGCCACAACCTCACTACGAACCTCATCATGATATACGTTAATATAGTGATAAAAATACTTAAGATTGTCCATGATCACGAGATTCACATTTTCAGTCGTAGGGTATGAGTAATCGACATGGTGTAGCATGACGTAATACCGCTTGTCACACCACCCATCGCAAGACTCATTATCCATATCTGCTGCTTCTCTTCTGCACGCGTTGTTTCTTTTACTTCACGGTATGTGAGACTTTATAAAGTTTAGCTCTGCAGTATACTTCAGCACATCGTCTGTGCAACGAAAGCCTTCAACGGTCTCACCAGAACATCCGTAGAGTATTTGTACATCTTGGAACTTCGCACAATCCAATGTGTTTTAAAAGAGGCATAGGAGGGAGGAATAGGAAGTTTTTCGGTATCCACCACATCCTGGCACTTTGAATACCATTTCGTAAACGTTGTGCAAGCAATATTAAAGGTAGCCATTTGAATACACGTCTGATCTGAATACACGTCTGATCTCTCGGGCTTACTGCAGTCGACTGACCACGCAGGGACTCCCAGATAGTAGCATGACTCACGTCTTACAGTGGGCGGAGCTTAGAACTTTCACCTGCACACACACACACACACACACACACACACACACACACAAAGGAGAAAGTGAAACGCTATTGAAACATGATTTATTTAACAAACGAGATATTCAAGTATATATACAGGGCGTCCCAAAAAAATGTATACACACTTTAACAGCTGATAGCTCAATTGATGTTTCTTTCTTTCCAAGTTAAACCCATTAGAATTAATAATGGCAGTCAGACTAAGCTTTGAACAAAGGAAATTCATTCTAAAATGCTACTGGAAGTGTGAAAACGCAGTTGAAGTGCAAAGACAGTTTAGGAGGGAGTTTCAAACAGATCCACCAACGCGACTTACCATCACTCGAATTAGAGATAAGTTTGAAGCCGATGGAACTGTTCAGAATGTCCACAAGAAGCGTTCCGGAAGACCACGGACATCGACAAGCCCCACAAAGCAAGAAAGAGTACTGGAAACGTATCACCAAAGTCCAAGAAAATCTGTGCGGCAAGCGAGTCGTGAGGTAGGAATTTCAGAATCGTCTGTCCAACGCATTTTGAAGCGCTGTCAATGGAAAAGTTACATTCCAAGATTAGTCCATGCTATTAATGAAGATGATCCGGACCGAAGAGTGGAGTATTGCGAGTGGTACTTGGCACGATGTGGATGTGGATTGGACGAAGGGGTTTCGTAGAATACCCTCCGCGTTCACCAGACCTCACACCACGACTTTTTTATGGGGATACTTAAAAGACAAAGTCTACGCTATAAAACCTGCAACAGTCGCTGAATTGAGAGCAGCCATTGAACGAGAATGCACACAAATACCAAACGAAATGTTTCGTGATGTTTGCGATTCCATTGCTTCGCGTTATCAGCAGTGCCTGGACCAGAACGGACGTGTTTGAAAACAGGCGTTGACAAAACAATTAAATAATGTCTGTAGATTCTATTACATTTTGAAAATGAAATGTATTTTAATAAACACTGCCTTTATAAGTATTTAAAGTGTGTATACATTTTTTTGGGACGCCCTGTATATTTACAAATACGATTTAATAAACGAGATATTCAAGTTATATATATATATATTTACAAATACGTGTAATAAATCAATAGATACGATTATATACAAGACGTGAGTTAACAATAGAAGCATCATGGTATCCAAAGGGTACGGTATCATAGGTACCAGGTTTTCCTATAGGTGTTACGGCACACCTTCGTACCCTTAAGTTCCTTCACGCCCCCCAGCTTCTGCGCCGAAAATTGTGGTGCCTACAATTAGTTGGGGAGGTTGTTCATCATCGTCCAAACATACTAGATCCTTCAACGATTCAAAGTTAACAACCACCGATTCGCATGGTTGAGCGTAATACCCTTTGCCTTCACGATATATTTCATTTCCTCCCCACCCTGACCCGTACCCCATAAGCTTAGGTCCTGTTGAGCAAAAGAGTCGGCGTATGCGTTGTCCCCATACTCATCCTTGATCTCATCAGTGAGCTCGCCGAGGAACTCCCCAATAGTGGGCATGTATTCACCCTCCCTCTCTGTGAATATCACGCTATCTGTATCGGCATACAATACTCTCCGCCCAAGAGAATGCAATAGATCCCAAATTTTATACGGGCGTAGGCTGTTGTGAAGCTGGCCACAGGTATGTTTGTAACCCTTGAGGTATCTGTGGCAATTCAGTGTTGTTGTACTTTATTATGTAAGTATTACCTACATTACGATCTCCATGACCTCTTTATCGGGGCATTGGCATAATCCCAGACATCGCTATAACTTTGTGCCAAATGAATGCTCCCTTGCCGGTATTCTGTGCAAATTTTCCCCATAGACTGTTTAGACACAACTTTGCACTAAAGCGCTTGCCAGGATTCTTTACAATTTGGACACGATCAAGTTGTATACCTTCGCGGTCGCGGTAACGTTGATATAGGCAGACTTTTCATCTTCGGTATCAACTCCTCGCGGATACCCTGATGCCTCAACCTTATCCTTCAAAAAGTGTTTATATATGGTGTGAAAAGATTGGGTAGCTTCTGAAACCTCCACACCTCATGTATCTTCAGTATTCTATAACCATGGCGTACGGCTAGGGCCAACTCAGGACTTGTATATACGCCTCTGATCTTACGCTGGTGGGGTATATGGTTACAATCGCCGTTATCCTCTTCCGCGCACTTCACGCACAGGGGAAACATGAGCTTGTCGTCGATAACGACAGGTAAGATCGGCATCCATAAATTGCGTGGGGGGAGTACGTCTACGAAGAGAGCCCAAAGTAACGATCATTCAAATTTTTTGAAAATTCATTGATGGAGGGTAGGCTAGGTCCCACCAGTTTCTCAGGAGCGCCCACGGGGTACGGATTGCTCTTCATCACGTATGGGTATAAAGAACAGAAATCGTAGTAATGGAGCTTCACGCCCTCCGTAGGTGGAAAGTATAGTCTGAAAGGATTTGTACGTCCTCCAAACAAGCTATCACCACACTTGAGAGGATCCAGCACCATTGAACGCTTGATCGTTTGTATTTCCTCACGGTACACCTCGTCTGTCTCCATCCGTGCATCATATTCATGCTCCCACAAGACTTTGTGAGTGAACTGTGATCCTATAAGTTGATCGCGGGTGCGGGTTGATGCAAGACAGTCGGCAGGAGACCTACCGTGGATATCTCCGGTGATTCCGCACTCAGGACGGGGGCATCCATGCCACCAGCAACCGTTAAAGGAGTACACAGTCTTCACACCAGTGACACGGTTTTCACTTAACCCATCAACCCAAAAAACACGTCCATTAATCTTAATGGGTACTTCACCCGTGTTGCGGGCGTGCTTTATGTATACACCTGTCTGTTGCTGTAGGTGTATGAGCCAGTAAATAGTCTTGTGCCCGTAACTGCGGGGGTTGTTTCGGTGAATAATGGCTAAGGTGTCTTTAGGCATGAAGTTATTCTTGAACACCGTAAAACATAATGATGCGATGGTGGTTGCGACTTGCAGTGGATCGCATTTGAAACGGGCTATGTACATCCTTCTAAAGGCCTGGAAACATACTCTAAGCACGCGCACATCATTCACGCAATAACACACACATTCATCAGCTATATTATAAGGGTTACTTTCATTAAAACTGTCGTAGTATCGATCAAAGTCTTCACGTTCATCCATACAGTCAAAATAATGTTTGGGGGGTGGTGGGCCTACGTAGTTTAAAGTCTCGCTGGTGAGGAAAGTGTAAGGGAAGTATCCTTTGGAAACTTCAGCTGCTACTCCCATCACCTTGGGTAGCTTTGCTAATTTACAAGGTGTGAATAATAAAGTATCTTTAAATTGTACATTGCCTCTTATCTGCATCTGTATTAATTTGTTGCCTCTTTTCAATGGATCACCTGTAAATATCTCAGAGGATTCGTGTTCAAGCAACTCCTTATAAAGGAACTGCGTGTCAAACTTTGCCCCGTTATGGGCGAGAATATACACAGTCATTTTTTTGAACTTGTCGGCTAACTTGACAATATAGGACACAAATAGTTTCACAGGACTATCGCTGACATTCGTTTTAAAAACGTTTGTCCGTTTACCACATTTGGGGCACTCGTCACATTCGATATCCATACACTCATCACAGATAGTCTGGCTCACAAGTAAATGTGGAATTACCTCTTTGGTTTCAGCGTTCGTATATGTTTCTATATCGTAGTATACAGTTATACAGGGGTTATTTTTAGGCTTAGCATCTTTCATATAACATACATGCTTTACTCCATCCGCCTTATATTCCTCCTGGCATGTAGGACAGTGAATTACGTCACACTTGTGTTTAAATTTCCCCCAATTATCCATTGTGTGAAACATACCACATTCACAGATTCTCATTTTCCTGCACGTGCCAATTGATTTATGGAAATCAAAACAGCTATTATTGAAAAATGTGCGTCTACACACATCACAGTCTCTCTTCTCAGCTTCAACTACACGGCTTTCACATTTGGTGCTTTTACACTGCTCACATACCATGTGACATTCTTTACAATCCATTGTGTGAAACATACCACATTCACAGATTCTCATTTTCCTGCACGTGCCAATTGATTTATGGAAATCAAAACGGCTATTATTGAAAAATGTGCGTCTACACACATCACACTCTCTCTTCTCAGCTTCAACTACACGGCTTTCACATTTGGTGCTTTTACACTGCTCACATACCATGTGACATTCTTTACAATGTCTCACTATATCATCCGCAAACTCGAGGCACCCCTTACACAAATCATGATGTCTCCCATATTTTCGACTTTTGTCATAACTCGCGTAAAGCCACCTTATATTACGGATGGGGAGATACGTTGTCCCTGACAATCCTAAAATAAGTAGGGGTCTTGTACGATCTCTCACACAGCTTTTAAAAACATACACAGTCCTACGACGATCATCCAACCCAAACACAACTATGCGGACATTCATTTCCTGTTCTACCCTTCTCAGCTCTTCAGGACCCATATTACAGTCAAATTCAAGTTCACAGTCTACAGCTAGTTTACGGGCACGCTCCACGACTGTAGGCAACCAAATTTTTTGAATTCGTGTATTTTGTACAGTAAACATACGTGCTAAGAGTACTGCTATAAAGCCGCAACCACGATCGACGTTTATATGCCGTCTATAAATAGCTTGAGAATTGAGGTTGAGTATACAGTATGGCACTATGGCCC
Source organism: Bathynomus jamesi (assembly GCA_023014485.1). Lineage (NCBI taxonomy): Eukaryota > Metazoa > Arthropoda > Malacostraca > Isopoda > Cirolanidae > Bathynomus > Bathynomus jamesi. The sequence goes on from JAJOZX010003841.1 coordinate 319,133, forward strand.
GCAACACGGAATACACGGTCAATATTTACCGTGAAGTTGTCCATATTGAAGGCTATACTACTTTGGGCGGCTTGCATTATACGTCCTATATATTCTACATCTTCAGCCGCCAAACGTCTAAATGGCACTATCACCCAATAATCGTCTACATCACCGTCATCTGACCCGAATCCAAAGGACAGACTCGTCCTGACTTCACGCTCGTCGCGATTCTGAAGAGCAAACTCTATAATACGCTCTACAACCCGGCGTAGTCCGCGCTCAATACCATTGCTATACATGACTCTAGGGTCGACCCTGACTCTATACCGATTTCTAGTCAAGGCTGGGGTGGGGGCTGCGGAGCGCACCAATTCCAGCGTTATAGCATCTCAACAGAACGGGGGGCGGCGGATGAATTAGTGGATATATTAGCGGAAGGTGCTGCTGATGGGGGGCCTGTTGCGTGGGAGGTTGAGGGTTGGGGATCTATTATTGTAGACTTAACAGAACGGGGGGCGGCGGATGAATAAGGGGGTATATTAGTGGGAGGTGCTGCTGGGGGGGTTGTTGCGTAAGAGGTTGAGGGTTGGGGATCTATTACCGCTGCAACAGGTGCGTATTTCGGGCGCTTTATACCTGACGTAGGGTTCTCATACCTCCGCTTTGGACGTGCTACCGGTATCGCTGGTGAGGGTTCGTTGGCAGGGGAGGAGATCACAACTACACTGTCGTCGAGGTCATCCGTAATGATGGGCTGCTCTACCTCATCGTCATTCACGGTTCTGTGGGAGAAGAAATATAAGGAACAGCACTCAAAATTTGTAATATTTTGTAAATGACCCACTTAGGAGTGTGACGTGTTAGAAATGGACTCTGTAGAAAAATTCAGATTCACGAGCCCATCCACATGTATTATATCTGGACCTACAGGATGTGGTAAAACTGTGTTTATGCTTAAAATCATTAAAGAAAAGGGGGAGATGTTCTCGAAATTTGTGCATAAAGTTATATGGTGCTATTCGACGTATCAATCAGATCAGTGTTCAACGAGTACCAAGATGATATTTTGTTCCACAAAGGCGTATATGACGTTAATTCGTTAAAGGGAAATGAACATACAATCATTGTAATTGACGATCTCATGTTGGAGATGGATAAAACGTTTGCCGAGACATTTACAGTATTCTCCCACCATCTTAACATAAGCGTGTTCTTCATCAATCAGAATCTATTTTTCAAAAATAGATACATGCGCGATGTGTCGTTAAATACGCAATATCTAGTCTTATTCGCGCAACGTAGAGATGTATCACAAATTGGGGTATTAGCCAATCAAATATTCCCGAATCAGAGTAAGGAGTTTTTGGAAGTTTATAAAGAAGCTACAAGCACGCGTTACGGATATTTGCTTTGCGACCTTCATCCGCGAAACACGTTGAGTGCTTCTGCGAACGAATATATTTCCAAACGAGCCTGAAACGGTGTATATTCCAGAATGACAAAGAGACTAAAGAAATACCGTGAATTAATAAAAATCTATCATCGACTGCCCCGGGCAATGCAGCAGATGTTTATTAAAAATATCGACGCCGACTTTTTAAAATGCATCTGTGAAATCTGTCTTAACGTTATAAATTGCAATGTATCAATGAAAACCCATCAGAAGGCTCGCCTACGCCGCTACAAGAACATAATACGTGCACTCGCTCGTAAAAGTCAAACTGTAGCGAAGAAAAAACGAATTATTGTACAAACAGGAGGGTCATTTCTCCCCATCTTATTTTCAGTTTTGGGTCCTTTACTGACTAGATTAATATAATGAAGAAAGTGGTAGTGATTCCCCACGAGGTGTACGCTTCACTGCAAAGAAATCCAGACACGTATCTAGATCCCCGTAAAAGCAGACTTAAAAGAATGGAAAGCGAATTGTTAGCCCTATTAAACTGAAAAAACACCTGATGAGAAAAGAATCTTATACCAAGAAGCTCTGCAGAAATTTCTTCACGAGTACGAAAATTATAAGAGCCCTACAGAGATTCCTGTGGTTATTAGGCACAGCACGGGGGACGATGGCGACATAGGATCTGTGCCCGACGACACAGCTGACCAACCAAAAAGATTAGCCACACAACATATCGAACATGTATTAAAAAATACCCTCCCACTTACATTGAGGAGTAAAGGCTTAAGTCTTTATAATCTATTGAATGAGGATCCCGCCATACAATGGACCGATACAGGGGAGATCATTGTGGAAGGATCAAAGGTACAGGGATCGAATATCGTAGACATTGTCCATGATCTGGTGAGAAAGTGGGATAGGCCATCACCATCAGGATGGAAGCATATTAAAGCAAGACTACAACAAATAAATGTCCCTAAAACGTTGATAGGAAATCTGAACAGGTTAAAAGACTTGGAACATGCAACGCCTGTGACACAATTGAAGGCGCCGTCACCCCCGGCGGTAACACCTTTGAAGAGGAGCAAGAAGAGTTAAACCAACCCTACCCACGTGCCTCTAAAATACGCAAATGGCTAACGTATTAACTAAACGCTATTATGACATTTCTACCCCATCCTCTTACGGCGGCGTAGATAGACTGTACAGAAGTGTTTACGGAGTAGGAAAAAAAGATGTTGAAAGATTTTTGAGGGAGCAGGACGCTTATACGCTTCATAAGCCTGTGAGAAAAAGGTTTAAAACAGCCAAGACAACGGCTTCCTCGATTGATTTTATTTGTCAAGCAGATTTAACAGACATGCAAAGATATTCTGTGTATAACGATGGTTACCGCTACATTCTATTCAAAATAGACGTATTCTCTAGATATCTGTGGCTAGTTCCTCTGAAAAATAAATCACCTGAAACAGTTGCTAAAGCCACCAAAACGCTAATGTTAAAAGAAAACAGGGTTCCTGGCTATTTTTGTACGGATATGGGGAAGGAATTTATAGGCCGTGCTTTTCAGAATATGTTGACAGAGTTTAATATCAGCTATTACACAACCAATTCTATACATAAGGCTTCTTTAGCTGAAAGAGTTCAGCGCACCATAAAGGAACGCATGCACCGTTATTTTACACATAAAAACACATACAGATTTCTAGACATTCTGGAATCATTGGCATCATCCTACAACCGCTCACACCATCGCACGATTGGGACAACACCTAACGAAGTTTTAGAAAGAGGTACGCTCCCGAGAAGAGATGGATCACCACCACCACCACACTCTGCGCGCTTCAAATCAATGATTATGTAAGGCTGTCGCGTTCGGGGAATAAATTCGCAAAGGGTTTTGAGCAAGGATGGACACGCGAGATTTTTAAAGTTAGGGCTGTGAGACCTAAAGGTGAGATAATGATGTATTACATTGAAGATTTGAATGGGGAAGAAATCTCAGGAGGCTTTTACCGCGAGGAATTGCAGAAAGTTGCGTTTAATTTAGAAAAAAATGTGTTTAAAATTGAGAAAATTTTAGGAAGCAAAGGTTCAGGAAGGAGAAAAATGTACCTGGTGAAATGGCTAGGGTACCCAGAAAGCTTCAACACCTATATAAAAGCTGATGCAATAATGAAGCTTAAATAGTATGCAACATGGCTCCTAACCATTTCTACGTCACACTCCCGTCCTCCTCGTCCCTGTCTGTACACCCTAACAACACACTAGCCAACTTTGTAACAGAACTCCATGGGCACATTGAATTGGGTCGTGATTCGTATGAGGTGGGGATATGCGAAATTCAGCTGGACAACGTCTTTTTAAATATTGAACATAAAGAAACCGTTTTTACGATTCTTAGAGACATTGACGAGTGTGAAAAAGCTGGGGTAGCTATGGATGAAACTATGCGCATCGCTCGGACTAAGATTGCACGGTATTACAGTACAGAAGTAAGACTAGGGCCGGGTCAATATGGTTCGGCCGAGGATGTTGTGAGAGGCTTAAACGTAAGTTTAAGAAACTCAAACCTTACGAATGATTTAGTATACGAAGTCGTAAACAACCCTGCACATACACTAATCCTAAAATCAAAGACTAACAGACGTATTAAAGACCATAGAAAGTTCCAAATTCTAGCCAATGGCCGCTATAGCGCAGTCTTCCAAAGAGAGACATTTCACGAGACACAGCATGACTTGTCCAGAATAATGTATCAATTGAAGATGGAGAAATTGGCTGAAAGGTCCCCAGACATGTGCTATATTTACAGTAATATAGTGAAGCACCAGTTTGTTGGGGATACCCAGGCACGCCTGCTGCGCATTGCTCACATCCCCAACCATAGAGGAAGGAGTTTGAGTATTACATATGACAGACCCCATTATGTGAATGTCGCAACTAATTTAATAACCAATATCACAATATATATTTGAACGATTGAGGGTGAAAACTTCCCATTCGGTAACGGGAGCTTAACAGTGAAGCTACACTTTCGACGCACTGAGTTATAATGGATAGAAAGCCTTTCACCGTCTATCGAGGGATGCGATACCAGCGCGGTAGTGGACTTGGATCCATTTTTTCACCCATACTACGTACGGCTGTTCCTTTGCTGAAGAGGGGTGCCAGATACCTTGGAAGGAAAGCGCTACAATCAGGCCTTAACACTGCAGAAGACATATTGGCCGGGGCTAAACCTAAAGAAGCTCTAAAAAAACATTTAAAGCGTACACGGGACGAAATCATCAAAGATGCAAAGAGAAAAATGCGTGGTGGCGGGAAGAAGCGGGCTGCCCGGAAGAAGGGGTCACGTGGTATTAAACGTAAAAGGCTATCAAAAAAGAAGTGCTGTAAGCGAATGAAACCTATGGTTGACCACTTTTTTGACTGATATAAGCTAAGGACATTGATCTCATGAATCAAGTTTGTTTACCACTTGTCGAGAGAGGAGTCGCTATTTCGCCATGGCACGCTTCATCCACCCATGTAGTTCTCAATGCTGTAAATCGGAGCTGTCCCTTTTTGAGCTACCTCCAACCCAAGTTTCTATTGAGCACAGTGCCTTTATTACAATTAACCCTTTAAACACAATTAGTTCCCCGAGTGCACCTATAGAATTCGTGATACCCAGCTCAGGCCCTTACTTTTTTGATCCAAGCTGTGTGCACATGTACGCTAAGCTACGTATAGCCCATTCTGATGGAACGGTCTGCGATGACAAATATGCTGTATACCCTGAAACAAACTTTCTGCACTCCATATTCAACCAGTGTGACGTATATTTAAATCAGACCAACATATCGGCAGGCACGGGGTACTATCATCTACGAGCCTATCTGGAAAATGTCCTCAACTTTTCCAAAGAAGCGAAGGCTACCTTTTTAAGTGCGGAGGGATATTATCAAACTAAAGATGAAAATAGTATAAAGGACAAATTTAAAAATTCTAAAAAGAAAATACGAGTGTTTTGGACGGTTGCACACAGATTTCACTTTCCAGGAGAAGTTGCTTGTGAACGGGGTGGATATGAAAATAAAGCTCACCCGCACGAGTCCTGAGATCTGCTTAAATCTGGCTGCGGATCAAGAAGAGGGTGCAAAGCCCGTTGTGGTTCACATTATGGACACATACCTCCGCGTACGGCGAGTGAAATTAAGTTCACCAAAACAACTAGAAATTGAGAAAAATTTACTAAACGCTACAGTGAAATATCCTATTAACAGAGTGCAGATCAAACTATATACGGTTCCTGCAGGGTTGGCATCGAAGCAGATAGAAAACATTGCCCTGGGAATCTTCCTAAAAGGATATTAATCGGCATGTAGGACCACGCTTCGGTGAATGGAAAATATAAAAAGAGTGCCTTTAAATTCGAGAATTTCGGACTTAAAAATATAACTCTATACGTTAATGGCACTGCTTTGGGTGGAACAATGGGTACGGACTATTCATCAGACGCTGTGTTACCGCTTTGTGCCAGAGCCTATAGTAATCTGACCCATATTGCAGGTGATTGTGATGAGCTTGGTAATGGGGTAACGCAGGAAGAATTCATTGATCAATTTAACCTTTATCCGTTTGACATTACACCTGACTTATCTGCTAGCGTAAATACCCATTTAACCCCACAGCAGAGCGGAAACATCTCAGTGCGGCTGGAATTCGCCAAGCCTATAGACGCTCCTATTAGTGTACTAGTATATCTCGAATCGCAAGCCCTAATAGAAGTAGATAGATTTAGGAGCGTTATCACTGACTTTTAAAATGGATGCTAATACACTTCAGAAAGTAATGGAGCGAGTCACACGTTCCAAATTTATCGGCGTGTTTGCGAAGAATGAAACATTGAGTTTGCCAAGTACGCGAGAATGCGGTAGTCTTATTGTGAACACAGACATCATCGGTAATGAAGGGATTCACTGGATCGCTGTCTATTTTAAAAATAGACAGCGCCTGTACTATTTTGATTCACTCGGTACTCAACCCTGGAGTGACCCTATTATTGTAAAATTTCTCGCTCAGTTACATATTCCCGAAGTTGTATGGACCCCATTTCGCATGCAAGGATATTTTACTAATGTTTGCGGAATGTACTGCGTCTCATTTCTCATGCATATGTCAAATGATAAAGAATTTATAAATTTTTAAATTTATTTGACCCGTGTCACACTCGCCGAAACGATGAAATGGTATGCAGACAGATAAAAAACCGTTTTCCAATTGTACGTACTCGTTGTATATTATAATGTTTTTGTTCGTATATTTGTAACGATATATTCTGTAGTTGTTTATTGTACTGATTTCTTTCATTTAATAAATTTATGAAAATATATTGTCTTCTTATCCCAAAAAGATCGAAAAACACTTACATTATTTCGGTGTGACATTGTTGACTGATCAGTATATCCTCCCTATTCCGAGATTCTTCAAAAGATTGTATAACACGTGTCAAATCCTCATCGGACCTTAAAGGAATAATGTTCATTCTTTTAAAACATATACAGAGTATACAGACAGATCCCCATTATGTGAAGATATCTTTGGTTCGAGGAATAACATTGAATGCCATAAAAATTTCGATTTTAGCATAATGGGGATAACCAAATAACATTGATTGACATAAAAAAATTTTGGCGAGTATCTATTTGACGAGATACTACAACTCTCCACATATATATAAAAATTCTAATTATAGACACTTACATTTCTATGGTAGTCCCTTGCGTCGGATTGTAAGGAGCGTCACTGCAAATATCTTCTACGGTTTGCGTTGAAAATAATTCGCCACGGTCAATCGCATTGAAAAGACTAATTGCGGTTAATGCTGCAGTATCACGTTCTTCATACAATTCCGGGGAGACGTACAGGTCCATGGTGGAGGATGTGTGACATTGTTGACTGTTCAGTATATCCCCCGTATTCCGAGATTCTTCAAAAGATTGTATAACACGTGTCAAATCCTCATCGGACCTTAAAGGAATAATGTTCATTCTTTTAAAACATATACAGAGTATACAGACAGATCCCCATTATGTGAAGATATCTTTGGTTCGAGGAATAACATTGAACGCCATAAAAATTTCGATTTTAGCATAATGGGGTAACAAAATAACATTGATTGACATAAAAAAATTTTGGCGAGTATCTATTTGACGAGATACTACACCCCATCCATATATATATATAAATTCTAATTATAGACACTTACATTTCTATGGTAGTCCCTTGCGTCGGATTGTAAGGAGCGTCACTGCACATATCTTCTACGGTTTGCGTTGTAAATAATTCATCACGGTCAATCGCATTAAAAAGGCTAATTGTCGTTAATGCTGCAGTATCACTCTTCATACAAGTCTGGGGAGACGTACAGGTCCATGGTGGAGGGAATGATTATTCACTGACGCGAAAATAGCTACTGTTACTCCAAACGGAAAAATATCCCCTTTTATATGCACAATCGCCAAGCTCCGCCCCAAAAGACCAGATGTTCGTAGTGATTGGCTGCCGGCGTAGCTGGGTGGAGCTATGACGTGTACCAATCCGCTATAACGGGACCGGACGAGTAACATATATATAAAATCGTGCTTCTGGAATTATAGACACTTACATTTCTATGGTAGTCCCTTATATTATATTTTTACTTACAAGTATTGTTTTCTTGTGTTAACATAATTGTTAACTTATTTTATAATAAAGATTCGATTTTGATTTCCTTTCTCACTAGAAACACACTCTGCCAGAAGACTCACCCTGACTGATATAACATAATATGGGTATGGTTTTCGATTTGGATTTCCTTTCTCACTAGAAACAAACTCTGCCATTTTAAGGGTGATATACTACTGCAGCACTATAAATGTTATAGCTTAAATGAAGAGGCTAACCTTCTTATTTACATCTTCGTATTTGCGTCTTGGCAACTAAGATTTTATTTAGTTGGTTGTTCATTCGAACAATTATAACGTCGAATAATTGCTGCTTCGAACAACTGTTTTTCGAACTATGGTTTTCGAACAATTGTGCTCGAACAATTGTGTTCGAACACAATGGCAAAAGATACAAGCATATCCCGTTATTTGAACAAAACTCTCTCTCTCCCTCTCTCTCTCTCTCTATATATATATATATATATAATTGTGGACATATCTAAGAAATGGAGTCGAGAGAGGTTTTGTTCAAGCTGTCTAGGAGAAAGGTCATTATGGTCAATCGAGTTGGGCAGATTCTCGGAATTCCTTTCCTCTAGCGGATTGTGTTTTGGTTAATTTCAACTTTTAATTGAATTGTTTCGTAAATTTTCATATTGTTTCAATTTTTTTCGCGCAAAAGATACAAGCATATCCCATATATATATATACGGGTTTGGGGAATGACGATCGTCTGTTTTGAATTGTTTCATAAATTTTCATTTCCGTTCGTTTTTCCCCACTGATATTCGAATGTTTATAATGAAAATTGAGTGTGTAAAATTATTTATTTGATAAACAGAATTTAATTGGATTCACCCCAACGTCAGACCATTACTTCGGTCTTATATAATTATTTTAGGAGAATTTAATAAACATAATATTAAAGTACATTTCTTTCTCATTAAAATGTTCAGGGTCACGCGGCCTGTTTTGCTTTTTTTTTTTTTTGTTTCACTACAGATTTGTTTGTGGGTACTTCTTTTATTTATTTCTTGTAGTACTTGTGTTACCTTATTTCTATACAATAATGTCTTGAAGTGCTATTTTTGTACGGATATGGGGAAGGAAATTATAAGCCGTGCTTTTCAGAACATTCGAAAAGTTTAACTAAGTTTAATGAAGTTCAAGTTAATGTTATATTTGATTCTAATCGTTAAACACTATATACATCTATTGTAAAACCCTATATACATCTATACATCTATAGTGAAACTATATATATATATATATATATATATATAATATATATATATATATATATATAGCTATTTTTGTACGGATATGGGGAAGGAATTTATACGCCGTGCTTTTCAGAACATGTTGAAAGAGTTTAATATCAGCTATTACACAACCAATTCTATACATAAGGCTTCTTTAGCTGAAAGAGTTCAGATATATGTGTATATATATATATATATATATATATATATATATATATATCATAAGCTGTTTAAAAGACTGTATATATATAATTATAGTAAACTTATGTCGAAATAAACTAGTTAACCATAAAATTAATTATTTTCTATTATTAAGTTTTCTATGTTGAATTATGTGTGGTTAACTATGTTATTTGTTTCGAAAAGCTTAAAAATTGCAATTCAATGTTGTAAAAAGAAAAATAAATAATATATATATATACAGGGCTGTGGAGTCGGCACATAAAAAACCGACTCCGACTCCTCAATTTTTTGTCTATCCGACTCCGAAGGTATATTAATTCTAAATCTGCTATGATGATAATTACACAAGAGGCATTTCATCACCACCACGTGAAGCATCATCATCTGTGGTCATTGTTACGGTAACTTTGTCTGTAGTAAAGAATCTTGTAAGTGGTGCTTGTCGTTCAGTAGATTTCTGATCTTTTGTTAACTTTGAAGTAGTTGGAAGGTTTTTATTACTATCTTTCTCAATGACAACTTCTAAAATTTTGGGATGGAAACACTGCAAATGTCTTTTCAAATTTGATGCTCTGGTTGGTGCATTTTTATCAGAGCCAGTAAAACCACTGATTTTTGCTTCACATAATTTTTCATCATCATCATCATCTTCTATCATACACTGACACACGAAATGTTTCCCATCTGTGGTTATTGTAAAATATTAAAAAACTGCAGACTTTGTTGGAAGTGTCTTTGCCATTGTGAAAGGGGTTTTAGACTTGAAAGTTAAAAACTTATGAAATTTAGAAAGAACTCGAAATTAAATAAGCATTAAAAATAAAAGTATTATCTGAAAAGAAAAAATGAATTAATGGCATTAGTGTCTGAAATGGAAAACATTGTGTTTATTATTTAAGTGGTTTAACCACCATAGCTGCCAGTGATATCACACAAAAACATATTTTATTAAAATTTATATTGAGGTCGGAGTCGGTACATTTTTACCGACTCCGACTCCAGCACCACCAAAATTGCTTCCGACTCCACGACTCCGACTCCACAGCCCTGTATATATATATATATATATTTATATATATATATATATATATTTACATATACCTAACAAGATGTTTAAAAGAATGTGTGTATATATATATACAGTGCCCGCGAAAAGTATCCGATCACTCAAGAAAATACAATATTTTCCCTTAATATTCAGAGACACGTAATTCACTTTCTATTTGTTCTAGCGACATCTGGTAACTTTGAGGTTGCTCGCTGATATGAGAGCTATCCAACGCATTCTCAAATTAGTGTTCTGGTAGCCTTCGTTGCGGGTGGCTGTGTCTCAAATTTGTCAGATTTCACTGTTTGTGTAAATTTCTTGATTTTTTTTTTTTTTACAGAAAGTGGTGTAAATAAAATTTATATATAATGTGTGCTAAAAAACAACTTAAGAGTGATTGTCGAGGTGCTATTGTTGCTTTGCATGCATGTGGGAAATCACAGAGACAGATAGCTAAGGAATTAAACATATCCCAAAGTACCGTTAATTTATGGGTTTCACGGGCTAAGAACAATGGTGGCCTAACCACGCCAGTCCCTAAAAAACGATCTGGCAGACCGAGAAAAACAAATTCGCGAACAGACAAACTTATGAAACGTTTAGTATTGAAAAACCCAACAATAACTGCGAAAGAAATAAAATTTAATATGAATAATTTGTTATCTGGTGTTTCTGAACGAACTATCCAGGAGCGGCTCCAAAAAGAACTCGGATTACCATCTCGCCATGCTGCTAAGAAACCGTTCATTAATGAAAAAATGCGTAAAAAACGTGTCGCATTTTGTAAAAAATACATTCATTGGACTGTTGATGACTGGAAGAAGGTTTTATTTAGCGATGAGTCGACATTTTTGACATTCAGAAGTTGTCCAAAAAAGGTTCGCCGGCCTATTGGCTCAAATAGGATGGACCCTAAATACACCCTAAAGACAATGAAACACCCTCCAAGTGTGATGGTTTGGGGTTGTTTCGGTTACTATGGGCGTGGAAACTTATATTTTCTTCCGAAGAACACAACTATGAATGGTGCACGGTATTTAGCAATGCTACAGGATAAACTTCTAATGGCAATGGCAATCCAAAGGACAAAAACATACATGCATGATGGTGCACCATGTCACAGGGCCAAAATAGTGACAAAATGGATTACTGACAATAAATTTGATATTTTGGATTGGCCTGGTAATAGTCCAGATCTCAATCCGATAGAAAATCTGTGGCTAATAATAAAAAATAAGGTTGAATGCCACGACACTGGCTCAGTCGAAAAATTACAAGAGGCCATCAAAAAGGTATGGTGCAAGGAAATATCAGTGGAAGTTTGTCAAAACTTGATTAAATCCATGCCAAAACGTCTAGAACAAGTCATCCAAACCAAAGGACAGATGACAAAATACTAATATAAGGTTAGTATACATTTAAACATTGTTTTTTATGTAAAAAATACAAATTTCAAGGGTGATCGGATACTTTTCGCGGGCACTGTATATATAAGCATAATAATATATATCTAGCAAGAGCAATCCGATCATTGCAAAAAAAAACTGGAAAGGTATGCAATTAATAAAGATTGAGTGTGTAAAATTATTTATTTAATATACAGAATTTAATTGGATTAACTACCGTCATATATATATTGTGTTACACAATGGATGATTAATATATGGATTTCTGGGACACATGGCGCTATCTGGAACACATTGCGCTATCTGGCAACTCAGCCAGAATAGAGGCTTATAAAAGACCGAGAAGCTGATGAAAGAATCATTCAAGCTCGGCTCCCAGCCGAGCAAGGACCTCTGGTCCTTCTCTTTCAGGCCCTTTGGTAAAACCCCTTAGAGGCCTCTTAGGTTAGGAAAACGAAAATAACTTGGGGGAGAACTCCTCTCTCTCCTTCAGGTGTCTCTCTCTCTCCTTCAGGTGTCTCTCTCTCTCCTTCAGGTGTCTCTCTCTCTCCTTCAGGCGTCTCTCTCTCTCTCTCCTTCAGGTGTACCCCTCCCCCCTTGGCTCAGCCAACTGGCTGATTAGGAGCCTATAAAACAACGCCTACTCGGCTGAAGTCTTAATATGCACTTGGCTCCTGCCAGGTGAACACCTCTCCTCCTTTCTCTCTGGCCCTTTGGGGGGAATAGCTTGGGGGAGGCCCCCAAGTTGCATGCCCCTTGCAACCTAGGTTGGCAACAAAGGGCCCTTTGGGGTATTTTTTCTTTTTTTTGCACCCCCTCCCCCCTTTGCAACAACCCCACCCCTTTGCAACATTACATAATAACTTGCAACATTCTTGCACTCTCCCCTTTTGCGGCTATACTACTAAGGTGCGCGGTGACTATACAGTATTTCTCTTTTGAAATTTGCTTATTTGTCACTATGGCTACCAGACGGTGTGTAATTGCCCAAACATTTTCTGTTATATTTGTGGAAAATTTACTGTGCAAAAACAAAGGAGAGATATTACAGACTTCGTCAAGAAAGCATACTATGCGTACTTCGGAATGAAACTTGGGGGTCAAGACAAATCATGGGCTCCACATAAAGTTTGCAGTGTTTGTGTTGAACAACTTAGACTGTGGAGTAGAGGTGAAAAGGATTCTTTACCTTTTGGGATTCCACTGGTCTGGCGTGAGCCTAGAAATCACAGCAATGACTGCTATTTTTGTTCATGTAACGTGCAAGGCTACAATACTAAAAATAAAAAGGAAATTTCTTATCCAAACTTTGTCTGCTATAAGACCGGTTGCTCATGGACCTGGTATACCTGTACCTACTAAGCCAAATATTCTTGATATAACTTCATCTGATTCGGTGTCTGATGACGATGGAAATGATGATATTGATTGTTTTCAAACCGAAACATCTGGTGAACCCCAATTGTTTACACAAAGTGAACTTAATGATTTGGTAAGAGATTTGTGTCTCCCGAAGGATTCTTCAGAGATTTTGGGATCCAGACTTCGTACAAAGAACTTGCTTTCTCGCGGAACGTCATTTTACTGGTACAAAAATCGAGAAAAAGAATTCATCCAATATTTTTCTCAAGAAAATTCACTGGTATATTGCAACAATGTTGGGAACTAATACTTAAGCTAGGCGCTGCAGTCTATGACCCAAATGAGTGGAGACTTTTCATTGATTCCTCCAAAAGAAGTCTAAAAGGCGTCCTCCTTCACAACAGTAACTTGTATGCATCCGTTCCTGTGGCTCATTCGGTTCACTTGAAGGAAACGTACGAAAATCTTGAGCTGCTTCTAGCTAAGGTTAAATACGAAAAACACGGTTGGCTACTTTGTGGGGACTTAAAAGTGATTTGTATGTTGTTAGGTCAACAACCAGGTTATACGTAGTTTCCATGTTTTTTATGTGAATGGGATAGCCGAGCAAGAACTCGGCGCTGGATAAAAAAGGAATGGCCACGCAAAGTCAACCTGACACCCGGTTCTAAAAACATTCAACGTGAAAGTTTGGTTAACACGAAGAAAGTTCTTTTACCTCCGCTTCACATAAAATTGGGCTGCTTGAAGCAATTTGTTAAGGCCTTGGGCGAAGATGGAAATTGTTTTAAGTATCTGTGTGGTAAATTTCCAACTCTTTCGGAAGCAAAATTGAAAGAAGGAATTTTCGTTGGTCCCCAGATTAGAAAACTGACTTTGGATGAACACTTTGAAAGAAGAATGAACAATCTTGAAAAAGAAGCGTGGATTGCTTTTAAGGATGATATCAGCAAATTTTTGGGGAACAACAAGGACCCAAATTACCAAAATATTGTGAATAACATGTTAAATAAGTTCAAAGAGTTGGGTTGTAATACGAGTTTAAAATTACATTTCTTACATTAACACTTGGATTACTTCCCTGAGAATCTCGGAGCACTCAGCGAAGAACAAGGAGAACGGTTTCACCAAGACATCAAAGAAATGAAGAGATATCAGGAAAGCATGATAGCTGATTACTGCTGGATGTTGAAATGGGATGCTCCAGAATTATTGCATAAAAGAAAAGGAACAGCGCGTACATTCGAGGCGAAAAGGCAAAGATCTCGCAAGAAAACTCAGGACAAATAAAGATGAATATGTAATTGACGTTAATAGTCTTCTTTCTTTTTAAAGTTGTTTGCATTTGTAATTAGTATAACAAAGCGAAATAGGTACCTAATGTAAAATGAAATAAATAATATTTATTTTTGTTGTTTTTTTCCTTCCAGTTTGCAGAAAATCCTTACGTAATAGAAAAAAATGGACACCTTATTCGAAATCAGCGTAGTTGAATTATATAAAATCAGTTATTAGTAAGAAAACAACTCTTACAAAGTTCTCATTTGCAGGCCTTGTTATTGTTGCATGTTGTATGTATGTATGCTCAGCCTTAGAAGAGGCTGAGCAGTTTAAATATCTGGGAAGTTTATTAACCAACAATGGAGATTGCAATAAGGAAGTAAGATCTAGAATTGGTATGGGTTTACAGGTAAACTCAACTTGAAGCTGAAGAAAAGGTTAGTGAAAAGCTTGATATGGAGTGTGGTACTGTATAAAGCAGAAATATGGACACTGAAAACAACTGAAAAGAAATTACTGGAATGTTTTGAAATGTAGATTTGGAGAAGAATGCTAAAGATAAGCTGGAGGGAACACCAAAGTAATGAGGAAGTACTGCAACAGGTGATAGAGGAAAGAAGACTCATTAAGGTGATAAGAGAAAGACGGAAGAAATGGATCGGACATGTGTTGAGAGGAGAAGGATTGTTGAAAGTGGTGATAGAGGGTAGATATAAAGGTAGAAGGCCGAGGGGAAGGAAAAGGAGAGCAATGCTGGATGATTTGAAGGCAGGCAGGAGCTACCATGAGATGAAAAGGATAGCTCAGGATAGAACACTTTGGCGGGACACATGAGTTGGACCTGCTTGATAGGCAGAACACGATGGATGGATGGGTTGTATGTATGTAGAGTACAATGTACAGTTAATTTCAATACAGGCATTTATTAATTGCTTGTCAATAAGTACTTTAATATACCCTATCAAGGTACGCTCTGGATTTTGAACATGGCATACTTTCGCCTACCTGATAACTACTAACTTAAAAAGTAGAGCTGAAAATACTGTATTAGATATCCTCACTGGCAGTGTTTCTCAACCTGGGGGTCGCGGGGAGCGTTCAGTTTAGCTAGGGGCTCCCGATGCTTACCAAACAATCACCCTATTTGGAAAATTGAAGTTTATTTGTAAAGAAGTAAAATCAGGCAAACTAGTTTTTAAAGTAATAAACTCGTTTATTGTTACAGTTTTACAGTTGAAATTATTCTCTTTCAATGAGATACTCGTGCCTGCTTTATATTTTTTAATCTTATATTCGGATGAATAGTCTAAATACAGTGTAACACATAGACAGTCAGTTTCATTCCTTCGTTTTAATTGAAACCACTGATGAGAAACCCAATTCTTATAAATGTGAGGGTGCGAATGGAATTAAAACTTTCGTTGCTTCAGACACCAGTTCTGGATACTCGCTTTTCCGTACTGTCCAAAATGTACGCGAGTCTTCTTCTGACGGGAATAACAACAACAACAACTGCAGGGTCTTGGCAGAGGAAAGTCCAATCAGTTTATCGTGTAGGTTTCACGCAAGTTCGGCGAACTCTACCACCTTTTCATTAAACGAATTAAGTGTCCACTCACTTACCAACTTTCCATCGTCACGTGGGAAATAGTTCGGTAACTGTTTTTGCAGTTTAAGTATGCTGCTGCATCATTTAGGGTATGAGGATCGCGATGTTTTTGTCAAAAAGGGGTCACCAACACAAAAAAGGTTGAGAAACGCCGCTCGAGGGCCTAGGCCAGACATTACTATAAAATTTATTTTTATATCATTTAGCAATTATTTATATAAACCTAAAGCTAATTAAGGGCTAAATTAACTAAAATAGTCTAATTTCACAATTATTTTAGGTTAAAATTATTGTAACAAAAATTGTACTTATTTTATTAGTAAAGAAGTATTCATTTTTTACTTATCTGTATTTTTATTTTGAAATATAAAAAAAGGCTTAAAAAAGTTAAGCCTACGTATGCTGTAGCCTGGAGGCCTGAGTTTAATTAAAAGAAAGTCTGTTTTAATATTTAAAATGTTTTCTATGTTTTTACAGCATATAAACAGTAATTTATTGAAAATGTATATTTATTTTCTTTAACTAATTTTCTATTGGATAAGGAAAGAGCAAAAATACTGTTCTTTTGTAACACTATATTATATGTTTTTTTTTTTGTTGTCGTCGTCGCTATCGTCATCGTTTATATGAAGATTCAAATTGTGCCTATATACGAATCTAGACTTATGGAATAAAATTCTCAATAATGAGAACAATAGTGTATTTTTACAGTTTTCGAAAAGATTTCGTCATGTGGAGACTGGGTACGGTGCCCAAATGTTTTCCCAGCGTTTCTCTCCTCAGCTGATGGGTATACGAAATTGTCATTCTAGGTTTTGTAGTAGAAGGTACAGACATATATATACCTTTTTCATTTTTTACAGAGGTACCGCAGTTGGCTCGAATGGAGAGGGTTGATGTAATGGGGAGGGCGTGTAACCAGTGGCCTTGTATAATGACGCCTGGAAGAGTTGGCACCTTCTACGTCACCCTAAGCCAAGATACAGGTGGGACTTCTGGGAGCTTAAAATATTTATTTTTAACATATCAAGTGTCAATTTATAATATATGATGAATTTGTTCATGTGAAGTTAAATTAACGATTTGCTTTAAATTTTCTTGAAACCTTGTCGTATAAGTTCAGTTTTTGACATGAGTGAAATAGCCTTCGTTCTTTGTATACATTTTATTACTAATTTAGGTGTTACTATTTGGAACATTTTAAATTCTCATCTCAATGATTGGCAATAAAATTCTATCACGGACCATTCTGAAAAAACCAAGGTAATGGACATCAAAGTCATAAATCTCATTTTCAGGGTACCCTATCCACCACATCAAGTCTGACATTTTCGCTAACGCTCGACTCAAAATTGGAGGGCGAAGAAGAGTTGGCCTAGATGGCGAAACGGAAAGACCAGCGTGTCCTTTCACTAGACCAGGTTGTCCATTCGAGACTCACAGTATTATTGTTATTTCAAAGACCGTTAAAGTTCCTCAGCAAGTCAGATTGGTAAGAATTGCGTAACAATTCCTAATCTAACCCAACCTAATCTAACGTTCTGGATTATTTGTGCATATTTCACTAAAATATTTTAATCACGATAAAGACCTTGTTCAAACTTGCATAAACTGAGGCAACCCCTACATCTTGTTTAAACATGTTGACCCAAATCAGACTGTACTTTGGTCAGCCAGACTCTGTACTGAATGGACGCATTCCTGAGCTCTCTGATATTGCATCTACTTTTCTATATTGCTGAGAATTTTACTTTTGGATAGTTTTGAATTTTATATACTTGCGTTTAAATTCCCGTTATAGTTAAATAATTGAATATTAGTGGTTTTTAGCGATTTAGAAGTTTTCATAGCGTGCCGGCTTAATTTAACTTATACCTGTGACGGTTTAAACTAATTTTTAACTGCGCGATGCCGTCGCAGAAAGCGTCGTGTGTTAGGTGTAGGGTAAACCGGTGGTATTCGGAATTTAAGGATTATAACGGCGGTCCTATGGCGATTACCGATAGATCAGTTTGTTTCGTTTGCGAGTTCATGGAGGAATTAGTTGACATAAAACGCAGTGTACGTGAGGTAACCGAAAGACTTGCAACGCTTGATGAGGGCAGGGGTAGGGCTACGGTTGACGGAAGCCGAACCAATACTGACGTTGAAGACGTTAGTAATTTGAAGGGTGAGGTGCGTAACCTAGTTTCTAGTTTAGGTAGCTTGTCGGGAAGTTTGGATAGAGTTGAGCAAGGAGTTAAGGTTAGTCCGAGAGTAGTAGATAGCGAGGATATAAAAGGTTAAGGGTGGAGCTAGGCCGCGTACGTTAGGTGATAGGAATCCCCCCCCCCTATCGAGGTTTCGAACCCTTTCGTCCATTTGGAAAGGGACGTGAATGAGGGGGAAACTATTTTAATTGGGGACTCTTTAGTGCGCCACATGGACAAAGAGTTTGTTGAACGGCACCCAACCAAGAGGAGGAGGGTCTGTCTCCCAGGGGCCAGGGTTGACAGAGTTAGAGACGAAGTGGATAGGATTGACGTTGCCTCCCGTCACTCAGTGTTGGTGACGATGGTAGGAGGCAACGACTCGTATAGGCCCGATACGAGAGTGCCTGACCTTTTGGAGAGATATAGGGGGTTAATTAGGTCCCTGAAGGCGAGGTCAGATAGGTCTTTAGTTCTAGGTATTACCCCTAGGCACGGGTTGGGTCTTAGGATTACTTCAAAAACAATATTTTTGAATAATAAATTAGAAGAGATTTGTGCTGAGGAAAATGTACCCTTCGTGAAGCTGTGGTCCGAATTCAGTGATCCTAGCCTTTTTATAAAAGATGGGGGTGCATTTTAATGAAATAGGTAATGCTAGGCTAGGTAGATTAATAGACGAAAACGTGCGAAAGCTGCATAGGTCGAAGCCTTCTTTAAACGTTGTGGGTCCGGGGAACGCGGGCCCGACGTGATAAATAGTTTAAAACGCGGCCCGTGGTAAAAAATAACTTAAACGTCTTTTATTGTAACGCGCGTAGTATTAGAAATAAATTAAATAAATTTAAGGCGATAATTTATTCCGGCAACTATGATATAGTTGCTATCACTGATACTTGGTTAAATACCGTGACTAGGGACTTGTTGGGGGAACTTGATATACTGGGTTTTAAACTCTTTACTAATGATAGGTTACATAGGTTTGGTGGAGGCGTTTTGCTGTATATTCGTAATTCCCTTAGGGCTATCGAGGTTAAGTTAAATTTTCCGGCAGCAATTAATGCGATATGTGTTGAAGTTAGGGCGCGTAGTATTAGTTTTAATTTTGTTGTTTATAGACCTCCCGTTCAACCCTCGATACAGATACTAGATTTTACTCACTTCTTGGTAATTTTATTGACAATCGGAATAGTATAATTGTCGGGGACTTTAACTGCCCTAATGTTAATTACGAGAATTTTACTGGTAATGAGGAGGGTTTGAGATTGATTGAGTTCATGGAAGATAATTTTTTACGACAGATGGTTACCGAACCAACGCGCGGTAATAATATTTTAGATTTGGTGATGACGAACGGCGAGAATATAGTCGAAGGTTTAGAAGTAGGCGAGAGTTTAGGATGTAGTGATCATCAAATTCTTAGGTTTAAGTTAGCGATAAAAAACACTCAGGATAGTAACGTAATAGAAGTCCCTGATTTTCGTAGGGCTAATTTTGATAGTTTTGCGGATAGGATGAGAGTAGTAGACTGGGATAACTTACTTATAGGTAATGACACAAATTTGCGTTGGGTGGCGTTTAAAGAAAGTTTTAGGAATATTGAAAGGGAGTTTATTCCTCGTAGGCCCAAGTGGTGGACTAGGGAAATAGGCGAGTTCATAAACGAGCGTATAGACTTAATAAAAGCAATGGCACGGCAGCTAACTTTAATAGATATATCGAGCTTAGACGTCAGGTTAAAAGATCAGTTAGGAATGCCAAGCGTAATTTAGAGATATTTATAGCTGCGGATAGTAATCATAATCCAAAAAAGTTTTTTGAATACGTTAATAATCGTAAGCCGGTAAAAGATAACATAGGCCCTCTAGTGGATGTTAATGGCTCTTTGGCTTCTGACGCTCAGTCGATGGCGGGTATTTTCAATAACTTTTTTGCGACAGTTTTTACCGTAGAAGACGTAAATAATGTCCCCGACGTGGACGATATCGTTCCATTTAGTAGCGAGACTATTTTGGATGAAATAACTGTTTACGAGGCTGAGATTGCACATTATATCGATAGGCTAAAAGTTAGCAAGGCTCCAGGCCCTGACGCTTTTTATCCCAGACATTTGAAAGATTTGAAAGACGTTATCGTAGGCCCCTTAACGAAGATTTTTAATCAGTCACTCGAAACGGGGATTATTCCTGAAGACTTCAAATTAGCTAACGTCACGCCTATTTTTAAAAAAGGCGACCGCGCAGTAGCTAGCAATTATAGGCCCATTAGCTTAACGTCAATTGTCGGTAAACTTTTGGAATCCGTAGTTAGGGATCGTATCATCGATCACTTAGAAAGTAGAGATTTGATTAATAGTAGTCAGCATGGGTTTCGACGCCATAGGTCTTGTTTAACTAATTTGTTAGAATTTTATAACGAAATAGTGCGCGAATACGATAGGCATAGAGCAGCTGACGTTATTTATTTAGATTTTAAAAAGGCGTTCGATACAGTTCCGCATAGGAGACTAATTGCGAAGGTCAAAGTGCACGGTATACGCGGTCAGGTAGCTAACTGGTTAGAAGAATGGCTTCGTGCTAGGGGGGAGAGGGTCGTAGTTAATGGTAGTGAATCGAGGTGGTTAGATGTAGGTAGCGGTGTCCCACAGGGTTCAGTGTTAGCCCTATTGCTATTCGTAATTTACATTAACGACATAGATGTAGGATTGTCTAGTAACGTGTCAAAATTCGCGGATGATACTAAAATAGGCGGTAAGGTTGTTAACGAGGACGATAGAAATAGGCTCCAAGACGATGTAAATAGGATTATGGAGTGGACAGATAAGTGGCAGATGCAATTTAATGTAGACAAATGTAAAGTTTTGCATATAGGTTCTCGCAACAATAATTGCACGTACACGATGGATGATAGGGAGTTAGCGAGCGTTGACGAGGAAGTAGATTTAGGCGTACGCGTATCTAAGGATTTAAAGGTTAGGAACCAGTGTCTGGAGTCTTGCGCAAAAGCTAATAGGATGTTAGGCTTCATAGCGCGTAATTTCGAATTTAAATCGAAGGATATTATATTGCCCCTTTACAAGTCCCTAGTCAGGCCTCATTTAGAATATGCCGTTCAGGTTTGGTGCCCGTACTTGCGTGAGGATATTGATAGGTTAGAAAGGGTTCAACGTCGTGCCACGAAACTGATTCCGTCATTGCGCAACAAGCCTTATGAAGATAGGATTAAAGAGTTAACCTGTATTCACTCGAAACTAGGAGATTAAGGGGGGAGCTTATTGAAGTTTTCAAAATCGTTAATAACATCGATAACGTAAATTTTGACATTGTTCACTTTCGATAATAGTAATACTCGTAATAACGGATTTAAGTTGCGTGGCAGACGTTTCATTACTAATATCGCTAAAAACTTCTTTACGTTTAAAGTAATTGATAATGGAATAATCTTCCCGTGTCAGTCGTTCATTCTACCAGCGTTAATATGTTTAAGAACCGTCTTGACAGACATTTAAAAAAAATTAACGTTGTTTAAAATAAAAAAACAAAGTTAGCGACAGGAGCTCTGGTGGTGGTGCTCGAGGATGAGTCTGTTGACGATAAATGCCAGCTTGTGACATGCCAGCAATAAAATAAAAAAAAATTAGACTAACACGAACGTAGATGTAGCTCGTAGCGTAAACTAACCCACTTTTTGTTTAACTTTACTTACTTTTTTTTTTTTCCTTATCCTCTCCTTACTTTGCATGTCTGTAACTCTCTTTTCTTGCATGTTTGTAGTTTGCATGGTATGAGAGTCAGTTAAGACTGTGTTTGCATGGTTTGTAAGCGTTCTTATTTTACTTCTTTTCATCTTTCACCCCTCTCCTATTCTCTCCGACTATTTTTCTGACTTGTCGGCAGTGGCCGGCGGATGATGATGGTGAGTCTTTTCTCTTTTTCTGAATGAATGTTAACTCACGAGTGATAGGTGTTCCTCCTTACTTAATCCCTTATTCTCTTCTCTTCTCTTAACCCCCTACTCTTTCCTTTCTCTCGGGCTAACCTTTGAGTGGATCTTAGGGTCTTTGTTAGCCTTAGCTTCTGTAGATCTGTACATCATCATCATCATTATTAAGTCTTGTGTTATAAAATTATTTATAAAATGAATATTACAATTTCTGCTTTATTGCTATAAGACAATGGGCAGTTGTCGAGCTGACTATTTTATTTAATTTGACCTTTAAGTTTTAGGCTTCACTGGGCTCTCAGATTAATTAAAGATAAAATAGATAACGTGTATTGATTTTAATTTGGAATACAGAAACGAAATAATAGTTCAAAGTAGAGTATACTGTATATTAAATCAATTATTATTGTAGATACGACTACGACGCAAATATAGCTAAAAAAATTGATAAATGGATACGAGAAAATGAGACCAGTCGTACAATATACAATAAATTAAAGTGATAAAATAATATACATTTAATCCTAGTTTTATCAGTATTCCATTATTAAGAGATTTAAAGTTTTTTAAACTAAAAACTTTAAAAACTTTTGGTTCAAGTATCTTGAAACTGTTCTGAAACTTGTACTTTTTCATTGAAAGGTATGTAATCCTATTCTAAAAACTTAAATCTAGATTCTATGCATGTACATTAATAAATTTTCAAATTTACTATAAACATATATATATATATATATTTTCACTTTTTTATTCATATTTGCAGGTGAAAAGTCCTATGATCGTCGAATTCCGAATTACAGATGAATATGACAGGATATTGACCTGTTTCATGGCTCCTGTAATTGTTGGATAGTTTACGTCCGTGAAGGTCACCAAAAATGTGGTATATTTGTTTAACTGCTCTATGTAGACTAAGTTCACACTGAAGCGCTCGAGTTTATTCTTCTTTGAATGTTTTTTAATAAATTATTTTGAAATAGTTTTTAGTGTTTCATAAATAAAACTATCTTTCATGATGTGATTTTGTTTTTACACAATATAGAGGTCTCAGTGCCAATGTATCTGAGAAGTGGTACAATAGGGATTCCGTAATACACCCAAAACTTGCAAGAACTAAGGATTTTCCCTGAAAAAACTAAAAGATTAAAGTTGTCAGAAATGTCGCAAGTCTTCTGCTCAAAAGTCCATTTTATTAAACTCGCAACTGTGTATATATATTTAGTGTTCGTATTGAAATTTCATTTGTCAGTTTTTCGCTTTGAAGACGGTAAATAATTAATCTACTAGGTTTTACTTCATTATACAGTAATCTATGAAGATCTTTTCTTAGTTTATAAGAATTTTCTACATTTGTAACTGGGGTAACTACTTTTGTATCATCTACAAATTTAGATTTTACAATCTATTCCCTTCTCTAAATTATCTCGACACACACAGACTAATGGACCAAACACTGACCCCTGTTGTACCCAACTTTTCACATTTTGCCACTCTTATTCATGGCCATTTAAAATTATTCTGGTCTCTGCTTTGTAAACATTATTCTTGAGGAGATTGTAGACACTAATCAACCAGGGAAGTACTCCCACGGGGGTGGGGGGGGGCGTTAGGCAAAAGACAAGGAGTGCTGAACTTTCGCTTCTCTTGTTTCTTCTTAGCTGATCTTTTTCGTATCTCATCAACCTTGTGAGCAGTCGAGGATGCTCTCAAACACACTCTCACTATTCCTCACTACACATTCATGCATCTTACATACTACATAATCTTTCCAAATTAAAGAAAAGTGGCATCGACCTCGAGAGACTGTAAGTCCCCTGGGGAGGGGACCATAAATGTCCCACTGCTGGCTCCCCGCTGCTGATACCGGGAAAGCAGACCTAGGCGGCGGGACTGGTTCTGCTACTGCCCATTCGAGATGTTCTGGGCCTCTGCCTTATTCACTCTTCAAACTTCTGCAACATTCGTGACTTTTCCTCAAATTTTCAATCTGTTGAACACCACCTCTCCTCTGAACCTCGCCTGTTCTTCCACACAAACTCAGGTGTCTGGGACGGTTGACAGTAATCTCTTTTGTGTACCCTCCTA
Organism: Bathynomus jamesi; assembly: GCA_023014485.1. NCBI lineage: Eukaryota > Metazoa > Arthropoda > Malacostraca > Isopoda > Cirolanidae > Bathynomus > Bathynomus jamesi. The sequence continues at coordinate 343,576 of JAJOZX010003841.1, forward strand.
CTTTATACTCTATTTCATTCCAAAGGTGGATGTTGCGTGTGTACGCAGTGACCTAACTTGTTCTCGTATTCCCGAATTCAAATCCTCCGAATTCTAAACCCTCGGGCCACGGCTTACATGCCACTCTCAAACTAAATACATCTGCGCTGTCTACCTTTCTCTGACTATCCAAAATGCTTTGACTACCTCGCATCCAAAGAGGAATACATTCTATCTCGCTCTCCTTTTGCTGAAATCTCTATTTTAGGAAATTTCAATGTTCACCACCACCTTTGGCTTTCCTCCCATTTCACTGACATCTCTGAAGTAGTTTACAACTTCTCTATCCTGAATGACCTAGAGCAGATTGTACAGCACTCTATTCATATCCCCGATCGCCTTGGAGATAGGCCCAAATTCTGGATTTATTTTCACTTCTCGTCCTTCTTAATCTAAAACTTTTTCTTTGTTGGGCTCCTCCAACCACAATCTTGTCTCTGTTTCCTGTCCTATCGCACCAATTCGACCTTTGGATCCTCCCAAGAGGAGACGCCTTTGGCACTTTGGCGCCGCTGATTGGAAGGCCTTTTAGGCAGTACTTCTGTGATTTCCCATGGAATAATTACTGCTTCCGTGGTTGAGATCCCTCGAAGTGCGCTGAGCGCATCACGGAGGTGATTCTCTCAGGCATGGAGGCGTACATTCCATATTCTGTTCCTACTACTAATTCTAAAACACCTTGATTTAACTTGTTCTAATGTTATCGTAACAGAGAAGAGGCTTTCAGAAGGTACCTTCACCATCCAACTCCTGACTCTCACTTAGCTTATATTTCTGACTGGAATCAGGCTAAATTTGTTCTTTAACTCTCCAAAAATTCGTTCATACCTTTGTTTTTCATATATTTCGTGCGATGATTCCTCATTTCACGAAAGTCAAGCTTGTCCTCTCGATTTGGCCTGGTGAAGTAGAGAGTTGGTTTCTTGTACTCTCCACCTCACATAGCCAGGTACGCCCGGATCATCTGGGATTGTTCTGAGCCAGGCATCTAATCTTCTTTTAAAGATGTCCACCGCAACACCACTCGTGTTCCTTAGTTCCTTGGGCAGCTGGTTAAACAGTCTTGGTCCTCTCGCAACAAAACTGTTTTCCTTCAGGGTTGAGGATATTCCCCTGTCTAGCCTTTAATTTGGAAACACAACACATTCTTCCTTTCCTACTTTCCAATGTTTCGGGGGTTATAGGGTTCAGAGTAAATAATGGTGTGTCTCTCTCCTTTCCAGTGAATATAGGTTTAATTCACTTAACCTTTCCCAGTAATTTAATTCTTTGCACCCATTGATTTTGGCTGTGAAGCTTCTCTGAATTTCTTCTAGATGACTCGTGTCTTCTTTTTTTATATGGAGATGTTCGGGCCAAGCGGTATTCCAATTTGGGTATGATCAGTGTTTTCAATAGAGGAATCATTATATTCCCGTCCCTTCATTTAAAGGTTATCAGTATCTGCCCAGTTATTCTTTGTTCTGTTTACTGCTATCTTATTTTTTTGAATTTCGCATCATCAGTGATTACAACTAAATCTTTTGCTCTAGAATTTCTCTAAATTTCTTGTCTATTTGGGGTATAGTATTCCACGAATATTTCCATACCTCAACAGTTGAAATTTCTCTGTGTTAAATTTCATATTGTCCTTCTGTCCACTTGTAGATTCTGTTCGTCTTTTTGTAGAGATCCTATATCATCTGGGTTTCTCAGTTTTGTACTAATCTTTGTGTCATCGGCAAAGGATGTTACTGTTTATCTCTGGTAACGTCCTCATCTATGTCAGTTAACATGATTATGAAGAGTAACGGAGATAAAAAAAGTGAAAACCTATCAAATTCTAATTATTCTTGCTCTTTCTGGCACCTAGTTAAGAACGTCTCCAACACCCTTACTTCTTTCCCTCTTTTCCATTCCGACGGCTTGGTTGCCGTCTCTTCTCCTGATAAAGCTGAACTCTTCTCTCGTACTTTAGCCTCCAACTCAGCCCTGGACGATTCCGGGCTGTTACTCCATCTCATCCCTCTGATTTAATTATGTCTGAAGTTAGAATCTTCTCCAAAGGTGTTTTTTTTTTTGTCCTATCAGGGCTCAACTCAGGAAGGTGTACGACCCTGATGGTGTCCCTCCTGTTCTCGAGAATGTTCTTCTGTGCTGACACCCTCCCTAGGCAAACACTTTCGTCTTTATACTCATCTGGTACTTTTCCTTCCTGTTGGAAGTTCGCTTTCATTCAGCCTGTCCCAAATAAGGGTGACTGGTCTCAACTCCTCCAACTATCATCCAATTGCTTTGATTTCTTGCCTTTCTAAAGTTTTTGAATCTATCCTTAAATACCTCTTCTTACAATCTTCTTTCAGATCATCAGTATGGGTTCTGCAAGGGACGCTCTACTGCGATCTTCTTGCATATTTCTCTGACTCTTGGTCATCCTCCTTTCGGGGTTTCGGTGAAAAATTTGCTATTGCGCTAGACATACTGTACCAAAAGCTTTTGGTAGTCTGCACAAATCTTTAATTTCCATACTGCCTCCTTCGGCTTCTATCCTTCTGTGCCTTCATCTCTAATTTCCTTTCTGGCCGATCTATAGCTGCGGTTGTAGATGGCCACTGTTCTTCTCCTAAAGCTATTAACGGTGGTGTTCCTAAGGGTTCTGTCCTGTCATCCACTCTTTTCCTTTTATTTATCAATCTCCATTGAGTCGCACTTTCATGTCCTATCCACTCCTATGCCGATGAGTCCACTCTTCACTTCTCCACCCGCTTCACAAGCGTCCCTCTCAGCAGTCACTCAATTCTTCGCGTGGGACGGCTATAAGGCACCTGACCTCTGATCTTTCTACTGTCTCTGATTGGAGCAGAGAAAACCTTGTGGCTTCCAGTGCCTCAAAAACTCAGCTCCTTCATCTGTCTACTCGTCACAATCTTCCACACAACTATCCCCTTACCTTCAACAATACACAACTCAATCCTTCCTTTTCTCTTAACATTCTTGGCGTTTCCTTTTCTCGTGATCTTTCCTGGAAAGATCACATATACGCTCTTTCTAAGACTGCTTCTAAGAGGTCAGGTGTGCTGTGCCGGCTCCGCAGTTTCTTCATCCCGACTCAGTTGCTCTCTCTGTACATAGGTATGCTTCTCATGTTGGGTACTCAAGCCACACAACTCTATTTGACCGGGTGGAATCAAGGCTTTTCGTCTCATCATGACCATTTAGAATTACTCTGTTCTCTGCCTTTTAACATTTTTCTACCCATTTAATAACTGGCCCCGATATCCCATAAGCTTTTAATTTATATAGAAGTCTCCTGTGTGGAACCTTGTCAAATGCCTTGCTAAAATCCAAATAAATAACATCACATCATCTCCATTATCTACCTGATCAGTTGCAAACTATCATAAATTGTCTAAAAGATTAGACAAACGAACTTCCTGATTTAAATCCATGGTGGAACTTGAAAGAGAATTAAGACTTCTACGTAAATGCTATTGAATCTATTTGTTAGAATTCTTTCTAGTATCTTTCCTACCAGTAATGTTAAACTAACAGGCCTATAATTTCCTGCCTTTTTTTGTAAATGAGTATGGCATTTACTGTTTTCCAGTGTTTCGGTATCGCTGCATAATTAAGAGCTCTAACAAACAAAATAGCGCCTCAGCTCAGCTGTCCTCCCTTTTTCTGAGGATCCTAGATAAATATTATAACCAGCAGCTAGCTTTATTTGGTTTCAATGTGTTAATTATTTTACTTGCCTAACATCACACTTCTTTTCTGAATCTTATCAAGAATGGCAGAGTTTAGAGACACTAAAGAATCGAATTCAAAGTTATTCAAATTTCTTCAAACTAGGGTACTTTTGATAACGAGACGCCAATGGGGAACTTTAATGGATGAATAAAGTATAAAATTTACAAAATGATGGTGAAATGAAATAACTGAAGGGTTCCCCCCAAATCGCTCTTGTTATTAGGCCTCTCTGCGGAAAAATGAGACTTGTTTATTGCGAGTGTTCTATAATTTCAAAAATGGGTAACGTTAGTTGGTTGTGGCCTACCAGCATACGTGGAAGTGGGCACTGCTTTCGTGCACCTTCAGTAAGCCTATCTCCTAAGGAAGTTGGCCAGTTTTGTATGTTACGCGCTACCCTGTTTCACTTTTAGTCCGAATTCTCTATTTAGCAAATATTTAGTACGGGTAGTAAAAGAGAAAATATAATTCACAAAAATGGTAACAAGAAAAAAATCTTATGTTTACTTGGAACTTTGAAAATTCCAGTTAAGATACCTTGATGTTTGGGCTAATTGTTCAATTTAAATAATTGAAAAATTGTTTGTGAAATTCTTGTGAAGATTCCGGGACACTTGGACTAACTGTTTACACTGAATTGATTAAATTGTTTATGAAATTCCCCTGAAGATCCCGGAACAGAAAAATTAATACACTGCACTCTTTGTCCTCTGAGGCCTATCAGTTTTATGGCGGACGATCATAACTCTCAACTCCACCTCTCGCTTCAAACATCTCTTCAAGTGCCTTCCAGTTTTTTCCTCTGTGCGTTCTCTTCTTTGTCCCGCTTACAACTTTCCATTACTGATCTCGTTGGATGAAAATATTTGAGCCCTTTTCTTCATAAACCTGGAACTACACAACTTTAATGCGCTCTATACTAAAATTTTTTACTACATCCTACTCCTTGTATATTATTTAACTAACTTATTTGGCCTATTTCACCATATTAAGTCCTAGCATTATCTTCTTAGTGCCATTTCTGTAAACTAAACTGTTTATGAATACATGATGGGATGAAATGGAAAGCGTTATGTCACGTGACTATTATTTTTACTTATGATTAGATAAGACGAGTATAAACGTGACGAGACCCGTTCTTCTGGCTTCGTGTTCAAATTCACGTACTCGTCTGAAGCCTGTTTCCTAACTTTATAAACTATTTATTAAACCTAACTTCCTTTTTTTCCAGTTGAGTATTATGGATTTTATTATTTTGTATTTATTAATAAACCTCAATTTTGCAATCCCGACATATTATAACTAGGTATGTATGTTAAATTGAAGTTGAAGGGTGTACAACGGAATCAACCTAGCAGATCTCCAGAAAGCCGAAGTTGAAGGGCCCAGGACTGTGTTAGTTATTACAAGTAGGATAAATTTATTCGAGGCTTCCAATTTCGCCAGAAATTAGTGCTTCCCTCGTTTGCATAGTTTCTAGGCTATGACTCGGTTATGAATGTCACAAGTCAGTCTAAGAAAAGGGGAGAACAATGATGAGCTCGCTGCTCGTACAGTAACTCCTTCAACGTGATCGTGGCCTTATTTTTCTTGGAGTGTGGCGAATCACTTTTCTCAGTTTCATGGTTAAAGAACGTGGCAACATCAACAACAACAATGTCTTGGTGTCCACAGGTGAACGAAAGGAGTAAAATAGAACAACCAACAACAATAACAAAGCAATCAACCAGGAATTCTGGTCAGAGGATCCTCCAGACGAACACGATGTAGGCATATACACAGTGTTGGGCTTCCGGCATTTTCAGCCTGCGTGAAAATTTGAGTGAGTCAGCGAGCAGACGCTCGGTCTCTGTGACTCTCGACTCCATCCCACTAAAGCAGAGTCATCGCTCCCCCGTTTTCTTTTTACGTCATTGTTCACACACACACACACATATATATATATATATATATATATATATATATATATATATTAGTGATGTAGGTCACATCCGCACATTTTCTCGCACCCGCATCCGCACTTTGGACTGCGGATGTCGTGCGGATGTGGACCGTTGAGATAAAATGTCATTAATAAGCGGAAATTATCAAATTCTACTATATTAATAGAACTAGTTCATTGTGCGCAAAAGTGATGCAAGCGACAAGACGAGAGGCTGTTCTTGCATGAAGTTACTCTCTTGCAACCTACTTAGATCCACGTTACAAAGCTGTTATTTTCACCTAGTACATTAGAACGAGTTAAGTCATCACTTGGCAAAGCAGTTGAAGAGCTTCAATCTCTTGAATCTGTCGCTTCGCCACCCACCAAAAGAATAAAAGTTTCAGTGACAGAACCAACACCTTCAACGAGCAAATCTATCACAGAATCTGTCTCTCAGTTTCTTGAGTCAAGCAGCAATGACGAGACCTACGCGATGTCAAAAGATGTAGTAAAAATGATCGAGAGCTATCACCAAGAAAAACGCCTGGCTGCATGTGACAATCCTATTAGTTGGTGGAAAAATACGCAAAATATCTATCCATACTTGAGTAAACTTGCAAGGAAACATTTAGCCTGTCCTCCAACAAACGTACCAAGCGAGAGATTATTTAGCAGTGCTGGATTAATATATGATGAAAAGAGAAACAGACTGGCAGCAGAAAAGGCAGAAAAATTAATGTTCCTTAAGCATAACCTTCCTATAATTAAGTTTGAACATTAAACGATGAACATCTTAGTTTACTTTATTTTAATTACTCGTTTATAAATATGCCTAATAAAACTTTAAACTTAATATAAATAGTTATCAAGCTAATTAAAGATCTCTTTCTATAAGGGTGGAGGTTGGGGAAAGAGGTCGGTGGGGTGCATTTGAGTTGGGTTCACGTCCCGCATCCTGGTAACACAATTATGGTTTCTAATTGTGGCTGACACTCAACAAAATATAACGAATTTATTTGCAGACGAATTCACTAATTGATTTCTATATTAGTTAGATGCTTGATATTATTTTATATGTTCAGAGAAAAGTACAGCAATTATTGTACAATTAATCAATTATACTACATTATAGCTACAGCTCTCTCTATATAATAACTTATTATATACGTTAAACACAACAAATCTCGAATATATCCTAAAAAATAACGAAAATGTAGACATCCGCATCCGCATCCGCGGATGTTGAAATCAAACATCCTCATCCGCATCCGCGGATGTGAAAAAAATGACATCCGCTACATCACTAATATATATATATATATATATATATATATAAACCTCGTTGAAGTTCCGTTAGTTGGTTTCGCTTCACACAGAGGTAAAGCTTATATATGTATATATTAGTGATGTAGCGGATGTCATTTTTTTCACATCTGCGGATGCGGATGTCTACATTTTCGTTATTTTTTAGGATATATTCGAGATTTGTTGTGTTTAACATATATAATAAGTTATTATATAGAGAGAGCTGTAGCTATAATGTAGTATAATTGATTAATTGTACAATAATTGCTGTACTTTTCTCTGAACATATAAAATAATATCAAGCATCTAACTAATATAGAAATCAATTAGTGAATTCGTCTGCAAATAAATTCGTTATATTTTGTTGAGTGTCAGCCACAATTAGAAACCATAATTGTGTTACCAGGATGCGGGACGTGAACCCAACTCAAATGCACCCCACCGACCTCTTTCCCCAACCTCCACCCTTATAGAAAGAGATCTTTAATTAGCTTGATAACTATTTATATTAAGTTTAAAGTTTTATTAGGCATATTTATAAATGAGTAATTAAAATAAAGTAAACTAAGATGTTCATCGTTTAATGTTCAAACTTAATTATAGGAAGGTTATGCTTAAGGAACATTAATTTTTCTGCCTTTGCTGCTGCCAGTCTGTTTCTCTTTTCATCATATATTAATCCATCACTGCTAAATAATCTCTCGCTTGGTACGTTTGTTGGAGGACAGGCTAAATGTTTCCTTGCAAGTTTACTCAAGTATGGATAGATATTCTGCGTATTTTTCCACCAACTAATAGGATTGTCACATGCAGCCAGGCGTTTTTCTTGGTGATAGCTCTCGATCATTTTTACTACATCTTTTGACATCGCGTAGGTCTCGTCATTGCTGCTTGACTCAAGAAACTGAGAGACAGATTCTGTGATAGATTTGCTCGTTGAAGGTGTTGGTTCTATCACTGAAACTTTTATTCTTTTGGTGGGTGGCGAAGCGACAGATTCAAGAGATTGAAGCTCTTCAACTGCTTTGCCAAGTGATGATTTAACTCGTTCTAATGTACTAGGTGAAAATAACTTAGTTTTGTAACGTGGATCTAAGTAGGTTGCAAGAGAGTAACTTCATACAAGAACAGCCTCTCGTCTTGTCGCTTGCATCACTTTTGCACACAATGAACTAGTTCTATTAATATAGTAGAATTTGATAATTTCCGCTTATTAATGACATTTTATCTCAACGGTCCACATCCTCACGACATCCGCAGTCCAAAGTGCGGATGCGGATGCGAGAAAATGTGCGGATGTTGTGCGGATGCGGATGTGACCTACATCACTAATATATATATATATATATATATATATATATATATATACGCGAGGGTAATTCAATAAGTATCCGCACTTTTTATTTTTACAATTTTATTTTCACATTTGATAGATTATAAACACATCACTTCTCAACATAGTCTCTCTGTTTCTCAATACACTTAGTCCAGCGATCTACAAGCTTCCTAATGCCATCACAAAAGAATGTTTTTGGCTGTGTGCATAGCTAGTCATGCACCGCCTCCTTCAGGTCATCATCGCCTTGGAATCGCTGACCTCTCACTCAAAGCGTCTTTTAGTAGTCCAAACGGGTAAAACTCCGAAGGTGCCAGGTTTGGAATGTAGGCTGGATGGTCGAGAACTTCAAATTTAAGTGCTTGAAGGCATTTTCTAGTCTGTACAGCGGTATGAGGGCGCGCATTGTCGTGTAACAGAATAACATCTTCCGACAATCTCCCCCTCCGTTTTGTGCGAATTGCTTGCTTTAACTCATTCCGAAGCATGTCAGATACACGAGGCCCTGTCCTTGAACATTAGCTAGAGCGTGGAATTACAGTAACAACTAACAAGTGTATCGTATTCTGACATGCTTCGGAATGAGTTAAAGCAAGCAATTCGCACAAAACGGAGAGGAAGATTGTCGGAAGGTGCAGGGGCGTACCTAAAGTATTTGGCACCCGGGGCGGATCCTTCCTTTGCCACCTCCCCATAAATAATTTTAGAATTTAAACACAGAAAAATATATGTTTGCAAGTAGATTTTTAAACAGTACAGTACTGTCATAAGCAAATTGGAAATAAGAAAAATGCAGGACATTAAAAATTCAGTGAACAGGTAATACTGCATTTTATTTTATACAAAAAAAAACAGGAAATCCAGTCTCAACGCTCAGCCTATTCTTCAAAGGTAAATAGAGAGGATTCACAGTCTCTGCTTTCGAGCCTTAATTTCTGCAAATTGATCAATGACCTCATCAAAATTCACCTTCTTTGCATATTCATGTTCAATTGAAAGTAAAGCCAGATTTGTCAATCTTGTCTGACTCATGGTCGAGCGAAAGAAATTTTTTAGCAATTTCAATTTGGAAAAACTTTTCACATGAAGCAATAGACACACAGACAGTCAAAAAGAATCTCAAACACAGTGACAAGCTTGGCAAAGATTCACAAAAATCCCATTTCACAATAAACTCCAGAAACTGCAATGCTATCCATTTCTTTGCCTCTTCAACGCTGATTTTGGCAGCTTCCAAATGCCTCCGAAGTCGTCCAATTTCCACACTGATATCTTCATCAGAGAATTCATCGAAAATCTGAGTCAAATTTGGAATATACTTCCGAAGTTCTTCTTCTGTTGCAACAACCAAAGTGTTTGACTGAATAACAGCGAAGATTGACAGAATTTGATCCATTGTCTTAGAACGAATCTCCAATTCTTGATGAAAGCGATCAAGACATTCAAACATAGCCCTTTTTACTTCCTCTGGCAATGTGAGACCAGCATCCTTTGCCATCTCTCCTGGCATCCTTTTTCGGAGCTTTACTCTCCCTCTTCTCTCCATAGAAATGTCCATTTCCTCACACTTTGTAGTTGCATAATGAATGGCCCCCTCTACAATTTCATTGCGCTGATCTTCAAGAAACAGTTTTAGAGGTTGGAGTTTCACAATGCACTTTTCAAGGCTGATTCCAACTGTTTGCAAATACTTTTGTGTGAGATTAATTTCTTCCAGGACTTCACACCAGAAAGAAAGGTAACTCAAAAAAGAGAAATCACATACAGCAGACAGCAAAATCTGAGCTGATCCTCTTGTGTCCACATTTTCTTTGGGATCGCACAGTACTTCAAGGGTTGAGGTCAGCTTTTCAAAATTTGCCTTCACTGGTTTCACAGCGTCATAATAAGCACTCCATCTTGTCTGGGAAAGTCTTTTGATTGTCATGCCTACATTCTCCATCAGCACTTCCCATCGATGAGTTGAAACTGAAAAGGAAGAGTAGACTCTCTCCGAGGTTCCAAAAAAGTCACACATGAAGAAACGCTTCCAAATAAGTGCACTCCGCAAAGGTTGAGAATGATTTGCACAAAGCACAAACAAAGCCTTGGGATTAATCTCTCTGATCTTTGACTGAACACCACCATGAATCCCAGCCATAGTTGCAGCGTTGTCATATCCTTGACGACGGCACAGGTTTATGTCCAGTCCATCTCTCTCCAGATGTCTCAGGATATCCCCTGTGAGCTCAGCAGCAGTCTTTCCGGCAATAGGGAAGAAACCCAAGAATGATTCCTTTACTTCAACTTTGTAACATTCAATATGGACGTATCTGATCACTTCACACATCTGATCAGTGTGGGACACATCAGGAGTGCTGTCAAAAAGAATCCCAAAATACTTTGCTTTCTTGATATCAGCCACTATTTTCTCTCTGACGTAATTCCCCAAAAGGCAAATGAACTCATTCTGAATCTTTGGAGATAAATACGAAGCCACTCTCCTCCCAGATGGAATAGAATGCTTAATCCTTACAAAATAAATTGAAAATCTATCCGTCTCCTCTTCATCAGAGTCTTCCTCCTGTTGGTGTGGACTTCTGCTGGCGTCTCCTTCCTCTTCATCAGTTTCACTGATTTTAGAAGATAAATTGCCATCTTCCAATCCTTGCTCTCTCTCATTTGAATCCTCTTGTGAAGGTACTTCTTGTATTTGCCCTTCAGTTTCACCAGGCTGAATATTTTCAGGACTTTCTCCTATTGCACTTGATGTTGAAGGCGTCACATACTTCAAAATTGATCCGGACACTGCCTGAGCCACCTCTTCTCTTGCCTTCTTCATTTTTCTTTGTTGGAATCCACTGGGTCGATTTCGCTTCATAGTGGATGTTTTCTGCAAAATTTTAAAATCAAAAGGTATAAAACATGAACATGCATAACAAGCATGAACTATTATAACTTGAAATACATTAACTGAACAAATTGTCTGATTATTATTAAGTGCAAATACGAGTATACGACTCCTAAAAAAGCAGAAAACTATGAGCATTACTTACAAATAACTAGACCATTGACAAAATAAAAATTAACAGTATGCATTTACCGAGTATTATAACATCACGACGATGCATTTATAAACACTTAAACATCACTATGATACCACATTGTCAAAAATTACTGGACACTGGTATAAGTACCATGATATTGTTATAAACACCAGTGCTTTATGCTTTATCATAATTATTTAATGAAACATACCTCATGTATGTGGAGTCAGTGTCAAGTGAACAAGACTTGGAATGTCAGTTGCAGCCAGCTGGCTATGCTCAACAAACTGATGACAAACGTCAACAAACGTACGCCTTTCGATGTAATTTTTATGAAATATTTAATTTTTCGTTTGTAAATTTTGTATTGCTAATAAAAATAAAAATTTATTTTATAGTGGAAATTAACATTAAGCTGTTGTAATAGTTTGAACATGTTTAAATTTTTTTTCATACTTTGGCGAATTTTTCATTTGGTTTGAAAACTTGTACTAGTATTTCAACTCTCCCAATGGCACCCCCTTTCTGGCTGTCGCCCCCCTCGCATCCCCCTTAGTACGCCACTGGGAAGGTGTTATTCTGTTACACGACAATGCTCGCCCTCATACCGCTGCACAGACTAGAAAATGCCTTCAAGAACTTAAATTTGAAGTTCTTGACCATCCAGCCTACAGTCCAGACCTGACACCTCCGGATTTTTACCTGTTTGGACCACTAAAAAAACGCTTTGAGAGGTCAGCGATTCCAAGGCGATGATGACCTGAAGAAGGCGGTGCATGACTGGCTATGCACACAGCCAAAAACATTCTTTTGTGATGGCATTAGGAAGCTTGTAGATCGCTGGACTAAATGTATTAAGAAACAGGGAGACTATGTTGAGAAGTGATGTTTATAATCTATCAAATGTGAAAATAAAATTGTAAAAATAAAAAGTGCGGATACTTATTTAATTACCTTCGTGTGTGTGTGTGTGTGTATATATATATATATATATATATATATATATATGAAAAATTATTTCACGAAAGTGACACGTGAAAAGTATTTATGATGAATAAAACCACGAAGGAAAAAAGAAACACAAAGGGGTGCTCAAGCGCTTTCGTCTAATGACATCCTCAGGAACACTTGAGCACCCCTTTGTGTTTCTTTTTCCTTCGTGGTTTTATTCATCATATATATATATATATATGGATATGGGAATGAACTCAGAATGGTCCCCTGGGTTTTTTATGATACACACAGACCGTGCATGGAACAAGGAGATCTTCTGGGATAATTAAATCCACTATAGTCCGAATAAGTAATGGTAAATGACAAATACCATAGTTTTTCTTTTTCATGATGCTAGCCCGACGCGGGCAACGGGTCACTCGCAAAGAGGTCCCATAAATATAGCAGGGCTAGGCTGCTTTAAACCCTAGATCCATGTCCCAAATCTGGATCCTGTCTGCTTTGCAGATAGCTGGTGAGGGAAGCTATATTTATGGGACCTCTTTGCGAGTGACCCGTTGCCCGCGTCGGGCTAGCATCATGAAAAAGAAAAAACTATGGTATTTGTCATTTACCATTACTTATTTGACTACTATAGTGGATTTAATTATCACAGAAGAGTTCCTTGTTCCATGCACGGTCTGTGTATCATATATATATATATATATAATATATATATATATATATATACTGTATATATATATATATATATATAGCAGGGTGGTCCAAAAGTCCCTATCTATTTTGCTGAAATAATACAAGGTAATTTTTTTATTCGAGAACCCTAAATGATTACTATATTTTAGGACGTGGAATCAACAGGAACCTAAAAATCAGTAGGAATAAAGTATGATCATTGAGAAGAATATTTGTCAGCCGGAATCAACGGAAGTCGCTGACACAAGAGTTTTCACGTGATCACTGTAACTGTGCTTACGTCACCCGTCAGTGGCGTCTCTAACAGTTTTCAGTCACGCCATGGCGCTCGTGAAAGAATGTGTGTTTCTCGTTGAGAAGAATGCATCAAGAATGCATCCTTCAAGAAATGTCAAATCGCATTTCAAAGTCGTTTTGGTGGTCGTAAGAAACCTTCAAAATCTGTGATATGGAAACTGGTGAAGCAGTTCAGAGAAACAGGCAGCGTGAAAGTTAAAAAACACATGCACCAGCCAACTGTTGTTATACCTTAGAAAGTGAATGAACTGCAAGAAATAATGGAAGGAAGTCCAAAAAAAAATCTCTGAAATGTTTAGCACAACAAGCTCATTGTTCATATTCAAATGCAAGGAAAGCGGTCAAGACACTTAAACTTTATCCCGACAAAATTCATGCAGTGCACTAGTTACTGGAGCCAGATAAAGAGAAACGTGTAGCCTACTGTGATTGGCTCCAGAGGTTGGTAAGAGACGAAGATAATGTTTTGAATGTCGTGTTTTTCACAGACGAAGCATGGTTTCATCTTACTGGATATATAAATTCGCACAACACTCGTTTATGGCTAGTGAACAACCTTATGCAATGCACCAGATGCCATTACATTCCCAGAAAATTGGTATTTGGTGTGCTGTAAGTCGGCAAAGAATTATTGGCCCAATTTCCTTCTCAGAAACAGTAAATTCAGGATACATCAACATTATCCATGAATTTGTAGGGTACCTTACAGAAGACGAACTCAACCAAGGATGGTTTCAGCAAGATGGTGCCACGAGCCACACTTCGCAATACAGCATGAACGAACTTAGGCTATTCTTTGGTGACTGCGTAATGTGCAAGTCGTTATGGCCGTCCTCGATCCCCGGATCTTTCGCTACCAGATTTCTTTCTGTGAGGATATTTGAAGGATATAATGTATGCTACAAATCTACACACACTTGATGAATTAAAATCAGTAATCAGTGACACAATCAGCAATATTACCCAAGGAATACTACACTGTGTCAGAGAGCATGCTGCGAAGTATAAATTTGTGCCTACAACATGGTGGTGGTGGACACTTTCAGCACCTTATTTAAGGTAATCAATTGTATGGTTCATGACGTATCTTTCTATAACATTAGGCTATATTTACGCAAAATATTAAGTTTCTAACTGATGTAGTTTTCAGTATATGATAGTTATTTAGGATTCTCGAATAAAAAAATGACCCTGTAGTATTTTAGGATAAAAATGTAGTAACATAATTAGATGTATATTTATTTATCAAGCTTAGGTCTAAGATTCGACGTGAGCACCAATCAGCGTGTCCTCAAATCTGTCCACTGCATTGCGGGACACCGGACACATTCTCAAGCATCTCTCGAGTTATTTTAGCGACTGCCGCGACAATGCGGGTTCGCAGATCCTGCGGGTCTGTAACTCTTGTTTATAAAGCCCCACGCAAAGAAGTCTAATGGTGTTAAATCCGGAGATCGTGCTGCCCATGGCCTGTTTCCATAGGGTGACCAGGTGCATTGCATTTGGTAGGGCAGTCCTGCTTTTTGTTTGTCCAGCGAAAAAATGGAGTACTGCAATGTCCTGCTTTTTTTTCTCTTTGTCATGCAATTTTGCAAGGTTTTACAGAGATATTTACATTTACATATTTTTTGTAAAAAAACAGAAAATTATATATTATATACAGGGTGATTCACTCACTGGTAACTCCCGAGTATCGCTAATACGATACTCTGGGGCTACCAGTGAGTGAATCACCCTGTATTATATATCCTTTTCAGACATTTTTCGAACACAAACACTGTGCAGTAATATATATATATATATAATGTAACACTCTTCTTTTGGGTTTGTTCCCGTGTAACAGAAAACTACTCTCGATGATGATAACCTGAAGAAGTCGTCGCAATGTCTTACTTCATCAGGCACTTATATTAGAGTGCGCTTGTAGTTTAAGGGATCGATGGGGACAAGAAAACGTTCGGCAAAGTTTTTTCTTTTAATTTCCTTAAATCAGAGTGCCTTAATAGCTGAATTAAAGTTAATCGATTATCAAGTCATTATTGGTTCGACTTTAAATCAGTTACTTTACTGCTCAGTTAGGTTTTGTCCCAAGACTTCTTATTGCGACTATGGCCCTTTCTCAACGCGGTGCTAATCTGAAGTTGCTTAATCTAATGTTGTCTGTTCGCTTCTCCTCCATGGAGTCCAAAATTAATCGCGCGGTGTCGGAATCCGAATTAATCTCTCTATAGGAATTTGGGCCTTCGCTGTCCCGATCCGGAGATCCGCGTCTCCGCCACGTGCAGAAATCTGGCTTATCGGAATCTGAATTAATTTCTCTATACGGATTGGGTCTTTCGCTGCCCTTCTCCGGAGATCCGCGAGTAACCACCGCGTGCAGGAATCTGATTTAAAAGGCGTGGAGCGCCTCCTTATATATTAGAAAAAACGGAAGTCCTCTACATCATTCGCATGAGGTAGTGACGTTATTACCGCGTGACTTCCGTTTGGTAGAAGGGATTCACCAACTCGAGGTGCTTAGGTCACTTAGCGTGTGACTTCCGTTTGAAAGGAAATACTGTATTCGGGAGAAACCAATCTCTTTTTCCGTTTTATGGACGTATTTAGGTACACAAAGTACGTCAATTATATAAAATTAAATAAACCCTTTGTTTGCATGGGTTGTGGCTATGAACTTTGAATTTTAAAGCCTCGGGCGTTGTCTAATTTAAATGAAATAAAGTGTTCCTTGTGAACTGGAAATGGAGGGAGATAATATATATATATATATATATTATTATATAGTGGTGGACCGGATGTCAGTTTTTCAACATCTGCGAATGCGGATTTTTAATTTCAATATCCGCGGATGCGGATATTTATTTAATCTAGCAATATAATATAGAATTATGAATATATGACAATTTTTCAAAGTTCGTGATATTACTATTATGGCAGGCAATGCATAAGAATTAAAATTAATATTAATATTTTCATTATGATAAAAATAATAACTTTCTCAAGAGTTTCAGCCACAGAAAATTCAATGAAACAAGTTTCATTCAATTTTCTGTGTTACCAGGTATTTATATTTTGAGGTTTATATATTTGTTTGTTTATTAATAATTAATACTTTACACGAAATGTGCATGACTGGGCCTTATAAGCTACTTGATAAGCTAATTTAATTGTAAATTGCATAATTTATTAGAGGAAATATCCGCATAGCATCCGCAGTCAGAAGTGCGGATGCGGATGTTAAAAATGATGCGGATGCGGATATCCTGGCCACCACTAAAATATATATATATTGTTATTGTTGGAGAGTGGACTCCGTCTTCCACCCAGTCCAATCAAGTTCAAAGCTGAGAAGGCTTGATAGAACTGCGACACGTAGGTTAAGATGGAAAGGTGGTCTGGAAACTCCGTCTGCACCATGTCCTCGGCGTCCAAAAGAGCAGGAATACTCAAGTGCTGCTCAGCTACGCGGAATGCAAGGGCATTGTTTTCAAGAATGTTCTCAGGTTTCAAAGAGTTTCAATGAATTCTGGTCTGAAGTGATGTATGAGAGCGCAAAAAGCGAGTCCATTTCTCCATGAGGTAGTCATATTCCTAACGTTTACACCTGGATACCCTTCCGTCGCTCTTCGAGTCCATAGCTCCATAGCTCGAGAGCTTTGGTGCCACGATGTTCTACACTAAATGATGCCTTTGTAAATGGAGTTTCGATGAACAGACCAGAGAGAAAAGGGTTTCGTAGAGGGCAACTAAAAATCAGTCAAATTTAAATGAAAGCCCACGACAAAACTTTTCAAGACGGATAAGGCAGCGGTGGTTCTTCCGTTACGGCAGCTACAACGAGGAGTGTTGTTTTCTTTCTTCCGATCCCCTCGACTCCTAACATATATACGAGGAGTGATCAAAAAGTATCGATAATTTTATTGCTACGGACAAATGAATGCAAATAAGAAATAACCGTTTACATAGGTGTCTTCCTGCCCTTTGGCGTCTGCAGTCTGAAGCAAAATCTGCTACCATGAGTCAGTAGTTGGTTGGAGCGCTTAAAAGAAGGGTGTGGTATGTGCAGTACGTATAAATCTGAAATGGAACAACGCGCGTTTGGAGACGAACGAAATGATTAAAACAGCTTTCGGAAATGATGCTCTCAGTGTAGCTAACGTTTACAAATGGCACAAAAAGTTTAAAAATGGAGAAACATCGCTTGAAGACAAGGAACGCAGCGGCCGCCCTTCCACTTCTCGTACGGATGAAAATGTCCCCCTAAGGGGGGGGAGGGGTCTAAATTTTATTTTTATTCTAAAGTTATTTTTTGCCCTTAATGAACAAAAATGAAAATCAGTGTTAAAAAAGCTGAAATAATATTTATTTGCTTATTAACAATAATTAGTAGTAACAAAAAATTTACTCCTATTTTTATTTAGACTATAATAAATTCTTGTAGGCTTCTTGGCCAATTCTTTAATTATTAAATCCACATCCAGGTTGGTTTCCCTATAAAAAGACATCAGCCAATTCAATTTAATCTGTCTTCAGATACTGTCGATCTTAGATAAGTTTTTAATCGTTTCAATGTCAAAAAATTTCTATGAATGAAATATAATTTGCATTGAATGGCAATTTTTTTAAGTGTTTCTGCCAAAGTATTATTTCTGCACAAAGTACTTCTTAAGAGGGGTCCAGACCCCATGGACTCCTCCCCCTTGCGTACGCCACTGACAGAGTACCAATCCTAAAAAAACTAATTAATTTAGTATATCTCGCATACACTGTGATGGTCTACAGGAGGAACCAAAAAAATGGGTCGGTTATATCACTGAACAATGAAAAATATACGAAGTAACAATAACTATTTTTATACATTTCATAGAGTGCTTATTAAAAAATGAATATCCATTTTGGTGTATTACATCACATAATTTTTATTTTCAGGGTCAAATATTTACTAGTTAAATTACAAAAATGCATGATTATAGGATCTTTTGCTCTGAATATAAGGCATTTTGGTACTTGTTATCCTCTTTCCGAACTCATCACAGGACTCAAATTTACAAGATTTTATCATGAGTGAGTCATTCCATCCACTCTCTCCTCCCCCACCCCCTCCCTCTCTGCCCCATATTAGCACCGCAGGAGTCAATGATGCGTCAGTAAACACGTGTTGCCTAATGAGTGTCGTAGTGTGCACATTTGTGATATCTAATATTATATATTTTGTGTCAAGTGATTAATATTAATGTGTATTTAACGTTAATATTAATATTAAAATATATCAGTCTCATTGTAAACAATCATTTATTTCATTTTCTAGGTAAAACTAAGCCTATGTTACATAATGTCACGTGTATGTAAAAATCGTGCAGATTCCTTCTGCTACATCTGTGGTGAATTCACTTTCAAAAAATATCAACGAAGTATTACAGCCCGTGTCAGGAAACTATATGAACTATATTTTGTTTGTAAAGTTGGAGACCAAGATAAGTCTTGGGCTCCCCATATTTGTTGTGTAAAGTGTGCCAGTGCTCTCTCTCTGTGGTTCAATGGATCTGGACCCGGTTTAACTTTTGGTGTTCCAATGATCTGGCGGGAGCAACGTGATCATTTCAGTGACTTATTTTTGTTTGACTGATATTAAGGGCTATAATAACAAAACTAAAGGATCTATTTCATATCCTAACCTTCCCTCCGCAATCCGCCTTGTGCCTCACTCAACTGAAATTCCAGTACCCAAACCACCAGCTGCATTACTTGACAGTGATACCGACATGAGTGATGATAGCTCTAGTGCAACAAGTACAGAGTTTCAACCTGATACTGAAGATAATAGTGAACCACATTATATCACACAAAATGACTTGAATGACTTAATATGTGATTTAATTCTTACCAAAAGTCAAAGTGAACTGCTGGCTTCGCGTCTGAAACAATGGAATTTGTTGGAAAAGGACACGAAAATTACAGTTTATCGCAAGCGTACCGAGCCTTTAGCAACTTTTTTTTCCATGCAGGACAATCTTTGTTTTTGCAATGACATTTATGGGCTATTCAATACTCTAGAAGTGCAATATGATCCGGGAGACTGGAAGGTTTTTATTGATGCATCAACATACAGTGTGAAGACAGTGTTGCTGCACAATGGGAATGTTTTACCTTCTGTACCAGTTGCTCATTCTGTTAACTTGAAAGAGACTTATGATAACCTTCGTTTTATTCTAAATTGCATCAAATATTCTGAGCATGGTTGGTCCATCTGTGCAGACTTAAAGGTTATTGCACTTTTAACCGGACTACAGCGGAATGGGACGTTCTGGCGCCACCGTTTGGACGCCACCGTTTGGGCGCGGAGCCGGTTTGGCGCCGTCGTTAATTAGTTAATTTTTGTTAAAACTAACGAAAATATCACGACTTAACCTAACCAATCGTCAAGGGCGTACAGTTGACCTAACCGGGCAGTGACGATTGGTTAGGTTAAGTTGTGATATTTTTGTTAGTTTTAACGAAAATATCATGACTGAACCTAACCAATCGTCAATGGGGCAGATAACGGAAAAGTACCCATATTATATATACTGTATACACCTTATAATCAGAGCTGGGCACTTGCGGCATATTTTGCAGTACTGCGGTACTGCGGTACTACCAAACTACCAAACCGGGACCGCATAACGCAGTACCGCAAAGGATCGCTGAAAGTACCGCAGTACCGCTACCGCATTCAAATTTCCGCGTACCGGTTTGGTACCGGTTTGGTAGTTTGGTAGTACCGCAGTACCGCAGTACCGCAAAATATGCCGCAAGTGCCCAGCTCTGCTTATAATACACTGACTCTTTTGCTCGCACCGCCAAAAAAGTAACGAAGGGTCGCGCTTGCTACATTTAGCAAACACATACAAATATCATTATGTGAAAACTTCTGTTTCCCTTTCTTACTTGATATATTTTCAGACATTTATGCTATTAAGGGCAGCAACACAACTTATCTGAAAAGACAGACAGCACTTCAGGTTAATAACCAAGTATTACTACTTAATACTTAATACTAATTAACGGCGGCGCCAAACCGGCTCCGCGCCCAAACGGCGGCGCCAAAACGTCTTAGATGGGAACTACAGACAGGATTTACAAAATATATGTACTTTCTATGTATGTGGGACAGCCGGGCCCGAAAACAGCACTACACCAGAAAAGTTTGGCCACCTCGTGTCTCAGTTAAGCCAGGTACAAGCAATATAGCACATCACCCACTGATTGAAAAGAACAAGGTTCTGTTGCCACCACTTCACATTAAACTTGGCCTCATCAAACAACTAGTAAAGGCAATGGACAAGAATCTTCCTTCATTCAAATACCTGCTTGGAAAGTTTCCCAAACTGAGTGAGGCAAAGATTAAAGAAGGTGTGTTTGTAGGTCCACAGATTCGCCAGCTCTTACTTGACAATGATTTTGAAATGACAATGAATGAGGTAGAACTGGCAGCTTGGCATTCTTTTAAGAAAATCTGCAGTAGTTTCCTTGGCAAACACAGGGACGTCAATTACAAGGCACTGGTGGAAGAGCTCCTACAGAATTACCAACGGCTTGGCTGCAATATGTCACTTAAAATGCATTTTCTTCATTCGCATTTATCATTCTTTCCTGGCAATCTTTCTGATGCGAGTGATGAGCATGGTGAACGGTTTCACCAAGATGTCGCAACCATGGAAAAGCGATATAAAGACAAATGGAGTCCTACCATGCTTGCCGATTTCTGCTGGATGTTGCAACGGGATCACTCAGCTAAATCGTACAAACGTCAGAGCCAGGCAAAACATTTTTAAGGTAAATGTCTGTTTTTTGTCTAAATGGTAAATGTATGGTAAATTGTTGCGTAAATGCAGTGTTTTGTATGTGGTTTTTATCATTAATGCATAGTTAGATCTCGATTTCATGATGCAAAAACATAGAAAAGCATTGAATTAACTGAATATTATGTATATATATTTTACACAAAACTGAGATGTGATACGCAAAAACAGTTTTCATTTTCGTAATCAACGTGTTCGATTTCATAAATATGACATAAAATGGTTCATGTATATTTTTGAAACTTAAATTTTGTTGCTCAGTGAATTATCTACAAAATCTTGGCGTATATACACAACTCATTAAAATGTTTATCACGTATCACTCACCGTTTTATGTTACGGTTAAATTTTAAGTCCACTTTTCCACAATTAGACGTCCAGATATTAAAAAGATCTTCATTTTTAGGGAAATTAAAATCTTCTACTCTTTGTGAAAGTTTCTACACACACTTTAAAGGCATTTTGCATTTACAATAAGCAAACTTTAATTAACTTTGAATGTTTTGAATGTAACTCAATTACTTTTTAATTTACAGTTGTCATTGCGTCATCAATCTCCAACATATTGGATTGGTTGCAAAAATAGCCCCCGTCCCAGTTGCACGATGATAATATTCAAATTTTTAAGAATATTAATTAACTAAGACATTAGAAATTAATTACTTTATACTTTGAAATTACATTCTAAAAATTACCTGATTCATCCTCATTTTAAAAACTTGTATATCTATCTGGCTACTCACTAGGGGTTATGAGGGCTGGCATTTTTACAAGAATAATCCCCGAGACTAATATATATATTATGCTTTTCATTGTAAATATACATATATTTGCATTGAAAAGCATAGTACCTATGTTTCCTGACTTTTGGTTCACCATATATATAATAATATATATATATATATATATATATATATATATATATATATATATATATATATATATATATATCGACTATGGGGTGACATAGCCTTCTTGGTTGTTCTACGGGTTAGGTGAAAGTAAAGCCGATTACAGAGTCTTATCATGCCACTCATGAGGTGCCATCAAAATTATATCTACAACTTATATTATTTATTACGTACCAAAGATTTATCTTGTGGGAAACAATGGAAAGTTATATTGTCCGGATTTCCTCTTATCTGAACGTTATTTACATTTATATTTCATTTGGAAAACATGAAGTAAAAATTAGCAGCCAATTTCAGACAGACATCTACTCCTTTTAACTACAAGACGCAGACTGGTCAGAAAAATCATCAATGGGATTTGCATTTTGTATTGATCACTTCAAAGGGCACGGCGAATAAATTTTTTGTATGAATGTTTATCAATGAAATGAACCTTTAAGATAGGTTTTGGTGAAAGACTCCAACTCCATCAATCAACCATTTACTAGGCTGGCATATGTTTGTAGGTCCTGTGACCAGGGCCAGAGTAAGACATGGGCTGATGGGGCTACATCCCAGGGACACTAAAAAACCAGAGAAAAATTTCCTAACATTTTTTGGTAATTATGCAGTAAAATACATAACCCAAAATTCTAGTCATATTATACTTTTCTAATGTAATTTAGTGTGTTTTGTTCAAATCTGACCTTCATTTCTTGTACAAAATTGCCAAAACCTAAGCAAACCTAACCTAGCACTAAAAAACAAGAGACAGTCACACTTTGAGTATTGGAACACATTCGGGACAATGTTTCTATGCAAACCATGCGACTCATTAAAAACATTTTAGTATGTTTTAAAAAAAATCCCGCTTACTTTTACTAACTTTTCACAAGAAATGAAAGTCAGATTTGAACAGAACGCACAAAATTACACTAGAAAAGTATGGATTTTACTTGTATTTTGGGTCATGTATTTTACAGTTTTTATTGCATATCAACCCATTTTTTTTATAAATCCAATATTTCGAAAACTGCAAAACAAGTAGTTAACTCCCTTATGTGATATTGAAATTCATGTTAATTTTAAAAGTTATTTCTTGATATAAGTATAAGTACAAATATAAGGGTTCCAAACTTGCTTTAACCCTTGGGCCCCACAGAAGTTAATCCGGCACTGCCTATGACCCTATACTGACTATACTTAATTTTTCAGGTTGCTGTTGACTTTCTTACTCTTGTAACTAACATTTCTCTTAATAATACCTGACATTTTATTTGCCTTATTTCTAGCCTCCAAGCACCGCTCAGAAAATTTTAGAGTGCTACTAACTAATGCCAAACTCATTTTCTTGTCTAGCAAGATCTTTTTCTGGCCTGTATGAAAGTTTGAAATAACTGTGACTTTGGGACAGACAGTGGCGGATTATCACTGAGGCTATTGAGGCTGAAGCCTCAGGCTCCCATGCTTGAGGGGGCCCCCAATCAACTGAGTTTCGATAATATATTTCGAGATTTCGCAAACTTCTTTGATTAAATATGACAGAGTACAAAAACTGACAAATTCCCTGTTTTATTTTGTTTTATGGGCTCTAAAGTAAAGTTTGTTTAATACTCTGTGGTTTTGGCAAACTGCAAAATACACTGTGTTAAGATTCTTTTAAGTTTGTTTCTCAACTAGCCTGAGCACCATACATATAATTCGTGTAAATGTAATATGTACTGTACATGCAAAGGTGGGCACCCGGGTCTCATAAAGGACCGACGGTCCCGGTCCCGGTCCTTTCTGAAGATAGGACCTAGGAACGGCTCGGTCCTCGGTCCTTATATATAATATAAGTGAAAAATTTGATTAAAATGAAATTAAAGACACCGGAAATCTTTAATTTTATTAACGTAAATTATAATTAATACAATACATAAATGATGAAAAAAAGTTAAGTTAAATGCTTGAGTTTCCCTTCAAGAAGACTAGCATTTCAAAATGGCTGTCACTGAGCCCTGACCTTTTCGGCGGCACTGGATGGGATAGGCGTGTTAAACTTGATGAACAAGTCCTTCAGGTGTTGAAACAAGTTTCAGTTCAGTCTCAGTCTCTTTCTGAGTCTTCTGAAGGAAACGATCCATCTTCTTTAGAACTTCAAATAATCACTAATCACACTAAAATCACTAAAAAAGACCGTCCGGACCGGACCGTCCGGAATTGCTTAAAAATGGACCGTCGCTCCTCATTTCGGTCCTCACTGAGGAAAGGACCGACTTTCCCGCTCACGGTCCTTAAAAAGGACCGAATTCCTGGAGTTCGGTCCTTTTGGAACTCGGTCCTGCCCACCTTGTGTGTGTGTGTATATATATATATATAATATATATATATATATATATATAATATAATCAATGCATCCATAGTTTTTTATGCAGGAAGGAGGGGACAAGGGCGAATGCCCGCAAAAGCGCCCCCCCCCCCCCCCCCCCCCCCCCCCCCCCCCCCCCCCCCCCCCCCCCCCCCCCCCCCCCCCCCCACCCCCCCCCCACCCCCCCCCCCCCAACTGCGTTTGAAAGATTTGGAGGTCATACGACATATATGGATGAATATTGTTTATTTATTTTTCTTTGTGATCTACTGTGTATATATATAGCCTCAATCTTGTGATTAATTTCAATTACAAGATTAAGGCCATATATATACACAGTAGATCACAAATATAAATAAATAAAACTATGAGTGGCGCAGAAAATATTTAGGAGGAGCATAGAATTCACGTGGAACAGTTTCTAGAGTTTTAGCGCCGGCTTTTGTCCTTCTTATCTAAATCTGTTTTGAATAAATTCAAAATAACAGGATGATTTTAGATAAGAAGAGCAAGGTACTAAAACTCTTGTAGGTGTTCCACCTGAATTGTATGTTTCTCCTAAATATTTTCTGTACTAATCATATTATTTTTTTCTTCGTGAGCTACATATAGTCTCACTCTCGAAATTAATTTAAGCGTTCCTGAGGATGTCATTAGACGAAAGCGCTTGAGCACTATTTCATGTTTTATTTTCCTTCCTGGTCATTTTCATTATAAATATTATTCATGTGTTACTTTCGTGAAACAATATATATATATATATATATATATATATATATATATATATATGTGTGTGTGTGTGTGTGTGTGGTGGTGTGGTGGTTAGCGTCGCTAACTACGAATCCATCGGCCCCGGGATCGAGACCGGGTGACGGCAGCCGGTGCGCAGCAAAACCCAGCTGTTCATCTTTCCACACAATATAGAAAGTGGTTGGTAGATAAATGGGTACCCCGAGTAGCCTTGTGGTTAAGACATTGGGCTGTTGGTGTTGCGTGGTTCGGATTTCACGTTAAACTGTAGGTCTACGGTGGAATGACATGCTTCACCTTCGTCAGCATTAACAATTCGGGAGAAAGCTAAACCAAGGTTATATAAATGCAAATAACTTCACTTTTTTCTACGTGAAGATCAAAATATGATAATTAAAACCCACTCTAATAGACAGTTTATTTCCACAATAGTTTCGATGCCCACTGGCATCCTCTTCGGGTGGGTACAGAAAAACGAATGAACCAAAAACAAAAGGGAAAACAGTTCAGGGACCATTAAGAAATTCTCATCTAGGTTAGATCCCGTTCTCCCGACAGTGGAAGGGCATTTTTATTAAAGGGACCCGCTTATAATTACATTCGCACAAATTTAAAACTATCTACTTGTTCTATACATACAGATTCTATTTTTTTTTACATAATTATTACATTTATTATTAAATTTATTACATTTAATATTGCATTATTATTTATTAAAAAGATTATAAGTTTATTATTACATTGTTGTTTATTATACATAAATTATAAACCGAAAAACGAATGAAAAAGGCGAGAAGGAAACAATCCAGAGACCATTAAGAAATTTGCACCTAGGCTAGATCCCGTTCCCCCGACCCCAGAAGGGCATTTTTATTAAAGGGTCCCGCTTATAAGTACATTCGCACAAATTTAAAACTATCTTCTTGTTCTATACATACAGATTCTATTATTTTGACATAATTACTGCATTTATTATTGCATTTACAGTTTTTAACATTTATTATTATTATACACTAATTATTACATTTATTTTATTACCTTTATTATTACATTTATTGCATTTATATTTATTTCCACATTTATTACTTCCATTTTTACATTTACGTTTATTATTCCATTTACATTTTACCGAAAAAAAAACCCGAATGAACCAAAAGCGAGTAAGAAAATCCAGAGACCTTTAAGAAATTCACACTTAGGTTAGAACCCGTTCACCCGACTCCGTAAGGGATTTTTTGACCAAGAATCTCATTAAAGGGTCCAACTTTTCGGTACCTTCGCACAAATTAAAATTATCTACTTGTTCTATACATACAGATTCTATTATTTTTCTTTTGACATAATTATTACATTTATAAAGTACCTTACTTGATTCCCAATCTATAGCATGATTATTTTGGCTGGCGTGATAAAAAATGGCATTATTAGTATTACAACTTCTGAAGGCATATTTGTGTTCTTTAATACGGGTTTCAATATTTCTTCCAGTTTCTCCTACGTATACTAAATCACAACTTTTACAGGGAATGCTGTAGACACAGGCTTGTTCCTGTTTTGCAACGTTATTCCTAACCAATTTACTTTTCATGGTAGACGAATATTTGAACGCCAAAGCAAACCTAAAATCTTTTGTCAATGGTTTTACTCTTTCTAAGCCGGCAATGTAAGGCAAACTCACATATTGTTTTTGGTTAACTGAAGGTTCCCGAGGGGCATAAAAAGATTTTATGGCTTTAAAATACGCCTTTCTGATAAACCACTCAGGATATTTTAAATCCTTAAAAATGTTCTAAATCTTTGAATTTTCCGGTCCAGCAAATGTGGGCTACAAATCCTGAGTGCTTTTAGAAACATGGAAGAAATAATTGAGCTTTTAACCCTTTCATCATGATATGAAAAATAATGAAAGTACGAATTACAATGAGTAGGTTTTCTATAGACCGTGAAATTGGGCTTTCCGCTTTCGTTAATGACCAAAACATCTAGAAAAGGTAATTGTTTGTCGTTCTCCCATTCATATTTAAATTTAATAAAGGGAACAAGATTATTTAATGACTGAAAGAAAGTGTCAAAGTTGTTCCAGTGGTCAGGCCAAAATTAAAAAATATCATCTACAGCCAAAATAATCATGCTATAGATTGGGAATCAAGTAAGGTACTGTACTTTATAAATGTAATAATTATGTCAAAAGAAAAATAATAGAATCTGTATGTATACAGGGTGTCCCAAAAGTCCCTACCGTATCTATTTTGTTGAAATAGGCTGAATTTCAAATGAATGTTTTAATGACATGATTGCATGCACCTTTCTAGACAAATACATGCATTAGATTTCTATTTTAATTATTTTTAAATTTTTAATTAATTTTTTCAGATCCATATCATTGGTGATGGATGTGCATGAACGCGTTATGATAGTAACATGTTGCATCAGAAGAATGAAATGTGAAATTAGAGACCGATTCTCAAGAAGGTTTCATAAGCCTGGACCGACAGATAAAGCAATTCGTGAATTGGTGAACAAATTCAAAAGGACTGGATCTGTGCATGATGAAGGAAGAAGTGGACGCCCAAGAACAGTACAACAAAACATTGAATCTGTTCGCATAATGTTCGAAGACGATCAAAGAATGTCAGTTCGCCAAGCATCCCACAGACTGACCATATCCAAAACGACTGTTCACAGAATCTTGCGTTCGACGCTGAAGAAGAAGTGTTATCACATTCAGCTTTTGAAAAAACTATATAGGGCTATGGGTTGATTGCCTGTGCCCTCATCCGTTGGAAATTTCCAACAGACGTCAGTGGAGGGTTACCGACAAAAGCCCTATGCTTTTTCGTTAGAGAGTTATAAATATGTAGGTCTTTAAAGGACCTCTTTATATTTATATTGATTGATTACGGTAATTCTAGCATCGGGAGTTGGGAAAGCTTATGTTTGAAAAACTGAAATTGCTCACCTTATTTTTGCTGGGTCTTTGTTTGTTTCGATGTAGGGCGTGACGGTCATTTTCGGTGTAGGGCCGCCACGATGGGGTTACGCGGCGAATTTACTTAAGGTAATTAATATAGGCAGTCACTATATAAACCCCTGAAGGAATAGGCCTATCCTTTTATAGTCATTAGGTTTTAATTATAAGGAATTCACTCAGGACTTGAGGGAAAATTTAGACACGTTTTCCCAGTTTAAAGCGTTTGCTTGGAATAAACAGCCCTGAGAGCCGTTCCTTGGTTCGCTTGTATTTTCATTATTATTTGCCGATCTAGCAAGATTTTGTTGTTTGTTGTGTCTACTTCTTTTTGGTAGACTAAATAATAAATTGGGTTTTCTTGTTGCTATGTGGGGCTGATTCATACATACAGGTTCTTGTACGTATGGCAATTCAATTATTTCATTCCCAATAGGCTATGTCGCCAATCCCGAGGCAATTTTGTATAGATATTTAATTCAATTAATTAATAATTTATATTTAATTATGAAATAAATGTACCACATATGATACCATGTTGTGAGCGCGTATAGTTTTTCCATATACTGGGGGGGGCCGGAGAAAAATTTGTATGTTATAGATCAAAATTTTTTGATAAACTGTGTAAACCATGTGAAATGGATTGAAAAGAATAAAGTAGAAATTTAGGGAGAGAGGTTACTCAAGACCTATTTAAATATTAAAGTTCAAGAGGCCAACTTCTCAAGTTTAGTTAAAGTTATGTCAATCAGTTTGACTCCCTTTAGGTATAGGAAATTTATGGGATTAAAGTAAAGTTATTAAGCATTTTAACTTTGCTCAGTTTGTGTAAGTTTTATAAGTCACCAGTCTTAATTTTTTCTTGTAAAAGTTTTCTGGCTTTCAAAGCAGTCTTTCTTTGAGGCCTGTCTGGTTTAGTCTGAGTTACATCAGGCACATTGAGAGATTCCTCCCCAATAGTATCCTGATCCATCCTTTGGGGTAATGGTTCTAATTTAGCCCCACACTCCAAAGGATATAGTAATGTGATATCTCTGGTGGTTTCACCAGTTGCTGTTTTCAGTTTTACAACCCTGGTAACTTCGTCTTCACCAGTTTTGAGTTCCAAGACTTTTCCCATTGACCAATGTTGTCTTGGTGTCTTGTCATGTATCAACACAATGTCCCCAATTTTGACTGAATCATTCCAACTTTGTTTTGTTAATTGTTTATGTCTTTCTCTAAGACTTGTTAAGTATTCTTCTCTCCATTTTGTTATAAATTGAGTCTTGATTTGTGTCAAATGTTTGTATTTTTGTTGAGTTCTTTGTGTCCTATTTCCCAATCTGGATCCTCTGTACTGTTATGTTCAGATTCTGGTAACATGTTTACTGTTTCTCCCTTAATTAGGTGGTTTGGTGTGAGAGGTTCTGGCTCATTAATACCATCTCCCACATAAGTTAATGGTCTGTTGTTGACAACATTTTCAATTTCTGACAGAATAGTCATGAGTTCAAAAAGTTGTAGATGTTTTGTCCCAATAGTCTTTTTAAGGCAGTTCTTTACAGTTTGTATGTTTCTTTCCCAAATTGAACCATACCATGGTGTATTAACAGGAATGTACTTCCAGGTTATGTTGTGTTTGGTTAAATGAGTTTGTACTGTTTCATCTGTCACAAATCTGATGAATAATTTTTCACCAGATTTGAAGTATGTGGCATTGTCTGACCATATAGTTTTGGGTACAGAATTGTGTGCACAAAATCGTCTGAAAGCAGCAATAAAAGCTTCTGCTGTCAGATCTTCTACTATGTCTAGACATATGGCACGTGTGGCAGCACAGGTGAAGAGTACAATGTACACTTTGTATTCCTTTGAATCCATTTTGTCTCCAAAACTCACATTTACCGCTCCAGTGTAGTCAATACCCGTGGTTTCAAATGGCCGAGTAAATGTTACTCGTTCCACAGGTAGGTCTGGAGGGCTTGGGGTCTTAAAGGGTCGTGAATGGATACGTTTACAAGGAATGCATGTGTTTAAATTTTCTTTGTTTCAGTTCTACCCTTTGGTAGCCAGTAAGTTTTCTCAGCTCTGTCAGGGTTTGTGGGACTCCCATGTGGTGTATTTTGTTGTGGGTATCCCTGATGATGAGTTTTGTGAAGTGATTTCTCCTTGGAAGAAGAATTGGGTGCTTAGAGTTGTAAGTCAAAGTTGACTTGTTAAGCCTTCCTTTACACCTTATCAGACCCTCTGTATCCAGGTACAGATTTAGATCCATGACAAGTGAAGGAATACCTTTGTTTAATGTGCTACTGGACCTAAGATACTTCAACTCCTTGTCAAATTCTGAAGCTTGTATCTGTTTGAGCCAGTATTTTGTTGCAGTTTCTGTTAAGTTAGAAAAGGCTTTCTGAGGACAGTGTTTGAGAAGGTAGCTATTGACAAACTTGCAGCAATAGACTGTAATTCTCAAGAGTTTGTTTAGGTCTGAATAAAGGTGATAGTCAAATATAGGTTTGTCCTCAGTGATCTTTTCAGTTGTTGTAGAGTTGAGTGTGAGGTTAACTACTTTGGCTGGCCAAAGATCCTCACATGTTAGCCATTCGGGCCCTTCATACCAGATTTTATTTGTTTTCAACAGCTTGTAAGAGAGCCCTCTTGTCAAAAAGTCTGCAGGATTCTCCTTTGTTTTTATGTACCTAAATTTGATACCAAGGTTTGTGTTTGCAGTTTTGATTTCTGTTAGTCTGTTTTTCACAAATATATTTTTGCAAGAAGTTGTATCTGTGTTGGTCACCCATGTTAGACAAATTTGACTGTCTGTCCATAAGTAAATGTTTGTTATGTCAACTTCTTTATACACTTGTGAAAGAAAGTTTGCTGTTTTAACTCCCAATGAGACAGCTAATAATTCAAGTTGTGGTACAGTTTTCTTTTGGTTTAAGGGTGCCACTTTTGCCTTTGAATAAACCAAGTTACTTTCATTTTCACTTGTTAAATAGGCACAACACCCATAAGCTTGTGTGCTGGCATCTGTAAAAATGTGTAGTGTTTGCGATTTCAATCTGTAGCCAGCACATCTTGGTACGTAGATGTCTTGAACTTTGTTCAAGTCTGTGGCTAATTTTTTCCAATGAAGTTGGTCTTCCACTGAAAGTGGTTCATCCCAATCAATTTTCTTTTTCCATAAGTCTTGCAAAAGGATTTTGGATCTTATGGTTGCTGGTAAATATAATCCAATGGGGTCAAAAATTTTGGATGATTCTGAAAGCACTTGTCTTTTTGTATTGGCATTTGGATTTAAGTTATAACTCTTCGTGCAAAGAGTGTCATCGTGTTCAGAATTCTGTTTTAAAAACCAAAGCATTCCAAGTGTTTTCGTGTAATTGTTTGGTTCAATGTTCCCATTGTTGTCTTTTGTTATTTGTTCATTTAATTTAGGAGAATTAGAAACCCATTCTCTCAATCCAAAATTTCCTTGCTTCATTATGGGTTGTGACATTTGGTAAATTTCAAGCAATTCCTCTTCAGTTACAGTGGAACCAATGAGGTTATCCACATAAAAGTTTTGTTTTAAAAACTGAACTGTTAAGTCCTCTTGAAATAAGTTTAGGTGGTTTCTAATTGTTAAAGCAAGAATACTTGGAGAGCAATTTGCTCCAAAAATAATTACTTTAAATCTGTAGGTTTTGAAACCTTTGTTAAGGTCATGTGGATCATTCAACCACAAAAACCTGAGATGATTTTTATCATACTCAAGCTTCAAATTTATACAGAGGAATGCTTTTTCTATGTCACTTTGTACTGCATAATTGTCTAAACGGAAGCAAAGGAGAATTTTTACAAGATCTGAGACAAGGTTTGGGCCTTCCATGAGACAATCATTTAAACTAACAGAATTTGTGTCTTTTAAACTACAGTTGTATACTACTCTTAGTTTAGTTGTGGATGAGTCTTCTCTGTAAACTCCCCTGTGTGTTAAATAATGACAACCTCGTTTTTTAAAGGGTTCATCAGTAACTTCTTCAATGAAGCCCCTTTCTATTTGTTCCTTGAATATGTTGTTGTATTGTTCTAAAAGATTGTCATTTTTTAGTTTTCTGTAATTTTTATACAGATGTGCCTTAGCTACTTTCAAATTGTCCATTATTTCTGGACAAGGTGTTTTCCAAGGCAGCTCCACATAGTATTGATTGTCTCTGTGTTGTAATGTATCCTTAAATTGTTCTGTCATCAATTGGTCTTCATGTGTAATAGTACTGTCCTTTATGCCAACTGATTCTAATAGTCATAACTGCTGTAACCCTTCATCCAATGTGGAATCATTTTCATTCAAATGATGTGGGATTATGACAGTGTTTTTGTAGTTCGAGTTTGTCACATAGTCAGAAATTTGTGACTGTGGTGATTTTGTTTTGCGTAAATTTTGTTCATGTTCTGTGTTTTCTGTGTCAGTAGTAAGATGGTATTTAGTTATGTCACCCAAAAGAGCAATACCTGTGGGAGTTTGTATGGCTATTCCATCTCCAATTTTAATGATGCCTCTATGGACCAGATGAAGATAGTCAGCCCCCATGAGCATATGTATATCATCAACTACATCTGCATTAAGGGTTTTATCAGCTATCGTGTATTTATTTTGAAGTTGGAGCAAAGCTTGTTTTAACCCAGCTATTTGTATTTTTTCTTGTTCTACTTTGTCCACAACAACAACCTTAAGGGTTTTAAATGTTTCATCAAGAGTTAAAGTTATATTTGCAGTTTTAAAACTGGCTTGTACTGGGTTTTTATTGATAAATGATGAAATAGAGAGATCTTCATCTCCTTGTTGGTTTTGAAGTCCCAATTTTTCTATCAGTTGTTTAGTTACAAATGTTTGTTGTGAGCAGGTATCTAAAAGACACCTAACCTGTACTATTTGTCCTCTTTTGTTTTGGATTTCCAAAGTTGTGGTTGGTAAAAGAATTTTTGAATTGTGGTTAATGCTAGATGAACTGATATGTCCATTCATAGCATTTTTGGTTTGTTTCTGTTTGTTTTGGTTTGATTTGGGTGTTTGTTCATAATGTTTGTCAGTTTTTCCAATGTCTGTGTGTGTATTACACATAGGGGTAACATGGTCAAAACTGTTGCAAAACTTACAATTGTATATCAAATTTGATTTGCAATTTGACTTTTGGTGCCCTGATCCAGTGCATTTTTTGCATAAGTTTAGTTGTTCACAACGTTTTGACCTTGCTGTAAAGTCTTTGTATTTGGGACAATTTGTAGAATATGTTCACTGCTAAAACAAAATTTGCATGGTGTGGGATTATACTCAAAAGTAGCTACATTAAAGTTTTGCAGAGTAGGAGTCTTTGAGTCTTTTTCTGTCACTTTATTTTCTGCAAATTGAGTTTTGCGGTTGTGTTTTGATGTAACTGGTAAGTGTTGAAATCTTTTGTTAGGTTTTTGGTTTTCTGCATTGTTGGTTTTTTCTTGTTCTGTGTTAAATTTTGGGTGTGTGTAACTTGATTTGTAAAGTGCTAGTACAGTTGGGAAATCTTCTCTTAGTTTATTAAGGCTAGGGTATATGTCAGTTGTCCTCTGATGAAATATCTCTTTGACTTTAGAAGGGAGCTTTTCAAAAACAACAGCTTGAATGATCCAAGCTGTTTCTGCAATGTTTAAATTATTGTTTTTAAGTTGTCCCATGAGACATTCAAACTCACAGTAAAAATCAAAGAGGTCACCATAGTTGTCTTTTGGGGTTCGCATGTTCATGACTTTAAGAGCCAAATCATGTATAATTTCATCCTTATTCATGTAATTTCTGTTAGTAATTCTATTGCTACAGAATAAGAAGCACCTATGGCTGGTAGTGATTCCACTAATCTTAAGGCTGGGCCTTTCAGATAGTTCACTAAATAACTAAATTTATCAACATCTGTAATGTAGTTTTTATTACCTATAAGGCTATGAAATTTTTCAATAAAAGATTGAAATTTGGCTCTGTCACCCTCAAAAGTGGGTACTGCAAGTGTAGGCAATTTTGATTTTCATTGCCCTCAGCCACATTGGGAGGGCTAAATGAAGCATTTCTTGTAGCTTCTAAGAAGCTTTCGTATGTGTCTTCTTTTTTGCACTCATCAAGTTGGTTTTGAATTTCAGAAATATAGTTGTTAATTTTTGTAATGTAATTTTCATTGTCAAGTAGGAGAGTAGAATACTCATCATCTGTTAGTTCAATTGTGTCATCAATTTCTGTAATTATGTCTTCATCTAGTATGAAAATGTCTTGTTTGTAACGAGTAATAGAATTTAATGTTGTTTCAAGATCATATCTTGTAGGTTCCTTTTGTTTGAAATCATTGTACAGTTTGGTGATGACACCTTTACGTGCTGATTTTTTCCTCATTAATTTTTTGTGATTTTGAGATGGTGCCGTAGCCCCAAGGTCTGTGTTTTTGTTTTCTTGGTCTGGGTTTCTTACCCTTTTGTCCAAGTCTTCCATAATTGTTGTTAGTGTTAAAGTTCTGAGTTTAATTTTTTGATGTTGAGCAAGTTAAATTACTGTACAGTAATAAGTTTTTTATATAACCTGCGCCACAGGTTAAATTAAAAATTCACAATGTTTTTAGTTAGGATAGGCCTTGAGTGTAAAGAGTAAGGCCTACTTTAAGAGGTAGGCCTATTATGTAAGGTAAAGTTAGGTGGGCCTACTAAATGGCCTATTTGTTGGGCCTACCAAGTAGGCTTATGTTTGGGCCTATTATTTTATAGGACCTCAAATGAGTTAAGCCTGTTAAATTAACAAGGCTTAGTTTTGAATTTGAAGAGTAGGACCTATTAAATAGGCTTAATGTTGCGGGCCTATTATTTTTAGGACCTAAAATAAGTTATGCCTGTTAAATGAACAAGCCTTTGTTTTCGATTAGTGTAAAGGT
Source organism: Bathynomus jamesi (assembly GCA_023014485.1). NCBI lineage: Eukaryota > Metazoa > Arthropoda > Malacostraca > Isopoda > Cirolanidae > Bathynomus > Bathynomus jamesi. The sequence goes on from JAJOZX010003841.1 coordinate 378,586, forward strand.
AAAGGAATCGGTTCCCAGTTGCTTAGGCCACCATATGAAAACTATAGTGGGGTTACGGTTGAAATTAGGGTTAGGCCTACTGAGTTAAGCCTAGCCACTGCGTGTGTCAGTGTAAATTTTAGAGGGGTTAGTTCCCCATACACAGGGCCACCATTGAAAAAACTATATAGGGCTATGGGTTGATTGCCTGTGCCCTCATCCGTTGGAAATTTCCAACAGACGTCAGTGGAGGGTTACCGACAAAAGCCCTATGCTTTTTCGTTAGAGAGTTATAAATATGTAGGTCTTTAAAGGACCTCTTTATATTTATATTGATTACGGTAATTCTAGCATCGGGAGTTGGGAAAGCTTATGTATTGAAAAACTGAAATTGCTCACCTTATTTTTGCTGGGTCTTTGTTTGTTTCGATGTAGGGTGACGGTCATTTTCGGTGTAGGGCCGCCACGATGGGGTTACGCGGCGAATTTACTTAAGGTAATTAATATAGGCAGTCACTATATAAACCCCTGAAGGAATAGGCCTATCCTTTTATAGTCATTAGGTTTTAATTATAAGGAATTCACTCAGGACTTGAGGGAAAATTTAGACACGTTTTCCCAGTTTAAAGCGTTTGCTTGGAATAAACAGCCCTGAGAGCCGTTCCTTGGTTCGCTTGTATTTTCATTATTATTTGCCGATCTAGCAAGATTTTGTTGTGTGTCTACTTCTTTTTGGTAGACTAAATAATAAATTGGGTTTTCTTGTTGCTATGTGGGGCTGATTCATACATACAGGTTCTTGTACGTATGGCAATTCAATTATTTCATTCCCAATAGGCTATGTCGCCAATCCCGAGGCAATTTTGTATAGATATTTAATTCAATTAATTAATAATTTATATTTAATTATGAAATAAATGTACCACATATGATACCATGTTATGAGCGCGTATAGTTTTTCCATACAGCTGTTACACAACTCACACGAGGAAGATTTTCCAAAAAGAACAGCAATGTGTGCAGAACTAGTCGAACAAATCTAAAATAACAATTTAATAGACCACATTTTGTTTAGCGATGAGGCGACTTTTCACATCTGTGGTAAAATCAATCGACATAATTGTCGCATCTGGGCTAATGAAAAGCCAACTGAGTTCACTGAATGGGAAAGAAACTCACCTAAAGTCAACGTGTGGCTTGGAATAACGAAGTCTAAGATTTACGGGCCCTTTTCCTTTGCAGAGGCTACAGTGACAGAGCCTGTTTACTTTGATATGCTTCAAAATTTTCTAGAACCTCAACTTCTTGAAGATGGCATTTTCGACAATGTAGTCTTTCAACAGGATGGGGTACCATGTCATTATGCCAGAATTGTTTAGACATACCTAAACGAGCGTTTTCCAAATCGTTGGATTGGATGTGGGGGAAATAGGCCCTGGGCAGCGCGATCTCCGGATTTGACCCCCATTGGATTTCTTTGCTTGGGGTTTCATTAAATCAGGGGTCTATAGCAGAAATATTCGCGATTTACCAGATCTGCGAGATCGCATTAGGCAAGCAGTTGAGAAAATAACCCCTGAAATGCTCGGAAATGCGTTCCGCAATGCAGCTGATCGCTTTGAGATTTGCAGAGATACAGATGGAGCACATGTGGAAACTACTAATTAAAGATTTCAATGGTGTAATACTTGTAATTTGTATATAAATACATCTGTATTCAGGTCAGTTTGACATTTATTTGAAATTCAGCCTATTTCAACAAAATAGATAGGGACTTTTGGGACACCCTGTAGAACAAGTAGATAATTTTAATTTGTGCGAAGGTACCGAAAAGTTGGACCCTTTAATGAGATTCTTGGTCAAAAAATCCCTTACGGAGTCGGGTGAACGGGTTCTAACCTAAGTGTGAATTTCTTAAAGGTCTCTGGATTGTTTTCTTACTCGCTTTTGGTTCATTCGGTTTTTTTTTTTTGGTAAAATGTAAATGGAATAATAAACGTAAATGTAAATGTAATAATGGAACTAATAAATGTGGAAATAAATATAAATGCAATAATGTAATAATAAAGGTAATAAAATAAATGTAATAATTAATGTAAAGGTAATAATAATAAATGTTAAAAACTGTAAATGCAAATAATAAATGCAGTAATTATGTCAAAATAATGGAATCTGTATGTATAGAACAAGAAGATAGTTTTAATTTGTGCGAATGTACTTATAAGCGGGACCCTTTAATAAAAATGCCCTTCTGGGGTCGGGGGAACGGAATCTAGCCTAGGTGCGAATTTCTTAATGGTCTCTGGATTGTTTCCTTCTCGCCTTTTTCATTCGTTTTTCGGTTTATAATTTCTGTATAATAAACAACAATGTAATAATCAATGTAATAATAAATTTATAATTTCTGTAATAAATAACAATGCAATATTAAATGTAATAAATTTAATAATAAATGTAATAATTATGTAAAAAAAAAAAAATAGAATCTGTATGTATAGAACAAGAAGATAGTTTTAAATTTGTGCGAATGTACTTATAAGCGGGTCCCTTTAATAAAAATGCCCTTCCATTGTCGGAAGAACGGGATCTAACCTAGGTGCGAATTTCTTGTTTTTGGTTCATTCGTTTTCTGTATCCACCCGAAGAGGATGCCAGTGGGCATCGAAACTGTTGTGGAAATAAACTCTGTCTATTAGAGTGGGTTTTTATCATGAGGTTATATATTTCTTGATATTTGGGCGATTAATTATAGTACCCGAAATCCATAATGGGTTCCAAATAAATCGCCCAACTGAATCTGTCGGCTAAAATTATACGCAGTGCTGTTTGTTATTTGCTCTTCTTGCATGGTGTTTTTGGTGTTCAACCGATTTGATTGTATGCTATTTGTAAATTCAGCATATATACTTGTAGAAAAGAAAAGAGGGTAAATATTTGGCTGGACACAGGGACTACATTTTTTATCAAAATTACATTTGGTTAATATTTGGCTGGACACAGGGGCTAACGAGATATGAGAGGTTGTGTTTCACTAGCACTATTTTTCATGCTCTTTACGATGGTACTAATTATTTTGGTTAATATTCGTTTTTTGACCCAGTCACACCCAGCTATAACAGCAATATAAGCACACCGGACAAAAAATTAGTCACCCCTAATAGCACCGATAATAGGAAGTTCAAGGTCACACAGAGGGCGCTGATGTAGCATTGGTAAGTGACAAGTAGCGGTGACGTAGCACACAGGATCAGATCTGTTTCGTGAGGTGGTGAAGAACAAAGTGTGTGTTGGATATAGTCTGCAAAATGGGTCGTGAGACAGACGTTACTCAGTGGCAAAAAGGAGCCATCGTGTTTGGCAGAGCCCACGGACACAAATGTCTGAAGTAGCCCAATTTGTTGGTGTGTCAACGCGTACTGTCCAGCGAGTTTACAAAGAGTGGTGTAGTTCGCAATCAACTGAAAATCGACGGCGTAACTATGGCCGGAAAACAATTCTCGACAATAGGGGCCGCCGCCATGTTTCTCGTCTAGTAACTGCAAATCGTTTTCAAACCAGAGAACAATTGCTCCAAGAAACCAATGAGGTTCTCCAGCGACCAATTTCCGAACGGACATTGCGACGAGAACTGCATGCGATGGACATCTGGAGCAGGGTACCACGGAAGAGGCCGCTGTTAACAGCAAGTCACAATTGGCACGTTATAAATGGGCTCAGAGGCACAAAAACTGGACTGCGGCAGATTGGAAACGTGTAATTTGGTCCGATGAGTCCCGTTTTTGTTTGTTCTCCAATGATGGGAGGCGACGAGTACATCGCAGGTCCTGAATGCGTCGAAGGTATTGTTCAGGCTGGAAACAGAAAGTGAAGCGCAGGAATAGACACCCACGGACTCTGGCGGAACTTCGGGACCGGCTGATGAACGAGTGGCAGCAAATCGATGTTCAGTACATGCACAACCTCGTACAGTCTCTGCCTCGCCGGATTCGTGCGGTTATCAAGGCCAGAGGCGCCGTCACACATTATTAGGTACATTCTGAGAGGGGTGACTAATTTTTTGTCCGGTGTGCTTATATTGAATAACCAATCAAAACTGAATAAGAAAATATATATATTATCTTGTGCAAATTTGTAATAATCAATGTAATAATAAATTTATAATTTCTGTAATAAATAACAATGCAATATTAAATGTAATATATTTAATAATAAATGTAATAATTATGTAAAAAAAAAAAAAATAGAATCTGTATGTAAGAACAAGAAGATAGTTTTAAATTTGTGCGAATGTACTTATAAGCGGGTCCCTTTAATAAAAATGCCCTTCCATTGTCGGGAGAACGGGATCTAACCTAGGTGCGAATTTCTTGTTTTTGGTTCATTCGTTTTCTGTATCCACCCGAAGAGGATGCCAGTGGGCATCGAAACTGTTGTGGAAATAAACTCTGTCTATTAGAGTGGGTTTTTATTATCAAGGTTATATATTTCTTGATATTTGGGCGATTAATTATAGTACCCGAAATCCATAATGGGTTCCAAATAAATCGCCCAACTGAATATGTCGGCTAAAATTACACGCAGTGCTGTTTGTTATTTGCTCTTGCATGGTGTTTTTGGTGTTCAACCGATTTGTTTGTATGCTATTTGTAAATTCAGCATATATACTTGTAGAAAAGAAAAGAGGGTAAATATTTGGCTGGACACAGGGACTACATTTTTTATCAAAATTACATTTGGTTAATATTTGACTGGACACAGGGGCTAACGAGATATGAGAGGTTGTGTTTCACTAGCACTATTTTTTAATGCTCTTTACGATGGTACTAATCATTTTGGTTAATATTCGTTTTTTGACCCAGTCACACCCAGCTATAACAGCAATATATATTGAATAACCAATCAAAATTGAGGTTAATATGAGTTTTATCGCACTCAGAATATCAAAAGCAAATATAATTATAAAATATTAAAGCATAATTTTCTCATCATTTTCATATAAGTCACTATGCTCGCAGATGCGTACTTAACAAATTATGTACATTTGAATATTATGACATTTTTGCATTTTTTTCCCCCGCCCTTCCAATATTTTGATTGGTGACATCATGAGAACATGATATATGAGATAGATTTTTTAAGTTCTTAGGCCTTTTAAGTTGCTAGTCTACTTCTGTTAGGTTTTGATAGATGTTTGTGGTGATGACATGTGAACAGTGCGAATATTATTTTGAGGATTTAATATACTCTAGGTTAGGTTAGCCAGGGTTAGGTTAGGTTAGCCAGGGTTAGGTTAGGTTAGCCAGGGTTAGGTTAATTAATTTTGGTATTAATTAACCTAACCTAACCTAACCCTGGCTAACCTAGCCTAGAGTATATTAAATCCTCAAAATAATATTCGCACTGTTCACATGTCATCGCCACAAACATCTATCAAAACCTAACAGAAGTAGACTAGCAACTTAAAAGGCCTAAGAACTTAAAAAATCTATCTCATATATCATGTTCTCATGACGTCACCAATCAAAATATTGGAAGGGCGGGAAAAAAAAATGCAAAAATGTCATACTATTCAAATGTACATAATTTGTTAAGTACGCATCTGCGAGCATAGTGACTTATATGAAAATGATGAGAAAATTATGCTTTAATATTTTATAATTATATTTGCTTTTGATATTCTGAGTGCGATAAAACTCATATTAACCAAAACGGAATAAGAAAATATATATATTATCTTGTGCAAATTTGTATAAATTATAGAAAAAATTACGTTACATTTTTATAGTGAATATTTCCTGTTTTGGCTATAATGTACCTTTTTTCATAAAATATTTTTCCTGATTGGGCTATTTTTGGTAATTATTCGTTTTAGTGCTTTTCCTCCTTTCTGAACCAAAACACATTTTCCTGGTGTTTTGTGGTGTGATTTGTTCAAATCTGAACTTCGTTTCTTTGGGAAATGAACTGTTTTTGAGAAATTTTAAAATTGAAAATTTCTCAAAAATGGCTCATTTCCTAAAGAAACAAAGTTCAGATTTGAGCAAATCACACCAAAAAACACCAGAAAAATGTGTTTTGGTTCTGACCTAAACTGACCTGACCTGACCTGACCTAAACTGACCTGACCTAAACTGACCTGACCTGACCTAAACTGACCTGACCTAAACTGACCTGACCTAAACTGACCTGACCTAAACTGACCTGACCTAAACTGACCTGACCTGAACTGACCTGACCTAAACTGACCTGACCTAAACTGACCTGACCTAAACTGACCTGACCTGAACTGACCTGACCTAAACTGACCTGACCTAAACTGACCTGACCTAAACTGACCTGACCTGAACTGACCTGACCTGAACTGACCTGACCTAAACTGAGTTTTGTTGCCAGACCGTAATATCCAGCTTTTCACGTCTTTCCAACAACGCTCAATATTTTGAATGTGAACGGTGTCTTCCACGAACTGCTGTGAATGGTTGACTGTCCAGTGAATGTAGCCTAGATTTCCAAGTTGAGAATACGCACGCCACTCGTCGGAATAGATTGTAGTCCCAGGCCTATGTTGCTGGATCAGGCGAACAAGAGTTATTGCGGCTCTCTGAGGAACCGCAAACAACAGTAGTTTTTTGGAACTGCGTTCCAAGGTACCAAAAACCCAGGCAATCACAACCTCCGCAAACCAAAATGAAAACCAGACTGAAAAAGCATTCTTAAATGAGTATGCATTATGAGAGATTCAAAATGTACGTCTCTGATTGGTCGGATAAGGTCATGTGAAACAAAAACGATTTTTAATTGGTTGTTTTGACCTATGTTTCCTAATTTTGCCACGAGATGTCTCCTCATAAAACTGGAGAGGGCGACGTTCGTTAAAATTTTAACAGCGTTAAAAGCTAAATACTCGGTCAATGGCCTATAATGGCTGCTTTTTACGTCTAAATTTAAAAAAAAAAAATTTTTTCCATAAAAAATAATTATTACATTTCCTTGATTTTTATCAGTTTCCCTGAGGTTTCAAAGTGTCCTGAATATGAATTTATATGTTAAATTGTCATAGAATGTCTCCTTCTATCGAAAACGAACAAAGCATTAAAACGAATATTAACCCTATTTTTTCACTATGCGACTTAATTAGTTGGTTTCTGGTCTGTTTTTTTTTTTTCTAATTGGATTCAGTTTGGTCGTGTTTGTGATAGAATTATGACATGCTGTTCGAGTGGTTTCTGACTTTGAGAACTTGATTCGTCATGTGCCCTAGATGAAGAGAAAGCATTGGATGTTTTTATCAATTACGGCATTATTCTCTCATCCTTAACTTGCCCCAAATGTGACAGTGAGTGCCTAATACGAAAAGATCAGAAGATATTTAAGTGAAATAACCAATATTAACCTGTTAGGCCAACTGTACACCCTTGATGATTGGTTAGGTTAAGTAATGTTATTTTCGTTAGTTTAAATGAAAATTACGAAAATGACATGCCCCTGAAGTTAAAATAAAAAATAAATTTTTCTAGTGTATTTTGATGTGCTCTGTGGTTAGGTTAGTTAATTTAGTTAGGTTAGCTAGTTTTTTTATCAGAATTACATTTTCAGGTTGTTATTAGTTTTTTGACCCAGTCACACCCAGCTATAACAGCAATAGGTAATTATTCGTTTTTTGACCCAGTCTCTTTTTATAATGAGAGCAAACTTTTCTGGTCAATTTTGAGGTGCTCTGCAGGAATCTGCCATCCATTTCCTGTGCAAATGCGTAGTTTTTGAGATATCGTCATCTTGAAAACTACGCATTTGCACAGGAAACGGATGGCAGTTTTGTACAAAACACCTCAAAATTAACCAGAAAAGTTTGTACTCATCATTTTCGTTTAAACTAATGAATTTAAACAAAAATATCATGACTTAACCTAACCAATCATCTAGGGCATACAGTTGACCTAACTGGTGTCACGTACTGAACTGGGTAATTACAAAATGCCATGACCTGAAGTTGAAGTAAAAAATATATTTTTCTAGTGAATTTTGGTGTGCTCTGTTCAAATATAACCTCCATTTCTTGTGCAAATAAACAGAAATACGTGTTTGGGCCATGCAATGACAATTGTATTTCTGTTCATTTGCACAAGAAATGAAGGTCATATTCGAACAAAGCACACCAAAATACACTTGAAAAATGTATTTTTGACTACATTTTACACTCGCACAATAAAGTATAACCTAACATGTTCATGTTACGAGATCTCATAAACGACGCATTACCACAGGAAATGTGCAAAACACCTCAAAATTAACCAGAAAAGTTTGCTCCCGTCATTTTCGTTTAAACTAACGAAAATATCACGACAACCTAACCAATCAATAAGGGCGTACAGTTGACCTAACCGGGCATTCAATTAATCATTTAATTAATCATCTAGGGCATATGACGAATCAAGTTCTCAAAGTCAAAACCACACGAATGGCACATCATAATTCTATCACAAACACCACTAAACTGAATCCAATTAGAAAAAAAATTAGCCAGAACAGAAACCAACAAACAAATTAAGTCGCACCATAACATGACATCATATGACGTAATCACTATTTCCCTCTACAAAAATCCCAAAATTATGATTCTTTGCGAATAATGCATGTATTTATATATATTATCTTATAATACTTTTTACCATAAATAAGCATTTGCCCCAGAAATGAGTAGCAAATTTGAATAAAGCGACTAAAACTGCCTCATAAAAAGTTATTTTCAATCACAGGTTCAGCTCATGGCATTTAGTAAATATTAACCCTGAACTGTCCGCAAAACATTAGGACTGATCAATGTGATGCGTGATCTTTACGGGGGCTCCACCCCCGTACCCCCGAGACCTAAATTATATAGTATTACACCCGTCTAACGTCCAGCAATTATTATATATTCATTAGGTAGATTTTTTAATTCTAAGACACTTTTCTTCTATAGCGTTTCCGTCGCAAATGCTTCATTTTCGAGATATAAACATTTTTTTGGTGTATCTAGTGTGTGTTCGTACGTTCATTTGTATGTTCGTACGTTCATTTGTGTGTTCGTTACATGTCTGCCCAATCACTGCGCTCCATCCATTTTGAATTTGAATTACTTTCGTACCGGAATGGAACACTCATTCCACTCATTCAGAAGTACATTAGGCCTGGCTCTGTGATTTATAGTGATTCCTGAGCTGCCTACAAGACTATAAGTGATTTAGGATAGGTTAGGTTAGGTCAGGTCAATTTTGAAGGTGAAATTTGTTTTTCCTATGGTTTTTGATGTTTTGAACGAATCTGACCTTCAAAACTGTCAGAAATGACTCGTTTTCGATTGCCAGCTGGGGGGAGGGGGGTTATCTCAAAAATGAGTCATTTCCCACGGCTTTGAAGGTCAGATTCGTTCAAAACACATCAAAAACCATAGGAAAAACATAAATTTCACCTCCAAAGGGAGACGGGTATAATACTATAAATTTACCAATTATACAAATGATAATGTAATAATATGTGCCAACCTTGCATGGGTAGGCCGCTAAATTTCGCCTGCCCTTAAACTGAAATGACACACGTTTATTTTTAGGATTTTTTTTACGGCATCTAAAGACCTTCTGGTCTTTTCTTAAAATACAAGCACTATTGTATTTAGGGCAGGTCACGGGTGTCTTAATTATTCCGTGATTGAAAAAAAGGTCTAAACTCTTGTCTTCATAGAGGGCAATATGGCGGATCACGTTGACACGTTATACTTCTAGTCACAAAAAGACCAAACTGAACAGATGAAAAATTGCTAAAAATGATTTATTTGTAAAACAGGACAAATTGAATTACGCAGAAGTAGCCAGAATCACCAAAAGTAAGAAATAGTCACCAAATAGTTGATATATATATATATATTGAAAAAACACCAAAAATAGGAAATATATTTTAATAAAAAAACACATTTTGTACAAATTTGCACAAGATAATATATATATTTTCTTATTCAGTTTTGATTGGTTATTCAATATATATTGCTGTTATAGCTGGGTGTGACTGGGTCAGAAAATGAATAATCCAGCAATATATATTGAATAACCAATCAAAACTGAATAAGAAAATATATATATATTATCTTGTGCAAATTTGTATAAAATGTGTTTTTTTATTAAAATATATTTCCTATTTTTGGTGTTTTTTAAATATATATACATCGACTATTTGGTGAATATTTCTTATTTTTGGTGATTCTGGCTACTTCTGCGTAATTCAATTTGTCCTCTTTTACAAATAAATGATTTTTAGCAATTTTTCATCTGTTCAGTTCGTTTTTTTTGTGACGAAGTATGACGTGTCAGTTATGCATATTTGATTTTGAAGACGTGATCTGCCATATTGCCCTCGTTGAAGACAAGAGTTTAGAGCTTTTTTTCAATCATGGAATAATTAAGACATCCGTGACCTGCCCTAAATACAATAGTGCTTGTATTTTAAGAAAAGACCAGAAGGTCTTTAGGTGTAAAAAAAATCCTAAAAATAAACGTGTGTCATTTCAGTTTAAGGGCAGGCGAAATTTAGTGGACTACCCATGCAAGGTTGGCACATATTATTACATTATCATTTGTATAATTTAGGTGTTCGGGGTACGGGGGTGGAGCCCCTGCAAAGATCATGCATCACAAATTGATCGGTTCTAATGTTTTGCGGACAGTTCAGTACGTGATACTGGTTAGGTCAACTGTACGCCCTAGATGATTGGTTAGGTTAAGTCATGATATTTTCATTTAAATTCGTTAGTTTAAACAAAAATGACGAGTGCAAACTTTTCTGGTTAATTTTGAGGTGTTTTGTATGAAACTGCCATCCGTTTCCTGTGCAAATGTGTAGTTTTCAAGATGACGATATCTCAAAAACTACGCATTTGCACAGGAAATGGATGGCAGATTTGTGCAGAGCACCTCAAAATTGACCAGAAAAGTTTGCTCTCATTATAAAAAGAGACTGGGTCAAAAAATGAATAATTACCCATTTTCCTGGTGTAGTTTTCTCTGCTTTGTTGGAATTTGATACACATTTCTTGTGCAAATGAGTAGGAACACTCCATATTTTGGAATGGAAAAAAAATAGTTTCTATTCATTTGCACAAGAAATGGGTATCAGATTCGAACAAAGCAGAGAAAACTACACTAGAAAAATTTAATTCTGATAAAAAATGTAGCCCATGTGTCCAGCCAAATATTTACCTAGACTCTTCTTCCTGTTTGCATCACCTTATAGGCTGCCTTATACTGACCCCAACTTATACACATATTCAAGTATACTGGTCCTATACCTGGTTAAAAATGGGCAATCTTTTGTTTTAGGTATAAAAATGTATGGAGGACTGCTTGATGGTCACTGTTGTTTGACAAGAAGAGGTATATTTGCACAAAAAACAATACTCTTGTAAAAAAAAGGGGTAAATATTCAATTTTACTCCCAGTCTGGTTTTATAATGAGAGCAAACTTTTCTGGTCAATTTTGAGGTGCTTTGCACGAATCTGCATTGGTTTCCTGTGCAAATGTGTAGGAGTAAAAATGAAAAATGGTACTTGTAGGTTATCTCACCCCTACCAATTTTGACAGAATATTTTCGTTAAAACTAACGAAAATATCATGACTTAACCTAAATAATTATCAAGGGTGTACAGTTAATCTATTATTAATTATAACATTGTTTCTGGAATAGTATTTACTATTTACTATTTACTAATAGATCAACTGTACACTCTTGATAATTGGCTAGGTTGTCATGATATTTTTGTTAGTTTTAATGAAAATATGATGATTATTCGTTTTTTGACCCAGTCACACCAGCTATAACAGCAATATATATTGAATAACCAATCAAAACTGAATAAGAAAATATGGGAGGATTGTCAAGCTCAGATAACGATGCAGGGGAGTATGTGGGCAGCTCAAGGTCACTACGAGAAGTTGAGGGCATTGGTTGATCTGCTGACGATGTCAATATTATTAACAGTAAATAATTAGTATTGAGCCAGAATTAACAAAAAACACAGCGAACATTCCATACACCAGTGATACATTTCTTTTTAGTGAAACAGTTATATTTCCAGTATTATAGTTAGTATAGTATAATTTTATTTAATGTACCAAGCATAGTATTAGTGTCACAACCATGTGATTTACCATTTCTATAGTTGAACAGTATCCATGTTTGTGCCATTGGAAGTTCGCTGTAAAAAAGCGAATGTCCCTTAACTGTGCCTCTCTAATTCGTCTCTTTTAATTTCTCCCCAAATAATGACTTATATGGTATGCACAAAGTAAATCACTCTGATGTCATAAAGTACTTAGTTTCCTTCACATTTCAATCACGTGCTTAGTATGAGGCTATCCTTAGTATTCAATGTATGGTACATTCTTTAATACTAATAAAAACTTTACTATCTATAAGTCATTATTTGTATGTTGTGTCCTGTCAGTGTTATGCAACCATACCCATCCCTACATCCATGTTCTTTCTTGACTGCTATCCTTCATTAATTTTATTACTTATTCATTCATCTACCTATTGTCTACTTATGCCCTATCAACTTATCAGTCTGTTTACTTGTGTCTAGATTACGCACACAACTTATTGTGTGACATCTATGTACACTATTTTGTGCAGTCGTACATGTCCCTTGATGATCATGATTACATACGTGTAAACATGTCCACATGTATTCTTTATACTTTTTCTTTTAATTATTTCACCTCCTGCAAGATACTCGTTAATGCTGACTGAGTGTTTGAATTCCAATGTTGTCGCCAAAAGCAAGCATCTGAATTTGAAAATCTCCTCTCTTGCTTCTGCTACAAATTTATAACATTAAGATGTTATGTTATATTATTGTAATATACTATATTGTTTCCATACCAGATCACTGGTTCGTTATCTGCTTACGTCACATAGTCATCCACGTTCTTATTACTTATACTGTACTTACTATTTTTACCTAATTGTCATTCAAATTCTATATTACTTCTGTAATTACATTATCATAAATGTCTGTGTACTTCCAATGGAAAGTACACTATATTTTCCTCCATTTTCATCATTGCTGGCTTTTAGGTTTTCAAACTATAATAACCAACCATTCTTCTAATAATATTTGACATAATTTGGTGTAATCACTGTTAACCAGTGGTGTAGTGCTGTGGGAACGCGTGGGAATGGCGTTCCCTTACTTTTTTTGGTAGACAGAATGGCATTCCCTCACTATTTCAAATAAATCCGAACTTACAAATCTCTAACATCATGAAATTTTAATTCCCACCCCTAGAAGAAATATGAGAAAGAATCATTAACTGTTTCATTTCTTTTAGCTTCGACTGAGGCAATGCTAGCCTATAAAGATCTGGTGAAACAGTCACCACGGCGTACCAGTTCTTAACTTTTTTTTAGTTAATCATTCCAGTTGTTAGCTATTTTTATTGATCGTACTGGATGTCGTATATCTAATGACTGGAAATACTGCATCTTCAACCTTGGAATATATCCTAATATCCAGTGCATATGACCTCAAAATATTCCTGAAATTGGTCAGGTTTCAAAAGATTTCCCAGGGAGCTTACAGTTCCCCCGGACCCCCAGCTGTATGGGCTCGCTGCGCTCGCCATTGTCTCCCCCGCATCTGAGTAACACTTTCAAAATGCATTCCCTCACTTCTTTATTTAGCACTACACCACTGCTGTTAACTATAAATATAGTATAACATTGTTGTTAATCCCCTGTAAATTATAGAACAACGGAGAACTCTCCTTCATTATTTAAATTGTATTACCCTACCTATTCAGATCAGTGGCGGACCTACATTTTTGGGACCCTGAAGCTTGAACTGTTATGGGGGCCCCTTCGCAACCAGCAACAATAGGGCAACATCCAACATCCAACAAGGTTCAAAGGGCCTTGCTGCCCTTGCAAGGACCTCGAGGCCCAAATGGCGGAGAATGGGTGGTGGGGTGGTGCAAGCCCCTGAGAAAATTTTGAAATTTTACCAATTACAGGGGCATTTTGAGGCCATATGAAATGGGTATTAGAGCATATTCTAAGGTCAATATTAAGTACTTCAACCCATTGGCTTATGATTCTATCACTAAAATAGCCTTATTTTAATAACAAACACTTAAAAAAACCATCGATTTTGTTGAAAAATTCACTCATTAAAAAAAAAGTTGCTTCAGGGCCCCTCCTGGATTAGGAGCCCTGAAGCTTAAGCTTCATTAGTTTCATAGTAGATCCGCCACTGATTCAGATTACTTCAGTATTAGATATGTCAATTAACAAATTGCTAAAATTGTAATTAACAGTAATTAATGTACTTAATATAATGTAATTTATGTACTTAATATACTCGGTACATGTCAGCCCCTGACATTGTCGCCATCCAAAAAGTGTATACCTTACAAAAATTAGTATTTTTTTGTTAACTTTTTGCTTAAATTATGCTTAACGTCAGAATTCTTCAGCTCTCCAGCTAAAGTGGGAGTTTAACCTTCAACTGCATTCCCCCAAAATTGAGGCTTATTTATTTCTTGTATTGTAAATTACAGGGAAACCCCAATTATTGTGGTTTTCGAGTTATTGCGGTTTACAATTTGATACAAAAAAACTGATTATTGCGCTAATAATTCGAGTTATTGCGGTATTTTCGTGCCAACCAAAAATTTACAGACGCTATGTATGTTCGTACGTACGTATATACACGCTGAATTCAAGCAAGCTTCAGTATCGCTGCTGCCTCCATAGCGTGCACATTGTTTCGCTGCTTATTCTGTGTGGTTTTATTGACAAGAAACCCCCCCTGATATAAAATGAGTTCTAAAAGAAATAGTGAAGCTACAACAGAAATAGATAATGGAAGTGTTCAAGAATTGCTCCAGTCTCATGATAATGACCTTAATGATGAAGACCTTATTAATCTAGAACAAGAGCGGGTGTACGATGTTCAGGATGGCGACGCTGAAGAAAATGGAATTGAAATGGCAATGAAAGAATTCACGCTAAAAGAACTTTATGAAATGTTTCGTGATTATGAATCTCTCAAGCAGAAAATAATGGATGGAGATCATAATGTCGAGCGTGCAATGAAGGTGCGCCGAGAAAAAGAAAATTCAATTCGCTGTTATAGAGTAATGTACCAAGAGAAGAAGAAAAATTTGAAGCAAACAAATCTAAAATATTTTGCAAAAAATAAAACATTTCATGCATTTTTTGTGCACATGCTGGTGCACTGCAATAAACTTTTAAAACTAAAAACTGTTTCATTTATTACCTTCTTTATTTAAATACGTACATGAATAAATACCTGATGTAAAAAATCAATAATTAAAGTTTGTCATTATTTTGGAAATTTTGGCAATAATAACCTATTTCCCATAGCTTATGGTTCCCGATTATTGCGGTTTCGCTTATTGCAGTTTTTTCCTGGCAGCATTAACTGCAATAATCGGGGTTTCCCTGTAATTCATTCCTGCCTGACCCCTTGTTAACAGAGGTTGCACCTCCCTCATTTTAGATTCCTGCTGGGGTCATTGTTACAAGAGGTTGCACCTCACCCCCTTTAAATTCCTGCTTGAGGCTTAGACCAAGGAGGCCAAGCCTCCTCATTTTAAATTCCCTCCGTAACTCTTACTCAAGGAGGATAAGCCTCCTTGCTTTCAATTCCTACCTTAACTATTGTCAAATGGGTTCGAACCTCTACCCCTGTAAATTCCTGCTTGAGCTGTTGTAAGAGGTAAAACCTCTCCCCCTGTAAACTTCTGATTACACTGGTCAACAACAATTTTGTCACAAGGGTTTTGATGGGTGTTCTAAGTGTACTTTTTCATGCTGAATCTAAATATGAAATCAGATTTTTTCTATCAGGCTTAGTTTACTTGTGACGCTATGTTCATTTTTTCCTCATTTAGCATGATCACCGGATAAAAAAAAAATAACATTATATATAATTAAGTATATAATAATATTATAATATAAAACATTATAAATATAATAATATATTATATTATATTAATTAATATAACTATAATAAAATATATTAATATTAATATATATGTTGTATTAATTTTTCTGTAAAATTAGTACAATTTATTCCTTTGGGGAGAAAGTTCTGATAATGCTGGCAGGATAAATTTGGTCGGAGCAGCAGACTGTGCAGGTTGAAACACGTTTGTACCTGTTCAGACATGAGCTTAGTTTCTGTGTGTAGAGCAGCTCCAAGTCAGTCTGCTTGTAAATGTCAGTGTTAACAGCTAGTGTCTGTTGCTTCTTGTTAATTTTACACCATTGTATTCATATAGATGTTTTGTAATGCCGCGGAACTGTCTGAATCATCCTAATTCCTTTTGTTATGTATGTGGTGATCTAACTTTAAAATCCCAGAAACGTAACTTTACACCATTAGTAAAAAAATGCTATGAACTTTATTTTGAATGTAAAGTAGGCGATCAGGACAAGAGTTGGGCCCCTCACATTCGTTGTGTGACATGTGTAAGACTACTTACAGGATGGCTAAACGGTTCACGTCACATGCCATTTGCTATTCCAATGATTTGGAGGGAACCCAAAGATCACACAACAGACTGCTATTTCTGCCTGGTAAATACAAAGGGGATCACTTCAAAAACAAAGAGCCTTATGAAATACCCTAATCTACCATCTGCAATGAGATCAGTTCCTCACAGTGCTCAACTTCCAGTACCAAATCCTCCTGAACATGTAAGTTTAAGTGATAAGGAATCAAACGTAGCTGTAGCATATCACGAGGAAAAAGATGAAGACATTTCTGATCCAACATTCCAGGCTACCTGTTCCTCCAATGAACCACATTTACTGTCACAAGGAGATCTAAATGACCTAGTTCGTGATTTGAAATTATCTAAGAAGCAGGCTGAACTTTTAGGTTCAAGATTAAAGGGTTGAAATCTACTGCAATGTGACACTAAAGTTTGTTTTTTCCGCAGCCGCCATGATGAATTCAAAGAATGGTTTGCCCATGAAGATGGACTTGTGTTTTGTAAAGATGTTAATTCAGTCATGGGGGCTCTTGGTCATGAACATAACGTGGATGAGTGGCGATTGTTCATTGACTCCTCAAAAGTCAGCTTGAAAGCAGTCCTTCACAACGGAAATAAATTTCCTTCTGTACCTATTGCACATGCTGCAAACATGAAAGAGTCATACGACAACATGAAGTTGCTTTTAGAAAAGTTTCAGTATCAGAAATATAAGTGGAATATCTGTGGAGATCTGAAGGTCATTGCACTTTTGCTAGGGTTGCAGCTAGGTTACACCAAGTACTGTTGTTTTTTATGTGAGTGGGACAGTAGGGACAAGCAAAACCACTACGTTAAGGAGGATTGGCCAAAACGCACCTCACTTGTTCCAGGCTAGAAAAATGTTGTGAATAGTTCACTTGTTGACCCTGAGAAAGTGTACCTTCCTCCTTTGCATATCAAGCTTGGACTTATGAAAAACTTTGTTAAAGTGATGGATAAAGCGCAAACAGGATTCACATACTTGAGAAATAAGTTTCCCCGGATCAGTGATGCCAAGATTCAAGAAGGCATTTTTGTAGGCCCTCAGATCAGAGAATTGTTAAGAGATGAGAGATTTGAAGGAAAGTTGAATGAAGTTGAGAAAGCTGCGTGGCAGAGTTTCAAAAGTGTCTGCACAAATTTTTTGGGAAATCACAAGGCCGAAAACTATCCTGAAATAGTCGGAGATCTTCTTAAGTCTTACCAAGCAATGGGGTGCAATATGTCATTAAAGGTTCATTTCTTGGACTCTCACTTGGACTTTTTTTCCGGAAAACCTGGGTGCAGTAAGCGACGAACATGGTGAGCGTTTTCATCAGGATATTTCTGCCATGGAAAACCATTACCAAGGCAAATGGAGCCCCAGTATGCTGGCTGACTATTGCTGGACTCTTAAGAGAGACATGCCTGAGGCAAAGCACAGCAGAAAATCAAAACAAGCTACTTTTTAAACTACAGGTATGTCTTTTCGATCATATTTTAATAAGTATGTAACTATATGGGTTTTTAAAAATTAAATTGCATGTCACACAAAAACCAGACCTGAGAGAGAAATTTTACAAACTTATTTGGATTCAGCACAGAAAATACTATAAGAATAAGGTATTTTCATTCTTGGGACATGAAAAAATTTTTTTTTGTTGCCCAGTGTTATCAGTGCCTCATTCTATATATATACAGTGTGTCCGTAAAGTCATGGTGGGATTTTAAATAGCTATATTATTGCAACGAAACATGATAATGAGATGAAAAAAAGGCAAATTGAAGAACAACTCTAAAAGAATAACTTTATTTAACGTAGTTTGATATGGGCTCCTCTGGTAGCCCTGCAGACATCTAGGCGGTGATTCAATTCCAGCCACACACGCCCAAGAACATCAGGAGTGACGGATGCGATAGCTTCCGTGATTTGCTCGTGCAAGTGATGAATATCCCTAATGGGTACACTGTACACGCTTTGCTTGACGTAACCCCACAAATAAAAGTCCAAAGGTGTCAGGTCCGGAGAGCGTGGAGGCCATGGCTTCCATCCTCCTCTTCCTATCTATCTCTGTAGAAATTTTTCATTAAGGAATTCTCGAACAACGTTGGCATAGTGCGGAGGAGCACCATCTTGCTGAAAGATGACATTATTGTCAATAAATTGGGGTACTGCAAAATGTTCCAACATAGCGAGGTAGTTGTGTGATGTCACAGTGGGTTCCGCGAAGAAAAATGGGCCAATCACTCGATCTCGTGCTAGAGCACACCGCACATTAACTTTCGGGCTATTACGCTCATGTTCAACATAGGCATGTGGACAGCCTAGACTAACTACAAGATAAAGGTTAAGCTTAGCCTAGACTAACTACAAGATACAACTTTGAGAGTTGTTCTTAAATTTGGCATTGTTTCATCTCATTATCATGTTTCGTTGCAATAATATAGCTATTTAAAATCCCACCATGACTTTACGGACACACTGTATATACTTTGTGAATAAAAATTTATGAGTGAACTAAAACTCCAATTTTTGAAGTGAAATGTTTCCATTCACCCCTTTGGGAAAAAACCTGGTAGAAACTGTTCATTGGTATTTGGATGCTCTCGGCTAAGGCCAAGCTTACCCAACAAGGACCACCTTCATTGGATTGTCCAAAGTGCATTAACCCTAAAAAGTTGCAAGCGGGCAGAGCCTCGCACAACCTATGCGTGATATTACCATACCTTCATGTACATTCAAGTGAAATCTTGTTTACATTTTTTTATTATTTTGTTGCAATCTTTTCAAATTTTCCCCTAGTTACGCAAATTGTTGTGCATTTATTTAATGTGTATTTCTTAGATAGAGTAGTTAGGAAAACCACTCGCGTGATCATTCTATAGATTAAGATCAGTCAAGCAGACCCAGTTAGACCACATTAATAGTGCCTTCACATATGAACAATTCAGATGGTGCACTTTCTGACATTGAAAATATCCCTACACCCATTTTTCCACCTACCCCACGCCCTTCAAACATATTCCCAACCACACAAACTTCAGATCAAGTACAAGCCAATATGTCTCAAACCCCCACCCCAGCGTACATTAACTTAGGTAGACTAGTAAACCTTCCCCATACTGTCTTAATTTTTAAGGGGACCATAGATAATCACTTTGTTGAACCACGCGTAAGACCTTGGATTGAGTCTAGAACAACATTTCTTATGCTAAAATATCACTGATGATGGTATAAAGATTAGGGAAGCAAAAAGGTTTATCAACCCTAATGATAGTCACCTATGTCCCATCCATTAGCGAAGCTACAACATGGGACAATTTTAAACAAAACTTATTAGAATTTTTTAAAGAAATAACACTTGCACAACCCTTAGCCACATTAGAAGCAGTCTTCCAAGCTAAATGGAAGAAAGAGGAACATGAAGGTTTAAATAATTTTATTACACAAACTCGTAGGAGAAGCCCTCCGAGCCGCAGAAAATGCGTGTGGCATTACTTTCACTTCAAAACAAAGAAATCTAATAGTAGCAACGACCATTTACCAAGACCTACCTGGAGCACCAAAAAAAAAAAAAGTTTCAGGAGTTTTTAAATATTGACAAACCTGTAAGTGTAGCCATAAATAAAACACGGGAACATTACCCAGATTTAGCAAGCCAGAACTACTGAAAGGGTAGAGAAACCCCTGTACATTACATTCAGTAGCAGCAACAACAACAACCCTATAAATTGAGGCCAATGCAGGGAACACCACCCCAGAAACAACCCCCAAACCCAGAATACACGCCCTCCACCACAGTGTTTTAACTGCGATACTTTGGGCACATGATAAGTCAGTGCAATTATCCCTCTTATTGCTCCCACTGTCACGAACATGGTCATCACTGTGGTGATCACCAAAAATGTGCCAATAAAGCCCCTGCAGGGTATAAGCCCAACTTCCAGAAATCAAACCACCAACATTCCCAAAAGTCCTCCAATCTCCAGAAACCAGTCCATTCTTCCTCAGTCGAACCACCAACCAAATAGATTACAACCACAGGGTCATTCACCCTATTACCCCATGTATAAACCCCAGTACAATCAGCAAGGTCACATAGTTTGGTACGTAGAAGTACCCATGGGAGTGGTGGATGATGTGACTGGGCTTTAAAATTTTACACACATTTTCTCAACTTAAATTTGGCATGCTCATCACTGTTACATGGAGCACCTCATAAACTAGCCAGTCATACAAGGGACACCCTACTGAGGAAGTTGCTGCAAATACTGAAGTATCATATGTACTGCACTTATACTGTAAGTTTATTTCAATATTAAAATTTAAATCAATACTTAGTTTCCATAGCAGCATTACATTAATTACAATAATATTTTATTACATATGTAATGTACTTTATATTAATACAGTGATTCCCCAACCTGCATGAGAGTTCTGTTTTTGAAAAAGTCATGCAGCGTAAAATCATGCAGACTGTTGAAACTATCTCCCCATAATGTAAATGGGGTTAGGGGGATAAAAGTTTAAAAAAAAATCATGTATAGAGTAATTTTTACCTAAATAAAAGCTTTTAAAGCATTGTACAATAAATGTATATAAATAATAATGCATGTGAAATAATATACGAGGTGCACTCCAGAAGTTCCTGGACTGGCAGTGTGGAGTGCTAACAGGCCATAGTACGGACTTGAGCTGCTAGATATTGCTAAGCAGCTTTATCGTGAAGCAGTGTGCTGAGTGACACTGTGATACACGCATGCGTTTTTTCTAAGTGTTTTTGTGCATTAGTGGTAGTGGTTTTATGCAATTTTTGCGAGAAGAAAAATAGCAGACTTGAAGGAGCACCGCATGTGCATCAAGTTTTGCTTCAAACTTGGCAAAATCACGTCAGAGACCCACGAAATGCTTAAACAAGCATTTGGTGATGATGCCATGGGCAGAAGCCAGACTTTCAAGTGGTTCTCTTCAAACATGGGCAAATGTCGGTTGAGGATTCCAAACATTCTGGTCAGCCCTCAACCAGCAGAACTGACAAAAATGTTGAAAAAGTGCGTCAGGCCATCCATGAGGACCATCGGTGAATGGTTAATGACATCTGCAGCATCATTGGCTTATCGTTTGGTTCATGCCACCGCATTCTCATGGAGGAACTCAACATGAGGTGGATCACTGCCAAATTCATGCCCTGCTTGCTGACCCAGGACCAGAGGCAACGCCGGCTCACTGTGTGCAGGGACCTCCAGGAACAGGTCAGAAAAGATCAAAACTTCCTTTCCAAGGTCATCACTGGTGATGAAAGCTAGGTTTATGGCTATGACCCAGAAACCAAGCAGCAGTCATCCCAGTGGAAGAGTCCAACTTCACCGTGATCGAAGAAAGCGAGGCAGGTCAAGAGCATGCTGATCTATTTCTTTGACATGGAGGGAATTGTTCATGAGGAGTTCATTCCTGTAGGTTCGATGGTGAATCAGCACTTTTACATCAAGGTCCTGAGGTATTTGGGGAAGGATGTGAAGAGGAAATGTCCAGACAAGTGGCATGCACTGAACTGGCTGTTGCATCATGACAACATGCCAGCCCACACCGCTCTGTCTGTGCAGCAGTTTTTGGCCAAAAACAACATGGCAGTGGTCCCCCACCCCCCCTACTCCCCTGACCTAGCCTCCTGTCATTTCTTCCTGTTCCTCAAGATGAAGATCCGGCTGAAGGGGCGACAATTTGACAACATTGAGGAAATTCAGGCAGAATTGCACGAGGTTCTGAACAACATCCCTAAAATGGAGTTCCAGAGGTGCTTCCAGCAGTGGGAAAATCACTGGGCCCACTATATCAACTCCCAAGGGGACAGCAGTAATTAGAACCTAAGGTAAGCCTACATTTTTTTATCAGTACAGTCTGGGAACTTTTGGATCACACCTTGTATAACAAGTAGTATAAATAATAAAAAATTGTGAAAAAACATTTTGAAAACACTATAAAAATAATGTAATAATCCAGAGGAGCATGAGAAAGATGACTTGATATAAACTAGCCAGTCATACAAGGGACATGCTACCAGGCATGTTGCTGCCAGCTGCAAATGCTAAAGTATCATATGTATCATACATGTAAGTATCACATTGTACACATAAGTATCATATGTATTGTACTGCATACATGAAAAAGTGTTAGGTCATTTTTTTGTATTTACCACAATTTTAAAAAATTTGTGCTGATCTTATTTTTGAATCTTAGCTTGTGCAGATTGAAAAAAGGGTAGTGAAATGGCCTCATCCTATCTCTGAATTTGTGCACATCAGACCTTGTCCAGGTTGGGGGATCACTGTACTCAAACTTTATTGGAATATAATTTTAACTGCCCACTCATGTAAATAGTGTTAAATGGAATTACAGTGTCAATCAAATTTTGCAATCTATAAACCTCAGTATAAACTTGTACCATACTTAAATCAAAGAGTCAGCTAAGGTTGCCAGATTAAGCACTGTGCCCAGGAATTTCCTATAATCAGTCAGTAAAGTGTCAGAAGGGTAGCCCACCCTACTCCCTCCATTTTCCTGTGTCATGTCCTTCGAGAGGACAGGCAATGAATGCATGTTCATGGTTTGGGAAAATATACTGGACCTACACTATCAGAAAGCTGTGGTTGAAATGTACTTCAAAATTAATCAAACATGGAAATGGAGAAATTAGAACTTGAATAACTTGCAGTATTCAGCCTCAAAATTAATGGTACCGTACATTTTCCACTGTATTACACCCACTTAAGAGCTTAGAATATTCCTGGATATTATACAATTCTGTACACTGGACTAACAGCATTGTTCCTGCACATTGGTAATCCTCGAGCCAGCAAGCAGTTAACTTACCATTGTGCACTATATTTTACTGAATTAGGTATATTTTTTTTAGCAAGAATTAAAATCTGAAATAGGACCCAATCACCTTATGTTACAAGAACAGTATATCTTCCGAGCTATGGATTATGATGAGGATTATTTTCTCGAGGAAGATAAGTTGTGAGTTAGTTAAACTTAGTGTTCCCTCTATAGACTAGCCTTACAAGCCATAGACTAAGTGTGTTAGTTCTTTACTGTAGGTTATAAACAAGATAGGTGGACCCTATAATAGGCTGTCTTCATTATGATGCTAATTATAGGTGTGTACCAATACTTTAGGTAGGAATGAGCCATGGAAAAGATTTTGGTAAGATTTCAGATACCTGACACAGTTTAAAGACAGAATTCATAGGCCCTATGACTTACCAAACCTAATAAAATTTAACATATTACCAAGCTGTTATGAACTCTCTCTCTCTCTCTCTCTCTCTCTCTCTCTCTCTCTCTCTCTCTCTCTCTCTCTCTCTCTCTCTCTCCTCTCTCTCTCCCCGCAGGGGGTATAAAGGTTATGCACGTTCCTTCTGCGTGTTGTAAACTTTATACTTGGGGTGTGACAGCCCTCCGGTCCCGAGTCGTGGGATTCTAGAGAAATTGGTTGCCAATTCCTTTAGGTTCTCTCTCTTTCGGGAGGGCAGATGAAGTCTGTTGTACAAACCTGTCCCGTGGGTTACTAGGACCCCTTCCCATCCCACTCTGTCCTTTTAGCTTAGGTTAGGAATGTTCTCCTCTGACTGCAAAGAAAAACTTTTAGTATTGTCTTTTTTTTTTTTTTCTCTCTACTGTTACGATTAGGACGCTACTGCTATCTCATGCGTGGGAAGAGAGGCTTGGAACCTCTATAAATAACACCATTTAACTTCAGTTGTAGGTAAATATTTAGAGGGAATAATAGCGAGTAGGATTGTTGACCATTTGGATTCCTACAAGCTACTTGGGGACTCCAACATGGGTTTAGATGGCATAGGTCGTGTCTCACCATCATGCTCGAGTTTTTCTACGTCATGTTGAGTGAGTATGATAAGAGTAGGGCGATTGATTAGAAGGCCTTTGATAAGGTACCTCACTGCCGGCTAATGGCTGAAGTGCGCGCGCTGGGTATTGGTGGGGAAGTAGGTAGGTGGATTGGAAACTGGCGAAAAATGCCACAAAGTTAATCCCTTTCGTTAGGCATATGGGCTACAATCGACGCTTATGTCGCGGGTTCAAAGATGTCGATTTTAGAAGCATGTTTAGTTCAAATGATAACCCAACTCGCAACAATGGTTAGAAGTTGGATTTGAAACGATTTAGGACTAGTATATGTGGGAATTACTTTAACACGTTGATAGTTTAAGATTAAAACATAAGAAAACTCTGCAGGAGTTCGCTTGCACGGTGTCTCTGTGAGCAAGGTAAATATAGAGCTATTTATATATTCTCCACTTTCCTGTAAAATTTCCTTGGCTACTTTTCCAGGGTCAAGGTATTTTCTTCAACCTTTTTCCATACCTGCCTCTGGCAGGGAGGGAGCGGAGGGTGGGGAGAGAGCCTTCTACTTTTCTATCCAGTTTTCTACTACTGCTAGGATAGTTGAAAGAAAAATAAACTTTTAATAACAGGAATAGTTCCTCGGTGGATTAGTTCAAGAAAAGGTTAGACCAAATCTTGCACACTATTTGAGTGTGTAGAAAATTTTCCCTGGCACCCGTTGCCATTGGTACCTCCTCGGTATGGGCCGCAAGGCCTTTTGAGGTACTTCTTTTCCTTGTAACTCCTTGTATCTCTCTCTCTCTCTCTCTCTCTCTCTCTCTCTCTCTCTCTCTCTCTCTCTCTCTCTCTCTCTCTCTCTCTCTCAGGGGGTATAAAGGTTATGCACGTTCCTTCTGGGTGTTGTAAACTTTATACTTGGGGTGTGACAGCCCTCCGGTCCCGAGTCGTGGGTTTCTAGAGAAATTGGCTGCCAATTCCTTTAGGTTCTCTCTCTTTCGGGAGGGTGGGTGAAGTCTGTTGTACAAACCTGTCCCGTGGGTTACTAGGACCCCTTCCCATCCCACTCTGTCCTTTTAGCTTAGGTTAGGGATGTTCTCCTCTGACTGCAAAAAAAAAAAAAAAAAGAAAAACTTTTAGTATTGTCTTTTTCTCTACTGTTACGATTAGGACGCTACTGCTATCTCATGCGTGGGAAGAGGCTTGGAACCTCTATAAATAACACCATTTAACTTCAGTTGTAGGTAAATATTTAGAGGGGATAATAGCGAGTAGGATTGTTGACCATTTGGATTCCTACAGCTACTTGGGGACTCCAACATGGGTTTAGACGTCATAGGTCGTGTCTCACCATCATGCTCGAGTTTTTTCTACGTCATGTTGAGTGAGTATGATAAGAGTGGGGCGATTGATTAGAACGCCTTTGATAAGGTACCTCACTGCCGGCTAATGGCCGAAGTGCGCGCGCTGGGTATTGGTGGGGAAGTAGGTAGGTGAATTGGAAACTGGCGAAAAATGCCACAAAGTTAATCCCTTTCGTTAGGCATATGGGCTACAATCGACGCTTACGTGACGCGGGTTCAAAGATGTCGATTTTAGAAGCATGTTTAGTTCAAATGATAACCCAACTCGCAACAATGGTTAGAAGTTGGATTTGAAACGATTTAGGACTAGTATATGTGGGAATTACTTTAACACGTTGATAGTTTAAGATTAAAACATAAGAAAACTGCAGGAGTTCGCTTGCACGGTGTCTCTGTGAGCAAGGTAAATATAGAGCTATTTATATATTCTCCACTTTCCTGTAAAATTTCCTTGGCTACTTTTCCAGGGTCAAGGTATTTTCTTCAACCTTTTTCCGTACCTGCCTCTGGCAGGGAGGGAGCGGAGGGTGGGGAGAGAGCCTTCTACTTTTCTATCCAGTTTTCTACTACTGGTAGCATAGTTGAAAGACAAAATTTTCCCTGGCACCCGTTGCCATTGGTACCTCCTCGGTATGGGCCGCAAGGCCTTTTGAGGTACTTCTTTTCCTTGTAACTCCTTGTAACTCTCTCTCTCTCTCTCTCTCTCTCTCTCTCTCTCTCTCTCTCTCTCTCTCTCTCCTCTCTCTCTCTCTCTCTCTCTCTCTCTCTCTCTGACATCTGGAATTTCACCTGAATTTTAAGTTTTCCTTTAAATTTGTTGGATATTATTAAGCATTAATGCAGAATATGGTACTATGTAGCAGTAGTACAGTACTCTTTTCAATAATGCCACAGTTGAGTTTCAAGTTTCCTCCTTAAAATTATTCAAGAATGTTAGATAATTCTTGCTTTGAATTAATTATCTAATGCAGGATAGCTCTTTTAACTAAGAGTAATCCTGGCAGGCATTTGTGCAAAAGTGATAGCAAATTATATGGTATACAGTAAATACTCAATAAGTCAGACTATATAGAGCTCTAGCCAGTCCGACTCATTGAAAAGTCACTCATCGCGAATTACCTTAATTACCCCCCTATTTATCCCTAAAGAGGCATAAATACCCTCTAACCTTTTAAGTTTGATTAGTGAGAGTCTAGTACAATGTTCAAAATAAACATTAAAAAACAATAAAACTTTGTTTCACTTACCGTTGCTGGAATTATTTTGAGCATGAAACACACAAAATTTTATTGTTTACCCTTTTGTACAATACAGTATTAAAAAAACACTTCACTTAGTAAAAGGAACAAAATAATAATGGCACTTGACAGGAAATAAAACACTTCTCAGTAAAATAAACAAAAGAATAATAGCACTTGACAGAGGACAGAGTCCGACTCATCGAAGTCTGACTCATTGAGTATTTACTGTATATTGTATTTTCTTAAAGAAGGTATGCTACTACAGTACAGATCTACTGCTTTTTATTTATATTTTAGTATAAATGTGTGATGGTAGCCAGGATCTTATCAGGTTGTTCAGTATTCATGTAGGTCTCCTGTTAGCAGAATCCTAGTATAATGATATTTTGATTAGAGCCTCTTTTCTATAGGGTACCACTGGGTCTTTGTTAAAAAATTTCAATTTAAGCCTATTTATGTACTGATAACAATAGCTAGGCCTAATGTTAAGTGTTTCTACTAACACAATTATTACATTTTCAGAAGTAGAATGTAGCATATACAGTATATGAATTTGTGGAATTGAAATTGTTGGTTATTCTTTTACAATATTACATTTTTTTCTTTCCTTTTTTTTCATATTGTACTGTATTCATGTCTTGGTTTAACCTTGCACTAGTTTTGAATTTGAACTTAGCCTAATTCGCAGCATGGATGAGCGTGTCTTTAATTTTGAAGATGTAATGTAGGTTTACCTTTTTTTTTTTAAATGTTAGCTATTTAGCTACATTACCTTAGCCTAATGATATTCATTAGAATGAGTTAGGAATTTTTATTATAAAAAATTATAGCCTTTGGCCCTTATAGGATAGTATTTTTTATAGGCTTCATTAATATAATAATAATAATAAGCTGATTTGATATATGGTGCACATAAGCCTCTGAAACAAGTATGCTGTAGGTTTAACTGTTGCAATCATTAGGCCTTATAAATGTCAGTAGTCCATTCATTTGGCTTGGCAGAGCCAAGACAAACATTTCATCTTTTCTGTATCTTACTAAGTTTAGTGTTCATGTATAGACCTTTTCCTTTCATAACACACCATATATAATATAAATTTTTAATCTGAGTTGTCATTAAAGGCAATTTGTTTCTGCAAAGTCCAAAAAAACTGAAGAGGAGAGGCTGAGTGAAAATGTTGAAGTTTTAATTGAGGATTTAGATGAGGAAAGAGAGAGATTGATTTGGGGGATAGGAAGGGAGAACAAGTTGTGAGTATATAACTATACAAAGAAGTTGCTTTGTAAGATGTATTATAGTTCGGCATAATACAGCTTTAGTCTCTAGAAATCTCAAATTTAGAGAAGGTCTGGTCTGCACAGTATAGATTACCATACAACCTTATATAGTGATTGAAAAAGTAATCAAGGTTCCTTAATTCATATAACTTGATAGGGGATGAATTTCATAGTTAAACATGTGAAATAAATAAATGATGCACACCCACAAAGAAAAATGAAGTGATTTTAAGGTCTTTCATGTATTCAACAGCACACCTCATCAGGGAATGAAAGGAAAAGGCAGAAAAGCCAAATATATATAGTGGGCCCTCGTTGTTTGTGATTAATTGAGACTGAGAAAAATGTCACAAATTACAAAATCATGAACAATGAGATCCATTTTCAATATAAAATGGCTAATTGGTTCCAAATGCTCAAGGATGGCAGTGTAAAATATCCTTAAAACGCTGAAACAGTTTTATTTTAATAAAATCAATACATATTATTAAACAGTGATTTGCATCAAACACTAATAAAAACCAATAATGTTACTGTAATATTACATAAACAATGATATTTTACATAAATAAAACTTTTTACTGTATGTAATATAAAGCAGTATTATTACATAAACAATTATGTAAAGCAATAATATTTTATAAACAACTAAATAACACTAAATATAGTACACTGGTGTTGAAGAGCACAAAATGACACCTCACTCAGTGAAAGACACAGCATGACTGAGCCTGTGTGGGCAGCATTGCGGATGCCACGTGACAAAATCACAAATTTGCAGTCAGTCGCAAATTTACTGAAACATTGGCGGTAGAATGGGTCATCATGAATTTGTGAAATTGCGAACAGAGAGCTTCACGAACAATGATGGCCCACTATATATATATATATATAATGTAAAATAACACACTGTTGCAATGAAGTATGAAGGAAATCACTCTTCAGGAGGAAATAAATTTTTATTTCTTAACACCAATACAGTTTCAGCTCCTCATGAGCCCTTCTCAATTAGTAATTATGAATTGAGAAGGGCTCGTGAAGAGCCAAAACTGTATTGGTGTTAAGAAATAAAAATTTGTCTTCCTGAAGAGTGGTTTCCTTCTCCACACACACACACACACACACACACACGTGTGTGTGTGTGTGTGATGTACCGATTCCAAAATTTAGCCAATGCTGATTCTTTGCCTATATTTTAAAAACTCATTTTGCTTCATAAGTTTTACTAATCTAATGTGAAAACTTTTAATTTTTATATTTTTATATTTTAGATTTGTTTAAATTCTTTTCCTTAGCTCACTCCACAATATACAGGGCTATTCAAAATAATTCACCTGATTTCAAATGAGAATATTTTTTAATGTTACAAATACAGTGTGATTTGTGATACATCAACCAAAAGAAAAACTGTCCAAATTTTGTCTCACCTCATAAATGCTCTGTGACTTCCCCTAGTTACATGAACAACGTCGACACGATAGTCGAATTCCTCCCATACTCACTCCAGCATGTCTGTTGTCACTGACTCTATGGCAGTAACAATGTGAGTTCGGAGCTCATCCAAAGATGTGGGCAACAGTGGCACGTACACAGTATCCTTAACGTGCCCCCAAAGGAAGAAGTCACACGGTGTAAGATCCGGCAACCTAGGGGGCCAGCTGTGAAGCACCAAGTCATGGGGCCCACTGCGACCAATCCAATGGCGAGTGAGCACTTCGTTGAGAAAATGGCGAACATCCAAATGCCAATGAGGCAGCGCCCCATCTTGCTGGAAAATGTAGTTGCCGGAATCTTCGTTCAATTGGGGAAATAACCAGTTCTGCAGCATATCCAGATAGGAGTGACCAGTCACTGTTTTCCATGAAAAAGAAGGGCCCGTAAACCTTTGCCCGGGAAATGGCACAGAAGGTGTTAACTTTAGGTGAGTCATGCTCGTGCTCGATTGTTGCATGTGGTTGTTGCATGCCCCATATGCGAAGGTTGTGACGGTTCACCTTGCCACTTAAATGAAAAGTTGCTTCGTCACTGAACACCAGGCGGGGAGCAAATTCGTCATCCTCCATAGCCTTCTGCATAAGATCGCAAAAGTTCTGTCATTTTAACTTGTCCCCCTGGCCGTAGAGCCTGCAACAGTTGCAACCTGTATGGCTTCATATGCAAGCACCATCTCAAAACATGCCAAACAGTCGTCTGAGGAAGTCCCAATTCTCGACTGGCGTGGTTTGTTGATTTCCTCGGCCTAAGTTGGAAACTCTCTCTGATTCTTTGCACATTATCCTCAGACACACGCGGTCATCCTGTGGACTTGCCTTTACACAAACATCCTGTTTCCTCGAACTGCCGATACCACCGACGGATGCTCTGAGCACCCGGTGGATCTGTTCTGTAATGTCGACGAAACTCACGCTGCACTGTGACTACCGATTTACAGCTCGAAAACTGCAACACACAAAATGCCTTCTGCTGTGCGGATGCCATTTTCACACTGACTGTTTGTTGCTAGGCTAGGCCACGGCGTGACTTTGGAGCCCTCTCGCGGTGATCTTGTAAAACTCGGAGATTTCCTCTCATGTGGTGTATGCACGGTTGATAGGTACGGAAGTATTCTCAGTTGAAATCGGATGAATCATTTTGAATAGCCCTGTATAGTACCAGAATTTGTTACTCATATACCATAGCTAAAATAATGATAAATAGTTTTTATTACTCAGTGAAATGATAAAATAATTTTATTTTAGTTTCATAAACTGAATACAGTAGACCCTCGTTATTTCATGAAATTGGGACTGAGAATTACAGTGAAATATTGTTTTTGCGATATATCATTCTATATATAGCAATATACAGGTATCCCTCACTTAACAATCATTCACTCAATGATCACTCATTTTAGCAATCTTATTTTTTTTAACACTTTTTCTCATAAGCACACCGGACAAAAAATTAGTCACCCCTCTCAGAATGTACCTAATAATGTGTGACGGCGCCTCTGGCCTTGATAACCGCACGAATCCGGCGAGGCAGAGACTCTACGAGGTTGTGCATGTACTGAACATCGATTTGCTGCCACTCGTTCATCAGCTGGTCCCGAAGTTCCGCCAGAGTCCTGCGCTTCACTTTGTTTCCAGCCTGAACAACACCTTCGACGCATTCAGGATTTAAGGCTTCATTGGACAGCGATGTACTCGTCGCCTCCCATCATTGGAGAACAAACAAAAACGGGACTCATCGGACCAAATTACACGTTTCCAATCTGCCGCAGTCCAGTTTAGTGCCTCTGAGCCCATTTATAACGTGCCAATTTGTGACTTGCTGTTAACAGCGGCCTCTTCCGTGGTACCCTGCTCCAGATGTCCATCGCATGCAGTTCTCGTCGCAATGTCCGTTCGGAAATTGGTCGCTGGAGAACCTCATTGGTTTCTTGGAGCAATTGTTCTCTGGTTTGAAAACGATTTGCAGTTACTAGACGAGAAACATGGTGGTGGCCCCTATTGTCGAGAATTGTTTTCCGGCCACAGTTACGCCGTTGATTGTCAGTTGATTGCGAACTACACCACTCTTTGTAAACTCGCTGGACAGTACGCATTGACACACCAACAAATTGGGCTACTTCAGACAATTTGTGTCTGTGGGCTCTGCCAAACACGATGGCTCCTTTTTGCCACTGAGTAACGTCTGCCTCACGACCCATTTTGCAGACTATATCCAACACACACTTTGTTCTTCACCACCTCACGAAACAGATCTGATCCTGTGTGCTACGTCACCGCTACTTGTCACTTACCAATGCTACATCAGCGCCCTCTGTGTGACCTTGAACTTCCTACTATCGGTGCTATTAGGGGTGACTAATTTTTTGTCCGGTGTGCTTATAATGATTGGCCAAAATTTGGTTTAGCGATCGCTATGATAGGCAAAGTTTGGTTTCTTGTGCTCCACAGGCGCATCTCTAACTTCGCTTATCTAATCAAAATGGCTGCCATGCGCAGAAATGGATTTATCCTCCTCTGCGCAGCTTGCCTGACCTGCGTACCCCTAAGCAGCCACCCCTGCACTTCCTTCTCACCCCACCAGTGTTTTGAGTCACTCATGCTTTGCATCGCTCTGCATCATTATGTAAGAGTGTGCACGATTGTGGTTGTGGTGTTATTTGCTGCCTTTGTGGAGTGCAAAGCAACATTGTGCAGACTGTTTGGTGCTAATTTGGACTGTGTTAAGTGACTGTGAACATTGAAAATTAGTGAAATAGGGGTGTGATGCTAGCAAGTGTTTCTTGTAAGAATGCGTTTGCATTACTCACCTACTGGATACTCTGTTAGTGGAATCATGGCAGCTGCTGCTGGTTGCTGAGATGGGAGATTGAGCTGCCAGTGAGGACCACCCAGAGGGCCTTCAATTGAGTGAAAATAAATCCTTTGACTTTAGCACCCCTACACTGCTAAGAATGAGAGAAATCAAGGTGAGCAAGTTCCCAATTTTGATGTGGTTGAGATTATGTCAGATAGGTGGCTCCTATTAATTAATTTGAAACTGGGTTTTCACCTATAAGATTTCTGGGTCATAGCCAGTCTGCCTCTTTTAAAGACTTACTACTCTGCTTATGGTGGGAAGATTTATGAAAAGTGCAGCCTCCTTTGCCCAATTTAATAAGAAAAAAAAAATTAACACTTACAAAGTTAATTGCATCAGTAGGCAAGTTTTTACAGGTAACTAAAGAGAATATGAACAATTTTATTGATCATACACCAATGTGCATTCAGAACCAACTAAGCACTTGGGGGCAAAAAAAATATTACTACAAACCAAAAGAAACAAAAAAACATTAGTCCCATACCACACACAAAAATGTCAACATAAAATAAAACCATTAAATTATTGGCTGTCACCAGCCCATTATCACACAAAGGAGACAAACCTTACAGAATAAAAGGAACTTGTATAACTACCACAGAATGGGGTAATTCGGGTTTCAAAGGGTAATTGGGGTCACTTTTTTTTTTGTTTTTTTAACAATGAAATTGGCACCAAGGTTATTTGACATTTTATTGTCAAAATCTGTTTACATTTTCAAGTGTTTTTTGTTTACTTTTCACATTTTTCTTGCCTCCAGAATTACCCTGAACTTGACCCAAATTACCCTGTACTTGACCCGAATTACCCCAGTTTATGGCAATACAAAAAAAAAAGAAGAATATTAGTCACTAGAGCAAGGTCAATGAGTGTTTACCGAAATTGTATAAACCTGATAAGTCCCAGACGTGTCATTTTATACTCCACACACACTATCCTTCATATCACAATCATTAAAGGTATTCTTGGCTCAATCAGTGCAAACAAAAGCAATGTTTATAACAAAAAACCTGTGTGAACTCTGGCTTCAGCATTTGTGCAAGTATTGGGGGAGAAAAAGCTTTGTCCAAATCAGGGTTGGCAGAAAACCCACTTTTTTTGAAAAAGCCCACCCCAGGTTGGGTTTTTCGGTTTTTTTCACCTAAAACCCGAAAAAAACCCGGGTAAAATTGAGTTTTTTCATATGTCCATATGGTAGTTCATATTAGACCTACCTATTCTTATTTTTATAATAATACTGTACTGTACCGTACACTATTAATATAACATTTGTCTTGTTTTTAGCAAAAAGGTTGCCTTCCAGGCAATTAAGCATAAAAAGTTATTATTTTCTCAGATTGAGCTTCACAACAAAATTTGGAAAACATGGACCAATTTGAACTAAATTTGGTGTGGTAAATTATCCTATTTGTTAGGCTATACTTCCTATGGAAGACAGGCCCCTGTGTCTTCTGCTGGAAGTAGATGAATTACAGCTCCCAAAGGGAACTTAATTCAGCTAGTTATATCTATTTAATTCATATTACTGAATATTTTTTCTTTTATTTCACAGTTAAATAAAACAAACTGGCAACAGCATATTTATCTTTACTGCTAGCCTACAGAATTAGTCTGTTTGAAGTTATAACTGCATTAAATAATGCCAAAGACCTTTGGATCAGGAAGAAAATCAGGGCATGAATGGAGTGAAGTCAATATTATCGATGGGACTAGTAAAGTTAGATGCAAACATTGCAATAATGAAATAAGTAATAAAATAGAGCGAATAAAAATGCATTTAATGAAATGTTTGAAACACATGGAATCAAGAAACAAGACTGACAATACTGCCAGTACATCATCTTCATACTGCCATGACATAGACCTCTCAGATGATCCAGACTCATCCTCACCACCACTGACACAATTACAGATGAAAAAAAGAAAAATTCAAAAGTAAGCGATTTTGGCATGACAACAACAACTTTGCAGAAAAATGTCATTGATAACAAAATAGCCAAATTCTTTTATGCAAATAATATTCCATTTCTATGTGCAGAGTCTAAGTATTTTATTGAAATGATAGAGACTCTAAGACCAGGCTACACTCCACTTCCCGTCGAAATTTGTCTGGTCCACTTTTAAATACAATCCATGAAGAAGTAGAAAATTCCTTGAAGATGCAGTTGACTGAAGAATCAGGATGTATAACACCCTGATTGGCTGATGTCTACACTCTATAACCTGCTACCTCACCCAAAGAGTTATACCTGTAGGTCTATTTGTTGACTCATGTTTGCTTGCTTTGCATGTAAAATCATTATAGGCGGCTATATGACAATTTTTAAAAATAATTGCATATGCACTTCTTAAGTTTCATGAAAAAACCCACAAGTGGGTAAAAGAATGGGTTTTTTCAAGTGGGTTTTTTCAGGCTGGGCCCACTAGTGCCAACCCTGGTCCAAATTCACTTCAGCAAGGAAATGTCCCAGCCAAAAACAAATCCCTGATAAAGAGGAAAACCAACAAACATGTGCCATGCAACCATCACAAGCTTCTTCAAACCCAAGATGGAATCAATGTCACCAGAACCAAGACCTCCCCCCTCAGGGTTCACTGTCTTCAGGGGCCAGACCTGCAATGCTGTCCACCCTGAGAGAGAGTGACCTGCCCCAACAACATTCAGTCCTCCAGCCTTGGGGAGCACACCTGACATTGGAATATATCCCCTATTAACCCATGTTATAACAGCCTCATTTAGTGATCATTCACTTAGCAATCAGTTTTTCAGGAATGTAACCCAATTGTTAAATGAGAGATACCTGTATAAAATTTCTAGATACAAGTATTACTGGGAGTAATTTAGGGTACATACTGTGAAATGAAGAGGGTCTACTGTACCAATATTTAAACTTGTTTTCCTTGTGTTGAACATATTTTCTTTCTTCAACAATTTGTAAACAGCAAAATTTTTCATTCAAATTTCAAGCCTTTGGTGGCCAATTTAAATAATGAAATGGATATACAATTTGGGTTTATAAAATTATTAAAATACTTAGTCAACATAATAAGATGGTTTAATATATAAATTACAAAATACAACTTAATACAGAATTACCGGTATGGTATTATTAATATAGAGTAAGAAATTACAATAGTTTATAATATTTAGAGATTAGCTAGTTAGAGAAAATGTAAATTTATGGGCAACTTAACTTATTAAGCTTTCTTTTTTTGTGAATTCAAAATACTTTTATAATTACACTTTGAAATAAATATAAATTATCATAAATAGTGGGTGTTTTTATGTTCAATTTTCTATAGATATAGATTTTTTGTAATGAAAATTTTAATTCAAACAATCAGTAAGAGGCTAAATTTGGCTAATGCCAATAATGATGCCAATTAATCGGTACACCACTAATATATATATATATATATATATATATATATTATATATATATATATATATATATAGGCACAGACTGGCTCAAAAATTTCCACTGGCTAGGTGTCACTGAGAGGGCCCCCAAAAGTGTGTTTATGGATGTTTTAAAAATCTAGTAATTTTGTCATGACCTGTAAATCCCTGCAGGTTTTGAATATAATTTTGAACTCAACCAAAATCAAATCTAATTAATACGCAGTCAGGGAATGACAAGGTATAATTCTGAATACACGAAAGGCCTTAGAATCATTTTTCTTTTGACTTGTGGGTTTGCATTATATATATATATTTGTTCATTACAACATGGAAGTTACTCATGAAAATCATAAATGTTGAAGTAGAAAGACTTTTTTTCAATCCCAAACTAAACTGTCACTTAAACTATTACAGAGGGGCCCATTATCAACAGTAGGCCACAGGCCTTTCTTCTTTTAGTTACACCTGATAATAATAATATATATTTATATAGTGCACAATATCAATGAATAACGTTTTCAAAGGCGTTTAGAAAAAGGTATATGAGGAAAGTATTGGGGGTGTGGATTGTAGGTTTGGGTATGCAGGTTCTTGGGATCTAGGCTGAACTGGCTGGGCCCTACTGGCCTTTATTCAGCTCCTAAGATATTTGTGTGTTTAAAGCTTAAAAATATAAAAAATTAACAATTCCTTAAATAAAAATTCAGTAAATTACTCACGTTATTAAGATCAAGAGCAAAAAATTGGCGCACCAGCACAAATGCAACACCACTTAAAAAATATTTACTTTACTTAATTTTATTTTTCATGCCAAAAATAGTGTCCTAGAGTGCTGATTGGTTATACTAGAAATCTCAGAAATGCATTTGGCAACATAGCGATTTTTAACATATTTATTTAATTAATTTTCAACAAATAAAATAAATATATTATAATAAATTTATTTAAACACACACAATTTATCAATGAATAAACTAAAGTTAATAATCCTAAACAATTTAAATATGAATTATTTTACTCGTATTAAAAAAAGTGGAAAATTTTTAATGCTGTTTTGTCGCCAATGTACATTGCCATGTTGGCACTTTTTTTTACCCCTGTGAACATCCCTGAGGTCTTATATAGTAATACATTGAACAAATTTAGAGCCCCCAATGGAAAGGCTGTGGCCGGTGGGCTGCCAGGGCCAGTCCGCGCCTATATATATATATATATCTGTACACTGTACAACATAAACAAAAGAGTTAACAGGTATTAACAAGAAATTAACAAGTACCATAGTAATTAAAGGAAAAGTATAATTTAACAAGATGTGGTGCAATTTATATATTCCCAAAATGTTATTGAAATTATTTACATCATACAGTATATGAATGAATATTCCAGAATGTTCCTTTGAGTTATGTCTTTATTTTTAACAAGAAATTTAGAACTCTCCCAATTAATACTCTGATTATATTTATACATATGGTTAAACAATGCATTAGAATTATTTGCCATCCTACATGCATAATTATGCTGTTTTACTCTGTCTAAAGTTTTCCCAGTAAAACAGCATAAATATCCATGTAGGACAGCAAGTAATTCTAATGCATTGTTTATAAAGTATATGAATGTCCATTAGGGTGGTCCATAAAATTGAAGTTTTGATTTTTTGTTATTGCTGGGCTGTAACTTGTGAGGATGAATGAGAAAACACCTCTGGCCAATTCTTTCCCAAATCAATCACTTTTTAGGGGTAGCACACAGTACTTCATTTTTGCACTTTTGCACTACCTTGAAGGAGATAAAGTGAAGGACAAGCTTCTTGGAAGCAAATTACCATCACATGGAGAAGTATTGTCATGCTTCCTTCATCACCACACTAATCTCAAGGAGGAGTTGAAGGAAAGTGCTCAAGTAGTGTGGGGTCAACTTGAAATATTTTGGAACAAAGCTCGAATCCTGACAAGGGAAAAATACAAAGGAATCCAAAAGATCTTGGACCTTCACCAAGATTGGATCAAAATAAAAAAAGGACGAATGAGGAGGAGCCAGAAGCAGGTGAGTTGGATGATCAATGATAAATAAAATAGTTTCTCGAGAGTATGACATTATACTGTACAATAGTCAATACATTTATCATATATATATTATATATATTTATTATTTATATTTAGGTGTACAACGAAGAGGGATTCAAGGAGACACTTCAGAACCTATTTGATATGGCACATGCTGATGCCTTGTCTCTAATCAAAAACCCAGAAGACAAGGCCTTCTTGCTGGCCCAGCGAGAGCCTGGAAGACAGGGATGCATGGTGGGAGTAGACAGAAAAAGAAAAACAAGCTGCCCACAGGAAGATGGAGGAGGAGATGCGAAAGAGAAAGGTGAGATTGTTCTTCAAATTCCTACTTTCATTTGATTGCAATGATTAGGTTGTTCGTTAACACTAATTGTCCATTTTCTTCGATTGTATTGCAGGCAGTCAATGAAGGTGCATCAACGTCGGGTACAGCAGTATTGGTGTCCTCAACAGAATCCTCAGTCACTGACGAGTCATCCTCCACCGAAGATGAATGGGCAAAAGGTGGAAAGTGACCTCCAAAACAGGTGAAAAGAGTCAAGAATGTGATAACATCAAATCTAGCTGCTGCCCTAGATCGGACACACACTACGGACAGGATGGCAACCTACATAATAGCAGAGACTGCATTGAGCCTTGGCCACAGCCCAATGAATTTTAACATCACCCGGACCTCCATCAAACGGCAGAGAGAACGACATCGGATCATGATCTGCAGTAGCCTAAAAGCTTCCTTTCAGTCCGGTCCTGCAATCATCCACTGGGATGGAAAACTTATTCCAGACCTCCTCAACACCAGAGACCATGCGCATGTGGATCGGCTGCCTGTGCTCATTTCCTCCTTTTCGGGTCAATCTCAGCTCCTTGGAGTCCCCAAAATACCAACTGGATCAGGAGAACACCAAGCCAGCGCAGTTTTTGAATTATTGACTGATTGGGGCCTCGAAGAATCTGTCATGGGGATGTGTTTCGACACCACTGCCTCCAATGCTGGTCATTTGAATGGAGTGTGTGTGTTGTTGGAGCAGAAGTTGAAGAAAGACCACCTCCATTTTGCCTGTCATCATCACATCATGGAAGTGATGATCGGTGGAGTTTTCACTGCTTGCTATGGCCCAATGAGTGGACCTGATGTTCCATTGTTCAGCAGGTTTCAGAGCAAATGGACCTTCATTGACACAGGAACATATGGCACCGGATGGGATGATGAAGAGGTGCATCGACTCTTGGCCCCCATTAGAGATTGGATTCTCCGCTTTGCTGAGGAAAAAACACTCCTCAAAATCCTTTCGAGATGACTATCAGGAATTCCTCGATCTGTCCATCATTTTCTTGGGAGGGAGCATTGACAACTACACCTTCAAGTGACCTGGCCCCATGCACCAAGCCAGATGGTTATCTAAGGTGATCTATTCATTGAAGATGTGGCTGTTCAGGGGACAAATCCCAGCCCTCACTCCACGAGAGCAAAAGTGTCTTAAGGATGTCAGTGTCTTCGCTGTTTCCATCTACCTGCAGGCATGGATGACAGCGCCAATAGCTGCTGCTGCGCCTCGCAGTGACCTCAGTCTTTTGCAGAGTCTTCGGGAATACCATGACCCCAAAATTTCGGAAGTGGCATTAAAAAAACTCAGCGGTCATCTTTGGTATCTTTCGGAGGAGATGGTGGGCCTCGCGATTTTCGATCCTGAGGTGTCTGAAGAGACTAAAACAGCAATGGTGAAGGCGATGGAGGAAGTTGAAGGAAAGCCTGATTGCCAGAAGAGAAGGAAAGGTGTTGCTGAGGGGGCTTCAATCGAGTCACTAGCAACAGCAAACTGAAAAAGACTGCTGTTGTCTCTGGGGTCAGGTGTGGGATACCTAGCGAAGAAATCAGTGGCAAACCTCTGTCGTGAACGATCATGCAGAGAGGGGGGTTGCTCTCATTAATGAATACAACGACTGCCACACCAGGAATGAGGAACAACTGCAGTATCTCCTGCAAGTTGTTGCTAACTACAGGAAGCAGTTTCCTCAACCACTGAAGTCAGCCTGGCAACTGGACGAGAAAACAAAGATCAAATGAGGTGCAGAGGGAATTGTTAGTCAATTCATTTTGGAATTGTTAGTTACCCTAATAGTCATGTACTGTCACCAAGATTAACTTCACTGTGATTTTCAGATTATACCAAAACTTCGTGTCATGTGCTACCCCTACAAATTAACTGATTCAAATAAAACTTTCCCAGAGGTGTTTTCTCATCCATCCTCATAAGTTACAACCCAGCAATAAAAACAAATCACAAAAAAAAATTCCACCCCTATAAGAGTGGACCACCCTAAATTGTCCATTCATATACTTCACAAATAATTTCAGTAACAGTTGAGAAATGTATAAATTGAACCACATCTTGTTAAAATACTTTTTCCATTAATTAGTAATTTAGTAATTGTAAATTTTTTGTTAATCCCTCCTAACTATTTTGTTTATACTGTGCAGATGTGTATATTTTTGGCTTTTTGCCTTTTCTATTCATTCCCTGATGAGGTGTACTGTTGAATACAAGAAAGGCCTTGGAACCATTTTTCATTTTTCCTTGTGGATGTGCGTCATAACTAGATAGGTTTGATCTGACTTGTATGTTTGACCAGTTTTTATAGATCCAGTAAAGTAAAAATATTTAGTGATTTTGTTATATAGTACTTAGGCCTACCATTGGTTGTATGGTCCTAGGTTCTTATGCTTTGTAATCTTTATAGTTTTATAAGTCTTTAGGGTATAGTAGCTTGAATTTGTCACCATAGTGTCTCAACTTAGACATATTTTGTCTGTTTCAGTCCTGTATAATTCTTAGTGTTTAGTTTAGATTTCCACATAATTTGGAGGACCAATGTTGGTCACCTATTTAGGAGAGAGAAAAATAGATTTAAGAGTTCTACAGTAGCTGATTTATTTAAGATCCAGATAGGACCATTGTCTATTTTTCTCAGGATTTACAGCTAGCTTGTAATGTGATACTTATAACATCATAGAATTATGCATAGTTTATGTTCTTTGAGTATGATGATAAGACCATTGCTAATTACTATCATTAACGCAACTTTATAGAAAATATGGCAATGACTTTTATAAAGTAGCTCAGCCATAATAATTGGCAATATGAATAAATAAATTGGTCTTTGCGTACAATTTAAACTTATTTTTGGCCATTTGTCACCAGTAGCTACCAATTATATTGTAATACGAGTATAAATTAGTTTTCCTTTTAGGATTTTATTAGGTAGGCATACTGGGATTATGTAATTATATACATGATTAGAATTTATAACACATTTCTAGAGGTACATGAATCTTCAGAGTAGCTAAATGCCAAACTCGCAAGAATTCAAGGCTTAAGTAGAGCTTTATATATTTAGTATAGTTTAATGGCTATGCTAAATTTGTATGCTAAGCATGTATATTTTAACTTTTTCTTAATTTTAAAACTTTTTGCATGTTTGGCTGTCTTTATCTTTTAGCTTTCTTTTTAATGTATTTGAATTATATGATGCCAAATGGTAATTGATAACATTAGTTGAAAATATTCTTTTTCAAAG
Organism: Bathynomus jamesi; assembly: GCA_023014485.1. NCBI lineage: Eukaryota > Metazoa > Arthropoda > Malacostraca > Isopoda > Cirolanidae > Bathynomus > Bathynomus jamesi. The sequence continues at coordinate 420,261 of JAJOZX010003841.1, forward strand.
CATTGTGGTGAAAGGAAAGCAGTCTAATATGTACCTTAACAAAAATCTTGTGTTAATATTTTTGCATTACTAACCTATCATTAATCACTAGGGGCATGACAATAACATCAGGTAGCATCACATTAGAGAAAGATGGCAGTAATCTCATTGGTATAAGCATTGGGGGTGGAGCTAAATATTGTCCCTGTCTGTATGTTGTTCAGGTACGTTTATCAGTTTGTGAAGTGTAGTATGTGTTTTCCAAATAAACATGTTTACTCTTCTGATTTATTGCAATGGTGTTTTAAGCATTATAAAATCAGGATGACAACCTATTTGCCAAGTTCTTTAATGTATCTTACATGATTACCAGTGATGTTACACAATTAACCAGTTTCTCCTTCCAAAGTTCAGTGTGTTTTATTAATAATAATCTGTGACCCTTCAGGTATTTGACAATACTCCTGCATCAAGAGATGGAACATTGCAGAGTGGAGATGAAATTACAGCAGTCAATGGAGTTAACGTAAAGGGGAAATCAAAGCAAGAAGTGGCACAAATTATTCAAAAGTCTGAGGTAAAATTTTGTTTCATTAATTTTCCTTTTTAGATTGTGTTTAGCATACCACACATGAAATAGGTTGATAGCCCTAATTTGCTTATAAAAATTTTGTAACTAATGCTTTTTAATTATGCCAACACCAAAAAAAATTTGGGAGAGGCCATACTGGATTGTACTTGTTCATCTGTCCATTTGTCACACTTTTGACATTCGTTGGAACATTTGTACCACTCAACATAAATTGCTGAAACTTCATACGTATATGTATCATCTCTATCAATTCAGGATGATATATTGTGAGCAAGAATCAGATCTTTGCATCAAAGGTCAAAGGTCACAAATATAGGCTGGGAGTATTGATGTCATTCCAACACAGTTCATTATTTTTCTATAGCTTTTCAATATATGGCATTTGAATTAGGTTTTGTAGTTTACCTTTACAGCTTTGGAAATGTTTAGGCTTCATTTGATGAGAGATAGGGTGTACCCTTAAGTAATTTAATTTTTATTGATTTCATCATGGTCCATGCTTACAGTACAGTACCATTTTTGTGTACAAATTTCATTAAACAGGGTAACTCCTATCGTGCTGGTACCAAAATATCAGCTTTTTTCCTAATAGTATTTGCTGTATAAGAAATTAAAACTCAGATACTTTTCATTGAACTTTTCTAGGAATGTGTGACAATACAGTACAACAAACTGCATGCAGATCCAAAGCAGGGGAAATCTTTGGACATTGCACTGAAGAAGATGAAGCATCGCATTGTGGAGAACATGTCATCATCCACAGCTGATGCTCTTGGTCTTTCCAGAGCCATTCTGTGTAATGATTCTCTTGTAAAAAAGCTGGAAGATTTACAACGTACAGAGAATATGTACAGGTCTTTGGTTGAACAGACAAAGAGGCTTCTAAAGGCTTTTTATGATCTGGCATTGGTTTACAAAAGTAAGATGAATATAATATGTATAATGTAAAATTAATGTTGCCTTTTAACAAAAGGTTAAATTGAATGGTTCCATATTTTAAAGAAAGAATTATTCTTTTTAAGAGTTTGGAGATGTATTTTGCAAAATTGGAGTGCGAGAAGTACAACAGTCTTCCAATGAAGCTTTCAATCAGTTTGGAGAAGCTCATAGACAAATGGAAAAGTATGGCATAGCCATGCTTAAGAGACTGAAACCTGTAAATATATATATTTTTTTTAATTGAAAATATAAGCCTTACTATTCGTATGATTTGTGATGAAGTTTTAATCTTTCCTTTTATAACTAAAAAATAAGCAGTGGAAAACCTATTCTTGTACTTGCCATTACTGATGATGTTAGGGGAGTATTCTCAATTGCGAGACGTTGAATTAAGAAAATAAAGCCCCAATAAGAAATGGATTTATAAGAAGCACAAGCTTTTGGCCTGTACTAAGGTGTTCATCGTCTTTATCACTCACACCTGATGAAGACCTTAGTATAGGCTGAAAGCTTGTGCTTCTGATAAAACTATAGTTTTTATTGTGGCTTCATTCCTTTTATAGTGGTTATGTTCATTCATGAAGCCTACAATATCATGGAAGTTAAACATTATAAAATTCAGTCTAATTCCAAACTCTCCACTTTTGATTTATGTAGATCTTAAATGACTTGGGAACATACCTGCATAAAGCCATTCCTGATACCAAGCTCACTATCAAAAGGTACGCAGATGTTAAGTTTGAGTACCTAAGTTACTGCCTGAAAGTGAAGGAGATGGATGATGAAGAAATGCAATTTACACAACTCCAAGAGCCTCTGTATAGGGTGGAGACAGGAAATTATGAGTACAGGTGAACATCCCTACTCTTTTTTCAGATTCTCATAACTGATAGAAGATTCATTTAAAAAATCTTTGTTCTCACCCTTTACAATTAAATTCTAACCTTTTGTGCTTTTGGAAAGTAGTTTCAAAGATTTTCCCATTAAGTTTTGGCCAGTGGTAGACATACATGTTTGTGGGCCCCTGTCCGAGACAGATTTTGGCCCCCCTCCCCCCTTTTAAGGTTTCCCACTAGTTTTTATGGTCATGTACACAATTCTATAGAATTCTGTATAACATCTTTGCATGGTTATACACCCTTTTTATACAAAGGTTAAAAAGTTCTGCAAATTAGGCAAAAATAAGAATCTTAATTACATTGAAATAAAGCTTTTTGAACTAATGACGTACACAAATAAATATTTTTTCACCAATATAGTTTATTTTCTAGATACAAAGTATTGTATATTATTTTTTATGATGATGGCTTGGTGGGCCCCTGTGTACAGCACACCCTACATGGCTGCCACTGGTTTTAGCTTAGTTTATCGGGTATAAGGTCCCTAGAAGGTATTTTAGTAGTGTACCGATTAATCGACATCGGCATCAGCCAAATTTTGCCGATTCTCTTACTGATTCTTTGAAATTTTAAAAATCTCATTACAAAACAAAATCAATATTTATAGAAAATTGAACATATAAAAAACGCTACTTATGATAATTGATACTCATTTCAAAGTGTAATTGTAGCCACCAGATCCTTGAAATTTTAATGAAAAATTTTATGATGAAGGAAAAAAAACATTCAACATAAGGAAAACCAATTCCTTTAATGAATATTTGTATTTAATTTATGAAACTAAAATAAAATTATTTTATCCTTTTACTGAATAATAAAACTATTTAACATCAGTTTAGCTACAGTATATGAGTAACAAATTCTGGTACTGTATATTGTGGAGTGAGGTAAGGAAAAGCTTTTAAACAAATTTGAAATTTAAAAACATGAAAATTTAAAGTTTTCATATTAGAATAGTAAAATCTATGAAGGGAATTGATTTTTTAAAATCTAGGCAAAGAATCGGCATCAGTATCGGCTAAATTTTGGAATCAGTACGTCACTAGTTTTAACCCTTTCATACCATAGGGCAACGTATGTGAACGTCAACGTTCGCCCTATGAAATAGTACTTTAATCTTTGCAAGGTGGTGTAGGTATCGGTACAGATAAGTTTCCAATGAGGTATAGATATAGGTCTGGTTATAAAAATAGACTTCGAATATCATATCTGGTTGGTAGGTTGATTTTTTAGTGTTCTGGCTCCAGAAGTTGTCAGTCAGTTGGGGATTAGACTCGGAAAGTAAAGATTACTGCTTCGCTCCCGCCACGCGACGTCACGATTTGAATTGAGTCCGCTACCTATTCTACGATTGCTCTCAGCTCAGGATTTAGTTGTTTGTTTTCTTAATAGAGATGGGTGCGATAAAACCTTGATAGGAAGGAAGTGCTTGAGTATAGATGCAAGATGTTTACATGAAGGTGTATTGGTGCCAACAGTGACATGTGGATGCGAGACACTTGTGTGGCGTAATAGTTTACTGTCAAAAGTGAGAACAGTTAAGATGGATAACTTTAGAAGTATATCTGGTGTAATTGTATTAATAATATTTGTCATATGGACTATAGTCTGCCAATAACTTTTCATTTTCAAAACTAATTGAAGGAATGTGAAATGAAAATGCTTAGGAAAGATGTGGTGAAAAAGTTATTGGAGACGACATAGTATGCTACGTTAATATGGTTATGTGGAAAGAATGAATAATGATAAAACTGAAAAAGGTGTATAATAGTGAGTGGGTATGTGTGAGAAGTAGAGGAAGACCGCGTAAAAGATGGAAGAATGTAATTTGTAAATAAGTTGATATATGTGAAGTGAAGAGCACAAAAAACCCAACTCACTACTTCACCAGGCCAACGCGAGAGGAGGGGCAACAAACCTGACCTCCATGGAATGAGGAATCATCGCGCGGAACATTTAAAGGGTTGAAAAGTATAAATGCGTCACAAGAGTTAAGGGGAAAGAGAAGAATGGAAGTGGTTTATGAGGTGTGAAAATGGAGACATTGGTTTCACTCGTTGTACCCTTGGAGTAAAGCTCCCACAGTGTTCCTCGAACCGACTGTGTGTGTCCCGTGACGTAATATAACTTGCACAAAATAAGAGTGAAATTATGTCATCTTTGACCAATTTCATTATAAATAATCTATAATTTAAAAAAAAAAGAAGTCCTGTCTAATTTGTATAAAAAACGCGAAAAATGCTCGTTTAAAAGTATATATATTTTTTTTGTTTTGTTTTTTGTTGCATGAATTCAAATGCAAAATTTTAAGAAACTGTCTGTATGCGGCCTTAGAGGTCTCAGAAGTGAGATTCACTTTGTAGCAGAGGTACGGGAGATGTCACATTATTTAATAACACGAGCTGTAATGTGTTCCAGATTAATTCTTCGTTGTAGACAAGAAGCAAGAGCTTCGTTCGCCAAATTACGTTCGGATGTTATGGTGAAGCTCGAGCTTTTAGACTCAAAACACTCGCAACATCTGACTGATCAGTTACGTCGGCTCATAACCGGTCTGGCCGCCTACCACACTCAGTGTCAGAATCTGATGCACGATAAACAATGGTTTCCCATCGAGTTGGATTTAGTGGGACCTGCTTTTAATCCAAATAAAGTAAGATACTGTAGACCTCTAGAATTCCTTTTCACGTTGACTTGTAAGTAGTAGTAGTAATCATTGAGGAAGGCCAGAAACTGCCACAGCGCTCAGGCCAACTCATGCGGACCATTACGCTCTCTTTTATTACTAGCATCGGAATTCGAAACCCCGATGTCGGTGTTTTCACATCGCTTATAGGGAAATGGTGTTTACCACTGAACTACTGAGTACCAGGGTTGGGTCGATTAACTTTCAAAATTAACTAGTTAAGTTAACTTAATTGGTAAGAATCTCAAATTAAGTTAATGCAAATTTAAACAATTAACTAGTTAAGTTAATTTTGGAAGTTAATCAATTAACTTTTTCTTTCTTGGAAGTAGTCTGTAGACTCGTCATTATATATAACTAATCAAGGTAATGATAAACCTGTAATTTTGTGGGATCACCTTGTATGTGTGGTTGTCAGTCTGATAAATTATGTATATTTTTGCATATTATACAGGGCAAGATATAAGGATAATTTTTTCTATAAGCTTTTATTATTTTAACGTTTCTTATAAATAAATTAAATTTGTTTATAGTCTCAAGTCTCAACTTTTAGGCATATAATAGTTTTCCATTGTAAAAAGGAATTTAAAAACAAATTGTTTTCTAAACTGTGTGTTATATTGTACACTATTGACACTGAACATAATCCAAATTCCTTACCAACAATAGTCAAATTAGAGACACACAATATATACTTCACTTACAAATTTACAGAAGATGAGGTTCTCAAACCTTTCCTCTCTTACCCTATTACATTTCATTCAGAAAGATAAAAACAGCATTTTTATAGGAAAATTAATTGAAGCTAATCAATTAATTTGGAGATATTTGAGGGGTCGCGCGTCTCAAGGTACCTAGGCGCCACCACAGGCGAAAACGTGTTTTTGATGGATATCACTATTTTCACCCTTCCTCTATCGCGTGGTTTGGCTTATAATGACCTTACGACACTAGAAGTATAGTTGAAAACCTTATGAAGCGAACTACTTTTTTCACCTCATTCTGTGCCAGAAATCGCACCCAAAGTTCGACATAAGAAAATCAAAAAATTAAAAAAATATATATATAAAATATGAAAATCTATTCCAAAAACTCATCAACATCTTCATTAGCATACTTAGAACTCTAATTTAGCCAAAAATGAACGTTCTAGCTCAATTAATAACAGGTACTATTGCCAGAATATTGCTGAACTTTGGAGGCGATTTGTGGCGAATTTTAATTTTGGCGCTTAGGTACATTAAGACGCGGGACCCCTCATTTCATTTAAGTTGTTAAACTTTTTAAAAAATTTAACTAAAGTTAAATTAATTAACTTAATCGGCAAAAAAAGTTAATTAAATTAATTGACCCAACCCTGCTGAGTACTGATATTGGTTGACTTAAAAGTAGAGCCCCATCAGTAAAATTGTTTGAAATTAAATTAACACGAGGGTACTTTTTAAAGGTGACATCCGGGTCATTTACCAAGGGTTACCTTTAACCTGAACATTAACAGAGTAAGCGGCCACTCAACCTAACGCAGGAGCCAGCAGGTGGGAGCGAACCAGAGCTTCGCCAGTGAGTCCGCCACCGTAACTTCTAAGTTACCGGGCGCCCTACGAAGATACTTTTAAACCCATAAAATAAAAAATTTTGATTCGAGATTTCGTTATTTAACAATTTTTCTGAAATTGGAATGGCAGCTTAATATCTGGTATTATTTTTTACGTGTAGTTGGGTAGAAGCTTCTGATCTCCAGTTAGGGCATCGGACCCAGGCCACCAAGCCACACAGAGAACAAGTGGGTGGAGAACTCCGAAACAATCGTCCTCAATCCAGCTTTTCCCCCGTCTATGACCTCCAATCTTTCAAATGCAGTGTGTCCAGGCATCTCGAAAACCCTGGACCTTTATTTTCGCTCTTTTTCTTCTAAGGGGGGGGCGGAGTTTTTACGGGGATTCGCCCTTGGCCCCCTCCTCCCTACATAAAAAAAAGGACAAGAATCCCTCGGGCTGATATTGTCATTTGGGATGTAGATACCAACGGATACCTACTGTTTGGATATTATTCAACAACCATTAAGGCTGTTCAGGCGTGTTCGGTAGGAATTTTACTCCGAACATGAAGGTCCCGAGTTCAACTCTCGCCGTTGCCGTCAGAGTCGAGTTGGGTCGGTTACTTAATCCACTAATTCTTGGGCTGAGGTGATTCTAAGTTTCCCCTCCCCCTGTGTGGGAAACGGGTTTCCGGATATTGCCTGTGACCTAAAGTCTTTTTACTGGTAAAGATTTTACGCACAACAGAGCGCCTTTGGGATCTGAGAAATTCTTTCTTCTGAGTGGGTCATGAGGGTTATTAAGTCGTCCTTTTTTTGTTGCGTAATCACAGACTTTTTCCCCCATTCTGTTGTTCCTCTTCTGAACCTCCTTTTCACTTCATTAACTTTGATTGTATGAATTATCCAGCCAGTAAAGTGGATTTTGTATACATTTGGCATAAACTGTTGGAGATTAGGTTGGGTACCTCAGTTCCCCACAAACTACTCATTGTATCTCTGTAACTTTAAAGGAACTTTGGTGTTAACAGAAAGAATGAAGGAAGACAAGACAGAATTTCTGCGTATTTTATTACGTCTAGTGAGAGGCCACAGTCTAAAGGAAATCCTGTTTCAGATGGACGTGTCTTACGCTGATGATGAGGATGACGACGCTCTTCTTGAACCTGACGAAGAGGCGACGGAGGCTACTGACGGCATCTTGGAAGACCTCGTGACGCTTTCAGACAATGAGGAAAATGCGCCTACAGACACCAGTCCACTTCTGCAAGACCTTTTGGGTTGACTTTAAACAATTTTTTAGGGATATAGGATCCCAAGGTTAATATGTAAATATACTGTAGTTTTACTCTCATGCCGAATCTCTCTCAGGGCCAAAGTTTAAGTTACCCTTTGAATCAGTATAATTATCGCCTTTTTTTTTTTTAATAATATTTCGTAATTAGTTTCCACACCAAAGAATAAGAGAGATAAGACCTTTTCTATATAAAATAAGCGACTCAAATGTTTGTTTCAGCGATGGTGATTCAGTGTCACATCAAACGAATAGTAAGAAATCATGACTTTCTGCCTAAAGTTTTTAATAATTTAACAAAATTTGTTATTTTGGAGAGACTAAAATTAATTTTGCAAATGGAACATCCAAATGAAGAAGTCGTTTTGACAATTTTCCAACATAGATTTGCCGCCGCTACTAGATTGGTTGCAGTGTGTGTGTTTCCCTTTAATTATTTAATTTTGATTGTTTTGACAGATTTCATCTCAGTTTAGTCGTTAATAATTTTATTTATTTGATTTGCACTCGCTTCGTTTCTTCTTTAGTGAACAGTTTAGTTACGGACCTTCCCCTTCTATACCGTATTTGCCTCTGGGTGGGTACAGCCAGAGGCAAATGCGGTATAGAGCGAGGGAACAGTACAAGAATAAAAATTTAAAAATATTATAATCATTCGAGTTTTTTTTTTTTTCGCGCGACTGAGCATATATATAATTACGATATACACAAACGAGTTATGAAATGCTTCGCAACAGTTCAAGTAGAACATCGCATGCATAGAATTACCCAATATTGGTTTTTACGTTCGATTTTGTATTGCCACTAAATACAAAATCGAACATCTAGGAAGCTCATTTCCCCACTACGTGTGTGTGTGTGTGTGTGTGTGTGTGTGTGTGTGTGTGTGTGTGTGTGTGTGTGTGCGCGCAAAATCAAACGTAAATGTTCGCTTGAATTATTTAATATTGCACACCTTACGTAATTTATTCTAAATAAAGATTATTTATTTATTTTGTTTGTTTTTGGTTGTTGTTATAACCGCTTTATTGTTGTGAAGTAATTTCTTAACATCTTTTCGCGTATATTGTAATTATATATAGTAGAGATTAATATTTCTATAAATTCACATGTGTGTATGAAGTAATGTAAGCAATGACCGAACTTATATAAACATGCCAAATAAAGCCTAGTCAGTTTTGTATTGTTTCACGATGGAGATGTATCGAGAAATTCTCTTCATTAAGTGGAAAAATTTTGTACTGAATACTGCATATATTTCCAATGAATTCAATCATTATTAATAATAATAATTATTATTATTATTATTATTAATACAAATGATACACTATATTTGTATGTCAATTAAACGTTTTTAAATAACTGGTATGTAGTTTTAAATCCATTGCAGTTGTAATAATTTTTTTCGTGTTTTTTTTTTAACATTTAAGAAATGTTAATCTCGCGATGTATCCACGATAATACAAAATAGTTGTAAGGTATGTGTTCGTACTGAATAGGCAAGTAGTGATCCATTGCTATGTATCAGCGCATAGCTTGTATTTAAATATTTAACTGACTGACGTATCGTTTTAAATAGATTTTGTGTATTCCAAATATAAGTTTTCCGGTTTGAAATATATTCAAATCACCCGAATTATTTAGGGTATGTCGTGACCAGTGTCGTAATCGCTTCCCGTCGACCAGCGAAGTTGAACGACATTGGGTCCGAGTAGTAGTTGAATTGGAGACAGTCCACGTCCAGATTATGTAGCGCGGCCCTCAGATGATTCGGATCCCACGTAAAGCGGTAGGTCTCCTCCCTCGTATGACCTTTTAATATGTTGCGAAAGAAGTTAAACAATCCCATTGAATAAAATGACCTGAATTATTTTTTAATGTGAATCTAATGAAGATTTTATTGCATATACAGGGTGTCTCAAAAGTCACTATCTATTTCGGTGACATTAGATGTTTTTTTAAAAAATGCTATGCTGGCATAAAGATATGTACTTCTGGTGCAAATTTGTGTATTTAAAAAAAGTTAATTGGTTTATTATCTTGACATACTTGAACAATTCCTCGAACCTCAACTTCTTACAGATGGCATTCTTGACACAGTAGTTTTTCAGCAGGATGGAGCACCGTGCCATTATGCAATAATTGTACGTGATTATCTTGACAGACGCTTCCCGGTCGCTGGATTGGTCGTGGAGGAACACAACCATGGGCAGCACGTTCACCCGATTTAACACCATTAGATTTTTTCGCCTGGGGTTTCATTAAGTCTAAGGTGTACACTGGTAGAAGAATTAGTGATGTAGCCGAACTTCGAAATCGTATTACCGATGCAGTTCAGAAAATAACGCCTCAAATGCTGGAAAGTGTGTTCCGGGAAACAATTTATCGCTTTGAGCTCTGTAGAGACACTGATGGTCGCCATGTGGAGACAGAAAAATAAATAGCACTAATTCTTTGTGGCACTTACTTTGAAATAAATATATTTTTCATGTCTTAAACCAGTTTTTCGTAATTCCCATTATTTTTCAAAATAGATAGTGACTTTTGAGATACCCTGTATAAAACCAGGGTATCTTTTATTAAATGCTCGGCAAAGGAGCTTCGATAAAACTTGTTACATTAGACCAGGGGTGGCCAACTTTTTTTGTTTTAAGGCATGCTAATTAATGTATGAGCACTAGTTTTTCGACGGGCCACTGTTCCTACTACCCTCCCCCTGTATCCGTTTAAAACGTGATCCTTGTCTTCATTAATTTTTCAGTCTTCTATTATTTTTCGCTCGTTTATTACGCGGGCCAATCCAAATACCGTGGCGAGCCTTGGGTTGGCCAGCCCTGCATTAGACTGTTGTGAATCATCGTTGACGTTATGTAGGCTAACTCATTGATTTATTTTTAATTTATTTTATTTGGTCTTTTATTACTATCATTATTATTTGTAATCCCTGCCTTTTTTGTAATACTTTTGTCCTTTTGTTTAATTTGTAGTGTATATATATATATATAATATATATATATATGTAAGTGATGTAGGTCGCATCCGCGGAACATCCGCACATTTTCTCGCGTCCGCATCCGCACTTTGGACTGCGGATGTCGTGCGGATGTGGACCGTTGAGATAAAACGTCATTAATAAGCGGAAATTATCAAATTCAACTATATTAATAGAACTAGTTCATTGTGCGCAAAAGTGATGCAAGCGACAAGACGAGAGGCTGTTCTTGCATGAAGTTACTCTCTTGCAACCTACTTAGATCCACGTTACAAAGCTAAGTTATTTTCACCTAGTACATTAGAACGAGTTAAATCATCACTTGGCAAAGCAGTTGAAGAGCTTCAATCTCTTGAATCTGTCGCTTCGCCACCCACCAAAAGAATAAAAGTTTCAGTGACAGAACCAACACCTTCAACAAGCAAATCTATCACAGAATCTGTCTCTCAGTTTCTTGAGTCAAGCAGCAATGACGAGACCTACGCGATGTCAAAAGATGTAGTAAAAATGATCGAGAGCTATCACCAAGAAAAACGCCTGGCTGCATGTGACAATCCTATTAGTTGGTGGAAAATACGCAGAATATCTATCCATACTTGAGTAAACTTGCAAGGAAACATTTAGCCTGTCCTCCAACAAACGTACCAAGCGAGAGATTATTTAGCAGTGCTGGATTAATATATGATGAAAAGAGAAACAGACTGGCAGCAGAAAAGGCAGAAAAATTAATGTTCCTTAAGCATAACCTTCCTATAATTAAGTTTGAACATTAAACGATGAACATCTAGTTTACTTTATTTTAATTACTCATTTATAAATATGCCTAATAAAACTTTAAACTTAATAAAATAGTTATCAAGCTAATTAAAGATCTCTTTCTATAAGGGTGGAGGAGGAGGTTGGGGAAAGAGGTCGGTGGGGTGCATTTGAGTTGGGTTCACGTCCCGCATCCTGGTAACACAATTATGGTTTCTAATTGTGGCTGAAACTCAAAAAATATAACGAATTTATTTGCAGACGAATTCACTAATTGATTTCTATATTAGTTAGATGCTTGATATTATTTTATATGTTCAGAGAAAAGTACAGCAATTATTGTACAATTAATCAATTATACTACATTATAGCTACAGCTCTCTCTATATAATAACTTATTATATACGTTAAACACAACAAATCTCGAATATATCCTAAAAAATAACGAAAATGTAGACATCCGCATCCGCATCCGCGGATGTTGAAATCAAACATTCTCATCCGCATCCGCGGATGTGAAAAAAATGACATCCGCTACATCACTAATATATATATATATATATATATACAGGGTGGGCCGTAAGTTTCCATACATAGGAAAAATTAAACGTTTGTTTTTATGTTTCAGATACCCTAAGAATATGTGTTTGACGTAAGATCTTGTTCACTGATGAAGCAAATTTTTACGTCAATGGAGAGGTTAATCGGCAAAACATACGTTATTGGAGTAATGCTAACCCTAACTGGCTGAGTCCGACGAAGATGCAAGGTGCCGGTAAAGTGATGGTGTGGGCCGGGATATGGGGTGACAGAATTATTGGACCAATTTTTGTCAGTGGAAATCTTAATGCCGAAAGGTATCTTAACATGTTGCAAGAAGAGATTTTCCCATCCCTGCTAAACGAGGAAGGTAACTTCCCAGTTTACTTCCAGCAAGATGGAGCTCCACCTCATTATGGTCTTCACGCGCGTCGGTATTTGGATCAGCAGCAGTTTCCGGATGCTTGGATTGGTCGGCGTGGTCCTGTGGAGTGGCCTCCCAGATCCCCAGATCTCACCCCCCTTGATTTCTATCTTTGGGGGCACTTGAAGGCCATGGTGTATCAGGAAAAGATACGAGACATAAATCATCTAAAGGAACGTATCACCAACGCCATTACAAGCATAACGTCAACTGTGCTAATGCGTGTTCATCAACAGTGGGGAACACGTATTGAAATGTGTTTTCAAAACAATGGCAACCATGTAGAGCATATTATATAAATAAAAATGGTTGTCCATAAAAAAATGTTTATTTTTCCTATGTATGGAAACTTACGGCCCACCCTGTATATATATATATATATACACACACACACACCCTCGATTAGGTACTCCGGCTTGCCGGGCCGAGGGGGCTCGTACACCTCGTGAGTTGGGGTTTCCTCACCTCCTCGCGGGGTGTGGGCGAAGAGTTATCTAGTTTTTTTTTTTTTTTTTTTTTTCTTTTTGCTCCCCCTTTTTTTCCGTCTCCCGGAATTTCTTTTGTCTTGACTCGGTCTTGTGCCTCTGTTAATTGTAGTAGCCCCCCCCCCCCCCCACCTCTGTATTTTGCAGTCTTGGGGTCATCGGGTGCACCCGCCGGGGGGCATCGCTCCGTGGCTGAGCCGTGCTCTGGGGACGGTACGGGTGCCCGGACCACTGCTGCGTCTGAATTGGGTCTTTGCTTGGCCCTTAACGGATAAATCTCCGTAGTGCCAATCTGCTGTTTTTAAAACGACAGTCAGGTTGGGGGCGGGCTACCCGGGACGTTGGGCCTGCGACTTGAAGGATGCAGCGGCGGATGGTGCATTGCCTTCGGTCCGAGGCTGTCTTTTTTGTAAAGCTATTGTTTATGGGTTCAATTTCTAAACTTCAATCCCCTCCTGTTGACGACTCTGGCCCGCCCTTGGATTTGGATAAGACTACTACTACTGGTCGTTCAGCGGCCTCTGCCTCCGCTGGATTGGCCTTCAAGCCGTATGGCCCCCTCTCGTCCTCTGCGGCGTCTGGCTCTCGTGGCCGGACTCGTGGTGGCCGTAGGGCGGGGTCTTCGCGGCCCTTGTTCTCTCGCCCACTCTCGGTTACCGTTACACATGGACCTATCCCGGCTGTCAATTTCTGTCCGGTGGACAGGTTCCTTGTTCTCCGCCCTTCCGCTGGCTCCCTTCCGGGCAACTCGGAACGGGTGTTTCAGCGCCTTAAGACGATAGGGGTTCCCTGTCGTTATGATATCCGCCCTCTGAAGGATGGGTCTCTTCTTTTGAAGTCCCGTTCTTCGGGGGTGACTGAGTCCCTTCTACAGTTGCAGGATGTCTTGTGTTGCAGAGTTTCTGTGACTCCCCATCCGCAATTGAATAGCTGTCAGGGCACCATTTTCGCTTCCCGTCTGCTGTCAATCCCGGTTGGCGAGTTGCAGGAGGATCTTGCCCACCAGGGGGTAACGAAGGTCTTCCGCTTTTCGTCGCGCCGGGATGGTGCTCTTACCCCCTCCGCTCGTCTGCTCCTGACCTTTGACTCCCTTGTGCCTCCGGCCCAGGTGTTCTGGGGCGTGGGTGATCGCCGGTCGTGTGAGTTTTCGGTGCGACCATATGTGCTTGACCCGGTTCGCTGCTTTGGCTGCAACCGGTTCGGCCATGTTAGCTCTGCGTGCCGCCGTGAGGGTAAGCTATGTGTCCGCTGCGGTGGGCCTGCGCACCCTACCTCGTGCACGAAGCCCCCGCGGTGCTCGAACTGCTCGGGGGCCCACCCTTCCTCCTCTCGGGACTGCCCCGTTTTCAAATTTGAATTCGAGGTGCAGTCCTTAAGGACTACCGAATTCCTTAGTGCGCGGGAGGCGCGCGATAGGGTCCGTGACCGGGAGCCGCGGCGGGGATTGTCCTATGCTGCGGCTCTTGGCCCTGGCGGGTCCTCGGGCCCCTCCCGTGCTACCCCGGCGTCTACCGGAGTGGTGCCCCCCCTGGAAGTTCCTGGGGTTGGTGGTCCTCCTGGCGCCGCGGGTCCTTCTTGTTCCTCTGCCTCACTTTCAGACATCCCATCTGATTCCCTGCCTACAAGTGCCCCTTCTCCCTCTCCGGCCTTGGGGTCTGGATCCTTGCCTACTCGTCTCTCGGGTGGGGAAGGTGATGCCCCGAAGGGGAGGAGGAAGCGTCGCCGTGGTCGGAGTCGGAGTCCTCCAGACCCGATCATGACCGCTGCTCGCCCTGCTTCCCCTTCTTCACCGGAGGGGAAGCGGCGCGCCGCTCCTGATCCGCTCGGGACACCCCCCCCCCCTTATACGGAGGGCTGGTGAGGCGTCACCCCCCGGTGCCCCGACCAGTGTCCGGGTGTCGGTTGAGGTACACCACCCCATGACACCCTCGATTACTGACTCTGTTCCCATGGTGGACCCGGTCGAGCGGAGCCTGGCCCTTCTTCATGGAGTCTCTTTCCCTTCGGCTCCTGCTGCGAGTGGTCGGGTCTCTCTCCTGGATCTACCTCTCCCACCTGTACCCTGTGGTGGACCTTTCCTCCCCCCCCCCCCGTCAGTGCTTGTCTGGTTTGACGAGCCCTCGAACATCTGGTTCTCCCCGGCCCCCCTCTGGGGGGAGTCGGGGGTTTCGGCTGGGCCCGTCTCGTCGTCTCTCCCCCCTCCAGGGGAGCCCCCCTCTGAACTCCCTGTTCCACTCTCCACCTCGTTTTACTACGGGTGAAGCAGCTGCGGGGTCGGTGGCCCCTATCCCCCCCGTTCGGGGTGAGCCGGGGAAGCCGATTCCGACCCTGGTTGCGGACCGTTGAGTTTGCTGCTCAGCTTGGTCCGTGGCTATTTCTCTGTTTTCTCTGCCTCTTATAATGCCACTTCCCCTTACAGTTCCATTTTGCATTGGAACTGTAGGGGGCTTTTAGCTAACTGGGAGAACCTTGCCTCCCTGCTGAAGAGCGAGCGGCCTTCCTGTGTTTGTCTCCAGGAGACTATCCTGGCTGCGCGGGGACTCCCTCGTCTCTCTGGCTATGTTGGTTTCCCTTGCACCCCGGATGAGCACACACGCCGGCGGGGTGCGGCGATTTATGTGCATCATTCGTTACCATCGCGAGGTGTGCCTCTTCGCACTTCCTTGCAGGCTGTGGCTGTGCGGCTATTTTTAGATCGCCAGTACACTGCCTGCTCGATTTATATTCCTCCTCATGACCCTCCTTCTCGCGACGCGGTTCGCGAGTTGGTGTTGCAACTACCTCGACCGTTTCTCCTCCTCGGGGACTTTAACAGTCGCGACCCGGCTTGGGGAGATGTCCGGTCGACTAATGTTGCTGGTATGTTGCTCTCCTTAATGGAGGACCTTTCCTTCGCGTGCCTCAATTCCGGCGAACCTACCTACTTCCACGAACCCACGGGTTCATCTACCTGTATTGATCTCTCCTTGGTGTCCCTCGATGCCTTACTCGATTTTTCGTGGAAGGTGTTGGGGGACTCTTATGGCAGTGATCATTACCCAGTCTGTCTTGAGCCGGTCGGACCGCAGCCGGGCGTCTCGTCTCGACCGAGGTGGTGCCTTGCGCGGGCTGACTGGCCATCTTTCAGAGCTCGTTCCGTCATTGTCCGTTCGGTATTGAGCTTTGGCTCTGTGAATGAGAGCTTGGAGTTCTTCGAGCGGGTGGTGATGAGCGTCGCGGAGGACTGTATTCCTCGATCTTCCGGTAACCCGCGGACGCGTAGCGTCCCGTGGTGGACTCCAGCATGTCACCAGGCGGTGTGCGAGAGGAAGAGGGCAATGCGCCGCTTCCACCGCACCCGGCGCGCGGACCACTTGATTGAGATGCGGCGGGCGAAGGCTTTCGCCCGCCGGACTCTCAAGTTGGCCCGTCGGGCCTCTTGGCGTGCTTTTGTGTCCGGCATTTCCTCATCTACCTCTTCTGCTGCTGTGTGGCGGAAGGTACGTAGTATCGAGGGGAAGCCGGTCCCTGCTAGTCGCCCTGTCCTTCGGGACGGGGACGGCTTCCTTTCAGATCCTGCTGCTGTGGCCGATCGGCTGGCTGGGGCTTTTGCTGCGGTTTCCCGTTCGCCTTCAGCTGCGGATCGTCCTTTATCGGAGGTCACGTTCCCGACCCCTGGGAACGAGCCCTATAACCGTCTCTTTACGATGCGGGAACTTCGGGCTGCCTTGGCAACCCGTCGTTCTTCCGCCCCTGGCCCTGATGACATTCCGTATGACTTTATTTGGAATCTGCACCCGATGGCCCTGCACTTCTTGCTGGATCTTTTCAACCGGGTGTGGGTTGAGGGGTCGTTCCCTTCCCGTTGGAGGGAGGCGATTGTGGTCCCGATACCTAAGCCGGGGAAGGATCCGGCGGAGGTGGCGGGCTATCGGCCTATTGCCTTGACGAGCTGCTTATGCAAGCTCCTTGAAAAGATGGTGGCCGTCCGACTTTCCTTTACACTGGAGTCGCTTGGGTTATACCCCCCGACCCAATATGGCTTTCGTCGATTTCGGGGTACTCTGGACCCCCTTCTCCTCCTTGGCCATGATGTACGGGAGGCATTTTCCCGCCGGAATCTTGTTCGGCCGTCTTTTTCGACGTCCAAAAGGCCTATGATACGACCCGTCGGGGAGTTGTCATGGACCGTTTGAAGTCTCTTGGTTTTGTGGGCTTTTTGCCCACGTTTCTTCGTAACTTCCTCTGCCGTCGCACTTTCCGCGTCCGTAATGGGGCGGCCCTATCTGACCTGTATGTTCAGGAGGAGATGGTGCCCCAGGGGTGTGTTTTGAGCGTCTCCTGCTTCAATCTGGTTATGTCTGCGCTACCGGGAGCCCTTCCGCCCTCGGTGCGCTGTTCCATCTACGCAGATGATCTGGCTGTCTATGCCGCGGGAACGAGTCCCCCCCTCGTGGAGAGGCAAGTCCAACTCGCGGTCAATCGGGTTGAACGCTGGGCGTCGTCGGTGGGCCTTACGCTGTCTTCCCCGAAGACTTCGTGTGTGGCCTTCCTTCCGTCGAGGAGACGGGGATCCGGCGCCATCCCGGCCTTTAACCTTACACTCGGGGGTCAGCCTCTGGCCCTCGTTCCATCAGTACGCTTCTTGGGTATGGTTTTCGACAGCCGTTTGAGATGGGTTCCCCACCTTCGCCGGCTGCGCGAGTCCGCGAGACGTACCCTGGATTTGCTGGGACATCTGTCGCATACTACATGGGGCGCGGATAGGCGGACACTCCTCCGTTTGTACGTGTCCCTGGTACAGTCAAAATTAGACTATGGGAGTGTGGTGTATGGCTCCGCCTCCCGCACGGCCCTTCGGATACTGGATCCGGTCCTCTCTAGAGGACTGCGCATGTCATCTGGCGCCTTCCGCTCCTCTCCGGTTGATAGTCTGCAGGTTGAGTGCGACATCCCTCCCTTGGAGGATCGGAGGTCGTTCCTTATTGCTAAGCACTATCTCCGGATCCTCCGTCTTCCCACCTCTCCTCTGTTCCAGGTGGTTGAGAGGGCGTTCTGCCGGGATGGGGGTTGGTATTTCACCGACACGGTGACTTCCCTCCTCGATGGTATGGGCACTCCTCCTCCATCCGTTATACCGGTCTCTTTCAGGGGTGTTTCACCTTGGGAGAGCACCCCTGTTGCGTGCTGTAGGGCGTTGCGCCCCGTTCGCAGGGCCGATTCTGACTCTGCCTTGCTTCGGTCTCTGTTCCTTCAGCATGCAGCGTGTCACTCTGCATGTGTTGCGTCTTCACAGATGGCTCGAGGTCGTCGGGGGGCGTTGGGGCCGCGGCTGTTCCCCAGTCGTTTGCCCTTGCTCCCCGATGTACCCGTCTCCCTGATGAGGCTTCCGTTTTCACGGCGGAGCTCTATGCCATTCTGAGCGCTCTGGAGGTGGTGCGGGAGCATCCGGATGGGTCGTCGTTTGTCATCTATTCGGATTCCCGCAGTGCCCTGGATGGCCTGGAGTGTTTTGACCCTGTCCACCCACTGGTCCGACGAATCCAGCTACTGTGCCATATCCTTGTCGCTTCTGGTGGCAAGGAGGTGGTATTTGCTGGGTTCCTGCACATGTTAACGTGGCTGGAAATGAGGTGCCGATCGAGCTGCCCGTTCCGCGTGCCGACTACAGGTTTCACCCGTGTCCCTCCCTTTTCCGATTATATCCCTGGCTTCCGTAGGTTTTTGCGCTCCCGGTGGCAGAGTCGCTGGGATGGCGCTACAATAACAAAACTTTGCAAGATTAAACCCAAATTGGGATGTTGGGCCTCTTCCTTCCATCGGTCGCGCCATAAGGAGGTGGCTTTGGCCCGCCTCCGTATTGGCCACACCCACCTGACCCATGGCTATTTGATGGCCGGGGATCGGGTGCCCCGATGTCCCAATTGTAACATCTTACTCACAGTTGCCACCTCTGGTGGAGTGTCCGCTTTACTCTGCGCTGCGCGCAGAGTATTTTCCCTTTTTGGAGAGCGTCGGGCCTTGTGATAGGCTTGGCGCTATTCTATCGAAGGTCCCTACTTTTCGGTAACCGGGTTGTTCTCCTTCCTCTTCGCTCCCGACTTCTTTACCGGTTGTGACTATGATTTTTTTTTTTTTCCTCCTCCTCCTCCCCCGTCTATTGTTCACTTCCGTTAGTTGTTCATAGTCTTCGTCCTGTGTTCGCTCTGCTATCCACCTTTCTTTTGGTGGCCATGAGCGGTCATACTTTGAAACAAAAAAAAAATATACAGGGTGTCCGAGAATTATCTGTACAATTTTTGGCTGTTATTAAAAGTCAACCATGAAGTGCAGAAATTCCAGTGTTGTCCCATTTACAGAGAATCTCATAAGTTTTTCTGATACCAAGTTTTGACAAGTTTTTAGAAATTCCAGTGTGTCCGAACATTATCTGTACAATTTCATCTTTTAATAAAATTCTTGATACCACGCGTAAAATTCTTAAACAAGATTATTTAGAATCTGTATTTTCAAAAGTTTCTTTTATTAAAGTAACGTTGTTACAAACATTCTATATGTGCCCCATTAGTGATTCGCAAAACATCCAATCGATACTCCAAATGTTGCCATGTACGCTGCAGCATATCCACATCAATTCGCTCAATAGCAGCTGTGATTCTTGCTTTTAAATCATCAGTGTCTGTCACCCGCGTACATTTCTAAAAACTTGTCAAAACGTGGTATCAGAAAAAACTTAATGAGATTCTCTGTAAAATGGGACAACACTGGAATTTCTACACTTCATGGTTGACTTTTAATAACAGCCAAATTGTACAGATAATTCTCGGACACCCGGTATATATATATATAATATATATATATCGGGTGGTCCGAAAAAAATGACGCATTTTTTAAAAATTATATCTCAGTAACCCCCTTCCTTATCATGACAATTTTATATGCAAGATACTTTCAAACTTCTTTTTTTGATGCAAGAAACGGAATTCTGATATCTTTTATAGTTTCTCGCAATTAACAAAAGTAACAACATGGGTCAAAAAACGAATATCATGAGAAAGGAAAACTTTAATCAGAAATTTAACTAATTAATTTACAGTAAATGATCGATTGGACCACCACTCTGTTGACACACTAATCTAAGTCTTTTCTTCACACAAAAATATTACTTCTTACTTCATTAATGCCAATTCTTGCCAAGATTCAAGTATTTTACTTTTTAATTCTGATTCGGTGAATTTTTCTCGTCGACCTCGGTAAACCTTTCTCTTTAGTAACTCCCAAATTGAGTAGTCCATAGGATTACAATCTGGGCTTTGTGGTGGCCACTCATTTTTCGTTATTAATTTTGGTGTATTGCTAATCAGAAACGACTGTGTGGCGTAGCTTGTATGCGACGGTGCCCATCTTGTTGAAATATGAATCATTTTCTTGATACAGGCGACGACAATCCGGCAACAATTTTGTTCTTAAGTTCAATGTATTTGCAGAATTCACCTTGTCTTTTCAGTTTCAATAAAATGAACATCTGTCTGCCATCCAAGAGACCCCTGCAGACATCATAACCTTTTTGGAGAATCTTGACGTTTCATGATACAATCTGTTTATTGAAATGTCACACTTTTTCCACGCCCGTAGACAACATCATTTTGACGGTTCGCGGAATTTCTAGAGTGAAATCTTTTTCATCCGTGAAGACTATCTTTTTAATATCACGACAGAGAAATTATCAAGTAACTTTCTGCACCTTGTTTTTCTTTTATCCTTAACAGTATCACTTTTTCTAGAAGATACTATTCTTTTGAAGCTTTTAGTTTTTGTGCTTTAATTATTCGGTGTACAGAAGTCTTTCCAATATCAAATGTTTAGCAATTGTTCTTTGTGAAAAGGACTTCTGGTTATCTTCTTGAGAGCAGATTTTATCGTTGATGTAATCCACATTTTCTGGAACCGAAGCTGTTTTGGTCTACCGCTTTCCTGGTTTTCTGGCAGTACTTCCCGATTCGCGAATCTTCTTAAGAGTCTTTCCACTGCACGCCTTTTCCACTTTTTGCCGGGAAACTCTTGCAATAACCTTCCAGTCTTCCATCCTTTTTCACAGTAACATTTTAATGAGAACACGATCTTCCTCTGACAACATCATTAAGGGTACTGACGAATTGTTAAAAATAAAAATATCCACAATTTGACTTGTTCATTCCGTAGAGTTTTGTAATAACTTGCAAAAATATCGCATGATATCGTATAAAAATGATATCGTATAAAAACGGATATCATATTGCGATTTTTGTTTTTTGACCATGTTGTTACTTTTGTTAATTGCGAGAAAACTATAAAGATTCAGAATTCCGTTTCTTGCATTCAAAAAAAGAAGTTTGAAAGTATCTTGCATATAAAATTGTCATGATAAGGAAGGGGGTTACTGAGATATTAATTTTTTAAAAAATGCGTCATTTTTTCGGACCACCCGATATAATATATTATATATATATGTAGCAGATCATGCCTATCACAACTAATGGAACACTACAACAACATTATTGATTCACTTGAAAGTAATGAAAACTATGATGTCTGAACACAGACTTTGCTAAAGCGTTCGACAAGTGTGACCACGGAATCATAATACATAAACTGAAATATATGGGAATAACAGGAAAAGTAGGGAAATGGATATATAATTTCCTTAGTGAGCGGAGGCAAGTCGTTACAGTACAAGGAGTATCTTCATCAGAATCAGAGGTCCTCAGCTCAGTACCACAAGGAACAGTATTAGCTCCACTACTATTCATAATCATGCTAACTGACATAGATGGACGTTACAGAGACAGCACAGTAACATCCTTTGCGGATGACACAAAGATCAGTAGAAAAATAAGAAACCCAGAAGACATAGGATCTCTACAAACCGACATAAACAAAATCTACAAGTGGACTGAAGACAACAATATGAAGTTTAACACCGAGAAATTTCAGCTATTACGGTACGGAAAAAGAGAAGACCTAAAGTGCATGGAATATTATACCCCAAATGGACAGGAAATTCAGAGAAATTCCAGAGCAAAAGATTTAGGGGTTGTAATGACAGATGATGCGAAATTTGAAACACAAAATAAGATAGCAGTAAACAGAGCAAAGAGAATAACGGGTCAGATATTGAGAACCTTTAAACGAAGGGATAGGAATGTAATGATTCCTCTACTGAAAACCCTGATCATACCCAAATTAGAATACTGCTCGGTCCTAACTTCCCCATATAAAAAAAGACATTAGACAGCTGGAGGGGATCCAAAGAAGCTTCACAGCCAAGATCAATGGGTGCAAAGAACTAAATTACTGGGAAAGGTTACGAGAACTAGACCTATATTCACTGGAAAGGAGAAGGAGAGATACACCATTATTTACACTTGGAAAATAATGGAGAAACTAGTCCCTAATCTTACTCTGAATCCCATAACTCCCCAAACAACGATGGAAAGTAGAAGCGGTAGACTGTGTCGTATTCCCAAATTGAAGGCGAGACAGGGACATCCTTAACCCTGAAAGAAAATAGTTTTGTAGTGAGACGACCAAACTGTTTAATCAGTTGCCCAAAGGCCTAAGAAACACGAAGGGAGTTGCAGTGGAAATCTTCAAAGAAGACTAGACGCCTGGCTCAGAACAATCCCGATGAGCCGGGCGTACCTGGCTATGTGAGGTGGAGCGCAAGAATCCAACTCACTACTTCACCAGGCCAACTCGAGAGGAGGGGCGACAAGCTTGACCTTCGCGAAATGAGAAATCATCGCGCGGAACCTTTGTAAGGTTGTAAGGTAAGGTATATATACCGGGTGTCCGAGAATTATCTGTACAAGTTTTGGCTGTTATTAAAAGTCAACCATGAAGTGTAGAAATTCCAGTTTGTCCCATTTTACAGAGAAACTCATTAAGTTTTTTCTGATAACAAGTTTTGACAAGTTTTTTCTTTTTTGTACGCGGTGACAGACGTTGATGATTTAAAAGCAAGAATCACAGCTGCTATTGAGCGAATTGATGTGGATATGCTGCAGCGTACATGGCAACATTTGGATTATCGATTGGATGTTTTGCGAATCACTGATGGTGCACATATCGAATGTTTGTAACAACGTTACTTTAATAAAAGAAACTTTTGAAAATACAGATTCTAAATAATCTTGTTTAAGAATTTTACGTGTGTTATCAAGAATTTTATTAAAAGATGAAATTGTACAGATAATGTTCGGACACACTGGAATTTCTAAAAAACTTGTCAAAACTTGGTATCAGAAAAACTTAATGAGATTCTCTGTAAAATGGGACAACACTGGAATTTCTACACTTCATGGTTGACTTTTAATAACAGCCAAAACTTGTACAGATAATTCTCGGACACCCTGTGTATGTATGTATATATATATATATATATATATATATATATAACGTAAAGAACGACGCTTGTATAGGAGATATTCCGCGCAAGACGAGAAAGAAAGAACGGAACAAATGAAAAAATGAGGTAACCACCTGGGAATCGAACCCGGGATCTTCCGATTGCCGGTCAGATGCGATACCATTACACCATGGACCTCACTCTTCCAAACGCCGTAATACTTCTACATACTCGCAGAAACCAATGCCCCAAGGGGGCACCTCCCGCATGCCGTAACATTATATACATTCAACTGCAAAGAACACGCAGTATAAATAACGTAAAGAGAGAAGATGCGAAGCCGCGTCCAGTTGTCTTGGTCTTCCCGCGCTGTGACGTCATCTTATGCATGTTTGAGTTGATGAGTTATATCGCTTGTGTTTGCAAACTGTTTCACCTCCTTCCACCCCCACTGTACCTGCTCCCGTAAAATCCCCGGCCCAAACCCTGTCATCCACTCTGAGCACGTCCTCTCTCCCATCTGCCGGGTCCTTCTGGCACCCCTTATCGCCACCTGAGGTTCGTTGTGAGACCCCAGACAGGCGGGGAGGTGCCATTTCTGGAAATAAAACGCGCGGAATATCTCCTATACAAGCGTCGTTCTTTACGTTATTTATACTGCGTGTTCTTTGCAGTTGAATGTATATATATATATATTATATATATATTACCAATTTGTTACGAATTTAATGGCCAGGTATGTAGCCAATTTAATGCGTAAATCGGTACTATGAGGAATGATGATTGTAATTACGGTTACAAGTGATTGTTATTAATAATTAATCAATGATAAATGCTTGGGCCGAGGTCACCAGACTTTTTTCAGGTCAAAGAATGTTATTAATCAAGTTATTACGTAGGTTGATTGAAAGAATGAGTTTTCTCCCATCATTACACAAAAATAAATGATTTATGAATGAGACAGAAACATGTCATTTACAGTTACAATAATGATTACACAAAAATAAATGATTTATGAAAGAGAGAAATATGTTGTTTAGTTGTAATAATGTGTACACTTGAAATAATAACGCGCGAAGTAATGATTGATTAGTCTTTATATAAGTTACGTGAATGACACCGGGGCCGATGGGGCCCGCACGAATGGAGTTTACATGACGAAAGTTCTGATGTCACTGGTTAGTCTGAAAGAGAGAAGATGCGAAGCCGCGTCCAGTTGTCTTGGTCTTCCCGCGCTGTGACGTCATCTTATGCATGTTTGAGTTGATGAGTTATATCGCTTGTGTTTGCAAACTGTTTCACCTCCTTCCACCCCCACTGTACCTGCTCCCGTAAAATCCCCGGCCCAAACCCTGTCATCCACTCTGAGCACGTCCTCTCTCCAATCTGCCGGGTCCTTCTGGCACCCCTTATCGCCACCTGAGGTTCGTTGTGAGACCCCAGACAGGCGGGGAGGTGCCATTTCTGGAAATAAAACGCCCCCTCATGGCCCAAACACGAAAGTCAAGAAAGTTTGCACCATCGGAGCCCACGACAATCTCCAAGCTGCCGTGATCCGCGCCTCCGGTCTCGCTCGGCCGACTCGACCCCGCGGTCTCCGCGGAGATCGACTGGCTGACCGATTCCTTCTCTGATGAACGGCAGATAGCCAGCCATACTCCTAACTCATCCTTCGCCTTCGCGAACCTCAAATCTACCTTCACACTCCAACATCTTCGCACCTATACCTTTACCCATCCCCCATCATCAAATAATGGATCCCCCGAAAACTATAATAGTTCACTGGAAGTGTAGAGGTATATTTGCAAATTACGAAGGGTTGAATTCCTTGATTGCCACTTCCCGTCCGGTGTGTGTCTGTCTCCACGAACTCATCCTGGGGACCAGACCCATGCCCTGCCCGACTGGATATTCTTTCTCCTACCTGCACTCGAAAGGGGGCTGCCATTTTTATCCACCACGCAGTCCCCTTCTACAATCTCCCTATCCGATCCCCGTTACAGGTGATTGCTACCCGGTTTTCCCTGGATAGACAGTACACCGTATGTTCAATATACCTCCCTCCACACACCCAAGTCTCCCGCGATGACCTGGTGGAGGTCGTACAACAACTCCCTAGGCCCTTTCTATTACTGGGCGATTTCAATAGTCGCCACCCCATGTGGGGAGACACGCACTCCACCTATATGGCCCCGACCCTGATCAACATCATGACCGAGCTCTCATTTAAGTGATTCAATGATGGCTCTCCTACTTTCTACCATGCCACCACCTGCACTCCATCCTGTGTAGACCTGTCCTTCGTTTCGACCGATGCCCTCCTAGATTTCTCATAGCAAGTCCTCCAAGAGGATTATGGAAGTGATCATTTCCCAGTTCAACTCACGCTTAATTGGCCCGACCAGACCGTTCGGGTACTGGAGAAATGGATTACTGCAAAAGCTAACTGGTCCCACTTCCACGACGATACATATACAACTCGAACACCTGCCAACTTTCCATCCTCCGATGAGTGTATCGCATACTTCGAATCAAACGTGGTAGCGGCTGCGTGCTCTAGCATCCCGCGATCTTCCACCTACCCCCGCGCCCGACGGCTACCTTGGTGGACCCCAGAGTGCACGGAGGCCGTATGCGCCAAGAAGACGGCTACTCGACGGTTCTACCGTACGCGACTTCCCATCCATCGCACGGAGATGCAGCGGGCCAGGGCCATCGCCCGCCGCACAATGAAGACAGCGCGCCGAGCTTCTTGGCGTGCCTTTGTATCCGGTGTCACCACCACCACACCTTCGGCTACCATCTGGAAGAAGGTACGGGGCGTCGAGAGGCGACATGTCCCCTCCCGACCCCCGGTACTCCGGACTAACGACGGACTCCTATACGAGCCAAAATCAGTGGCAAACCATCTAGCCTCTACTTTCGCTGCCGTTTCTTCCTCTGCAGTTAGCTCCCCCGTACCCGCCCCTAAAAATAGCTCCTCTTCACCGTCCATAGACAGCTCCTACAACCAACTGTTCACCATGCGTGAACTACAGGCGGCACTGGCCTCGCGACGATCCCCTTGCCCTGGCCCGGACGGTATTCCCTACAGCATGATCCAGCACATCCACCCCACCTTACAAAATTTCCTACTAGATCTATACAACCGCATATGGATAGAGGGCACCTTTCCCTCACGGTGGAGGGAGGCCTACGTAATCCCTATCCCCAAACCCGGCAAAGATTCCCTCGATCCCACAAACTACAGACCAATCGCCCTAATGTGTTGTGCCTGCAAAATTTTCGAAAAAATGGTCGCGACGCGACTATCGTTCTTCCTCGAAAATAGTAATTCCTTCCCGGCTATCCAGTCCGGCTTCAGACAATTTCGATCCACCACTGATCCCCTCCTGCTTCTCAGCTGACACACAGAATGCATTCGACAGTGGACAATTCGTCCTATCAATATTTTTTGACATCCAGAAGGCCTACGACACCACTCATCGGACAATAATCCTTAGACAGCTCCAAAGTCTAGGGCTCGTAGGAGCCATGCCGACCTTCATCAGGGGCTTCCTATCCTCCCGAACCTTTAAAGTTCGGGTGGGCTCAGTCCTCTCAGACACTTTCGTGCAGATGGACGGGGTCCCACAAGGAAGCATCCTCAGTGTTCTATGCTTTTCCATCGTCATGAACACAGTCTCAAAATGCCTTCCTTCCCAATATCCGTTCTTCCATCTACGCGGATGACCTTGCGATCTACTTTGCAGGGCGGGAGCCGTCCGTAGTTCAACGGCAAATTCAGCTGGCCATCTACCGGGTGGAAAGGTGGGCGACGTCGGTGGGTTTCCGCCTCTCCACCCCGAAGTCCAAGTGTATGCTTTTCAGCAGAAGACCCGCAACCCTTCCTGTTCCCTCTGTCACGCTATACGGCAATCTCTTGAGGTGGTACCCTCCACGCGATTTTTGGGCGTGATTCTAGACCGAAGGCTCAACTGGGTTCCTCATATCAAACAACTGAAGCAGTCCCTCCAGCGTCCCCTCGCTCTACTAGATCACCTCTCCCACACCACATGGGGCGCAGACCGACGCTCTCTCCTTCGTCTTTACACTTCCATGGTCCAGTCGAAGCTGGACTATGGCAGTGTAGTATACGGTTCAGCCTCCAACACCTGCCTCCGTATCTTGGACCCAGTCCTTAATAGGGGCCTCCGCCTCGCCACTGGTGCTTTCCGCTCTTCTCCAGCCTCCAGCCCTCAAGTGGATTGCAGTTACCTCCCTCTCGCCCTCCAACGGCGTCTGCTCCTCATGAGGACATACCTCCGTGCACAGAGACTACCCTCTTTGCTTGTATGCGCGGCGATTTCTGAACTCCCACCCACCCCAGGGACGGAGCTGGCACTTCACTGAAGAGGTCCGCTCTTTCCTTGACTTTTCTAACATGCCTGTACCCTCAATTATCCCCATTTCATACAACATTTACCCCCACTGGCTCCTCACCCCTATCAAGTTCTGCAGGGACCTGTGTGCTCTACCGAAGAATACAACGAGTGCTACGGTATACAGGTCACTTTTCCATGAACATGCAACCCAACATCCGGACACAGTCGCCATTTATACAGATGGTTCCCGTTCGGAGTCTGGTGCGGCCGCCTCAGCGGTGATACTGACCCAACCACTTTCTCGAGGCGTCAGCTTGCCCCGCGAGACCTCCGTTTTCTCGGCAGAACTTTTCGCGATTAAGGAGGCCCTAGACATAGTGCGCACTCACTCTGCCAGCTCTTTCGTCATATATTCAGATTTCCAAAGCGCACTTCTCTCCCTAGAGAGATGTAACCCCCCTCATCCGCTCGTCTGTACCATCCAGCAAATTTTCCATTTTTTAACAGCCTTCCGACACAAGACAATCGCCTTCTGCTGGGTCCCGGCACATGTCGGCATCCAGGGTAACGAGGAGGCGGACCGCACGGCAAAGTCGGCCTGCTTACTACCGGCCTCCTCCCGGCCTCTTCCTTTCACCGACTTCTTCCCGACTCTCCGCTCCCATTTCCGTTCCATCTGGCAACGGGAATGGGACCAGGCCACACAAAAACTTCATAAGATCAAACCGCAAGTAGGATACTGGCCCTGGGCCTCCTCCTTCCACCGGTCCCGACATAAAGAAGTGATTATAGCCCGTCTCCGCATAGGACACACACGCATTACTCATGGTCACCTAATGGCTAAATCGCCAGCCCCGCTCTGCCCTACCAGTCATACTCCAATCACTGTCGTACATCTACTGGTCGAATGTCCAAACCTGTCCGCTCTTCGTTGTAGATGTTTCCCTCACTTGGCCGAAATTCCCGTACCCGAGCGTCTACAATTCATGCTCGCTGAGGGCCCCCATTTTTCGGAGGAAGCGATTTCCCGTTTCTTCCCTTATTCCCACCTGTTTCAACGGGTCTGAGACCAGGCCCCCCATACCCACTCCCCAGTAACTGAACACTGCATCCCCCCCCCTGGTATATCATCCCCAACTCAGTAACACCACTCACCCACTGCCTCGCTGAGATATGTACCACACTAGGTACGAATCGGCGGTAAAATAAATAAAGGAAAAAAAAATAAAAATATATATATATATATATAGTGGACACACACACACACACACACACACACACACACACACGGTGTTTCACAACCGGTCTGCCATACTTTGGGGGGTGATATCGAGTAAAAAAAAAGTTAATACAACAATTTCAACATAGGTGCTATTTCCAACCGTTGTGGAGCTACGGACGTTTTAAGATGTGCATTGTGCAACCAACAAATCTCTACTTGTATGCAATTCGATAGATGGCAGTACTGGTGGTAGTTTCGGCTAGCAAAGTTACCACTACTAATCCTCGGTTTTTTTCTTTTAGTTGGTTCTGATCTGTGGTACGAGACACTGTGTTGCGTTAAGGTGAACAATGAAAATGAATCAACAGTTCACACCTGCTGAATACGCTGATATCCATTTCATTTATGGCTTCTGTGATGGTAACAGCAGAGTGGCAGTTGAGGAATATCGAAGGCGTTTTCCGAACTGCCGAATATCGAACAGGCAAGTGTTTAGTGACACACACCAGAGATTAAGGGAAACGGGGACAATTGTTCTACGTAATCAAAAACATGTAGCACGACGGCCCGTTGCTGTGGAGGAGCGCATACTAGACCTAGTACAACGTAGCCCAACTACAGTGTTCGAAGAATTTCTAGACGAATTGGTGAATCCGCATTGTGTGTATGGCGATTCGGCGAACCTTACATATGAGGGTTTGTATCCCAATCATTTGCAACGTGTGCAAGCTCTTCAACCGGATGATTATGATAAACATGTTCAATTTTGCCAGTGGATGGTTTATGCATCGCCAAATTCTTAATCACATACTGTTTAGTGATGAAGCACAATTCATTCGGGATGGAATTAACAGTAGACGAATTTGCCACTTTTGATCCGCCGATAATATCCACAGTATCGTTGAAGGAGACTTTCAACATCGATTCTTGGTGAATGTTTGGTGCGGTGTAATTGGAGATCAGCTGATTGGACCGTTTGTTTTGGAAAAACGATTAACTGCTGATATTTATCTGAACTTCCTGACGAACGAATTGCTGCTTTTGATGGAGGACGTGCCCTTGGAGACAAGGCGCAGGATGTTCTTTCAGCATGATGGGGCGCCACCACATTTTGGTTGTCATATTACGGATTACTTGAATCAGCGGTACGGGAATCGCTGGATTGGTCGTGCTGGTCCAATATCATGGCCCCCCCCAAGATCTCCGAACTTAACCCAGTTAGATTTCTCTTTATGGGGCCTTACGAGAGAGGAACTCTTGCGTCGGATTATAGATGCCACTGCTTACATACGAGAACACCTCGAAATGATTCAATGGGCAGTAGGGCATATCATACTCTGGGTTCAGGGTTGAAATTTTGGAAAAACAAAGTGGCTAATATGTATTCCTATGTAAAATTAATTCTAAGATGGGTTTATTATTTGCAACTTTTCCGAAAAATCTCATTTTCATGGTCAAAATCGCGATTTTCTGATTTGAAGGCTGCTAACGCAGCCTCAGGGCACCCAAACCAAAGCGCGCAGCTGTTCTGCATATGATTTAGTCTAAAAGCTGCTTTTCTGACCTCATCCTTGCTTTCTTGCGTGTTTTGGTGCTGAAAATTTTTAGATTTCATGTAAAACTTAAGAATTTTAAGTTTTTCTTCAAAGAATAGGCGCGGCTCACCAGCACTACTCTGATCGAGTAGCGGGAGACTTGCCACCTCCACGTGTAGGTTTACACGCCTGTTCTTCCTGGATCCCTGAAAAGCGTGGCTTCATAAGATCTTATATTATGATCTTATGAGGACTTTCAGCTTTTATGAGCATTAACGATGGCTTCAGCCTCTTCATCAACCACTCGAACCTGAAAAGCTCTTAAGTATGTCCTGCTTCGATCTGAACACTGGGAGCATTTCTCGATGGTCTATCCTGGCTCTCACCCCACCCATCTCTCCTCTCGTGATCGTACACAGCTTGGAAGCAGTTGAGACTTCCTGTACAGCTCTCTCGCAGGACTGAGTATGAACAGAGAAAGCGTCCACTTTGAGTAGAGTTTTCCTGAGATCCTCGAGCTCAGTCAAGGTCATCTTGCAGGTGAAAATAGGCTCGTAAATATTCTCTGATTCCCAGTTGATGAGATCCTCAGGTGAAGTGGCTTGCAGATTGACTTTGGGATTTTTATGGGGCCTCACTGTCGTATCACCAAAGTCTCTTCCTTCTCTGATCTTCTCTATCTGGCTCACAGCAAAAGCTCTCTGATGCTCATCCTCACTGCACAGGAATGAAGCCAGGATGTTCTCAGGATGTGTGTGGTAAGCTCCTCTTATCACTGCAGCAGAGATGATGTTCCTGACCTCGGTAGTCTGGTTCCTCAGCAGCCTCAGGCTTGAAAAAACGTGTGCAGGACCAAATTTGAGGTGGTGCTTCACTTTGATGCCGTAGTACATTTTGAAGTAGAAGTTAAGGCAGAACTTCACGAGGACCTCGAGCCTCCTCAACACCTCCCCCTTCAGTCCGTGCTCCCTCATCCACAACAGCAAGATGGCCCGTGCAGTAGTGAGCCACCTGGATTGGTTCAGAGGTCCGCACTTGAGACCAGCCAACTGTAGACTGAGACTTCCAGACGATGGCTTTGATCAGAAGATAGCAGTTGTGCTGGTCTGTGGAGAGATATTTGACTATCTCTACTGGCAGCTCTATGATATCTTCAGTTCCTTCCACTGGTTTGAAGTTGAAGTTGACCTCAAGTTCATTCACCTTCTCAAGAAGTTTTCCAATAGGCCCACTGAAGCCTGACCGGGGAGTTACAGGGCCGTCCAGCTTGATGATTAAGTGCCTCAGGGGGAGCTCGTTCACATGGAGCTGACAGATCATCCAGTGGCACTTGCGACCCAGCATCTTCTCCAATAGGGCTGTGGAGCCTCCAGACCACCCCGTATTGGTGTTGGTAGAGTCTCCTCCAATCATTACAAGGCTCTCGTCAGCTCCGTGATCCACAAGCCACCCATGCAGACCCTGATCGATCTTATGAGCAGGCTTTTCTCCTTCCTCAGGTTCCTCGGGAGTGAAATGGAAGAGGTACTTTCCTTGAGGCTCCCACGTGATAGTGTAATGCTCCTCGATCACTTTGCCAGGATGAAATCTCCCTGTCACTACGTCATATTTCAACACCTTTGTGTTCCTATCCTGCTTGCCATCAAAGAATATCCCAGAGATCATCTACTGAGAGAATGTTGAACTTCGCCTTCTGCGTCCAAATGGTTACAAAGATTCAAATGGAGTAGATTTTTTTTTCTTATGTATGTATGTATTAAACCTGTGTAAGAGTTAAACAAAGTTAATGTGTCTAAATGCCAACAAATTACGACAAAGGGTTAAAAATATGAGGTTGTGTTCAATTGAATATTCGGTATTTCAACATAGAACAGAAAACCGCAATTTTGAACATAACGCGATTTTTAGGAAAAGTTGCGGAAAAGAAACCCCTCTTAGAATTAAATTTTACATAAAAATACATATTAGCCAGAGTGAAATTTGTACTCGGAAAAGTATGATATGCCATAATGGGCAGTGGACTCTGGAGCGGGCAAAGCTGTGCATTGAAAACCGAGGCGGACATTTTGAACATTTATAAGGTATATCTCATAAAATGTAGCAATAAATACATCAGATTAATACTCTCATTTATTGTTTTCCGTGCACCTTAAAACGTCCGTAGCTCCGCAACGGTTGGAAGTAGCACCGATGTCGTATTAACTTTTTTACTCGGTATTACCCCCAAAGTATGGCAGACCGGTTGTGAAACTAACTCACTCTCTCAATATATATATATATATATATATAATATATATAATATATATATATATATATATATATATATATTATTCCAGTGGGCAGAAGACAATAATATGAAGTTTAACGAAGAAAAATTCCAATTTCTAAGATATGGTAATAACAAGGAGCTACAGAAAAAAGGGTACAAAACTCCGCAAGCCAAACAGATAACGCCAAATCCACAAGTCAGGGATCTTGGAGTAATAATGTCGTCGGATGCAGAATTCAGAGAGCACTATAACATCAAAATTACAACGGCTAGAAAAATAATGGGAATCATCTGGAGGAGCTTCCGCAGCAGAAAAGCAAACATCATGCTCAAATTATGGAAGAGTCTAGTCCTACCAATAATTGAGTATTGCTCAATACTCACAAGCCCATACAGAAAACGAGATATTGCGAACATTGAAGCTATACAAAGGACTTTTACATCTAAGATAGAGGAAACGGAAGGTGAAGACTACTGGTCTCGACTACAATCCCTGAAACTCTATTCTCTTGAAAGAAGGCGCGAGCGGTACACAATAATATACATATGGAAAATACTTGAGGGCTCTGTCCCTAACCTTAGAAGAAACTGGAATGAGAGAAGAGGCAGATTTTGTATGGTCCCAGCTGCGGTGGGAAAAGGGGCCATGAAAACGAGGATGAAAAATACCCTCAGAATACGAAGCCCAAAGCTTTTCAATGTCTTACCAAAAGAAGTGAGGAATCTCCAGCACACCGACCTGAATAACTTCAAGAACCAGCTGGACAGATTCCTGTGCAAAGTCCCTGACCAGCCATGCGTGGCTGGCTACGAGGGCAGGAGGAGATCAGACAGCAATTCCCTCCTTCACCAAATCCCGCAAATGAGGCGGGATGCTGCAGAGAGGTCGACCGTAGGTCGAGTTTGAACCGTCGTTCGAACTCGCCTAAATTAACCTAACGTAAATTTTATATATATATATATATATATAATGTATAGAAACGACGTAAGTATAGAGGAGCGTTCTGCACACGAGGAAGAGAAATAACGAACAAATGAAAAATGAGGTGAACCGCCCGGGCGGTTCACCTCATTTTTCATTTGTTCGTTATTTCTCTTCCTTGTGTGCAGAACGCTGCTCTATACTTACGTCGTTTCTATACATTAATATACTGCGTGGTCATTGCAGTTATATATATATATATTATATATAGTGTTGTGCGCGCTACTCTTCAAAAGCAGCGGCGCTACTGCTACCGCTACTCACGTAAAAAGGTAGCAGCGCAACCACTCTTTCTTAAATAAAGTAGCGAATAGCGCTGCCGCTACTCTTGCCGCTACCGCAACTTTCTAAAATGTATGTTAATTATGAAAAAATATAATTCAATAGAAAATCGGTATGTGAGCGAAAAAATTGTGCAATTACCATTATTACATGAGAATAATATTAATAAGCCGACTTGTTTCAACATGTTTCCATGAACAGAGGCAGACAGTAAGGATAGAAACTAATACAGTATTTAAATTTTCATAAAAGTAGCGAATAGCGCCACACAATTGCCTTAAAAAGTAGCTGCGCTACCGTTTTCGCTACTTTATTTAAGTAGTAGCGGCGCTGCCGCTATCGCTACTGAAAAGGTAGCGGCGCTATTCCCAATACTGTATATATATATATATATATATATATATATATATATATATATATATATATATATATATGGATGAATTTCACAATTAAACACGTGAAATGAATGAATGATGCAAAAGGAAAAATAAATGATTCCAAGGCCTTTCGTGTGTTCAGAAGTACACCTCGTCAGAGAATGCCGAGGTGTACTTCTGAATACACGAAAGGCCTTGGAATCATTTTTTATTTTTGTTGTGGGTTTGCATTATATATATATATATATATATATATATATTTAACTGCAATGACCACGCAGTATATAAATGAATAGAAACGACGTAAATAAGGAGCGTCTCTGCACACGGGGAAGAGAAATAACGAATAAATGAAAAATGAGGCGTTTATTACGTTCAGAGAAACTGTATATTATCTCATTTATTCGTTATTTTCTCTTCCCCGTGTGCAGAGACGCTCCTTATTACGTCGTTTCTATATATATATTATATATATATATATATATATATATATAAAACTTCTGAAAAAAATGTGGACTTTACATCAAAATAATTTATTAAATAACACGAAGGACGATGTTCAGTATCTGGAGAAACTATGTTGCAGCAACTAGTTTACTGACGCAAATGTTCGAAATACTGAACACCGCCCCTCGTTGTGTTATTACATTATTTTGATGTATAAAGTCTGTATACATTCTTTTGAGACACCCGCATACCGCACTTGCTCAAATCTCTGCAGCCTACGTCGCAACACGGTTTCCCGTTATATCAGTTAAGTAACGTTGAATTTGTTCAGCAGTTTGATGGATGACTCTTTTAGTTTAGATCATGTAGTGACCTGTAGATGGTTCCGACCCGACGTAACTGATGACCTTTGCCATCACGAAGGAGATTAACCAACTCCAAACGTTATTATTTCTCATATTGCTAGGCCATCGAATAAGCGGAGGATTCAGGGAAATGGCATCCCTTCTTAGTGTTCAAAAGGATTAAGTTAGAATTTAGATTTTGATGTTCCGATGTGTTCACCTTTTTCATTTATAGAGTTCTCTGTTTTCTCCGCATGAATGACCTTGTTTGAAAAAGCAAGATGATGATGATGATAATTTTAGATGCTCGATCGAATTGACTCTTTTTACCCAAAGCCCCAAAGCCATAAGTTATTATCAGGTAGAATTAAGTGGAACGTTTATTCTGTTTCTTCTCTGGCTCAGGTGACCCTTGAAGGGCACACACCCTAACATCGTGGGGAAATGAGCTTCTTAGATATTACCAATATACAGTGTATATTTTTTCCCTCGAATATACAAATAAGATGTGTTGGGCAAGTACGGACTCCATTTTGGAAGCAAAATTCAATTTTTAGGAAGTAATCCTAAGAGAACATTGTACAACTGCAACCAGACTATCTTCTCCCACCACAAATAGTTATGCATCGGATAGAAGCACTAACTCTCTTCTAATAATTTGGACGCCAATTGGTGACCCCCAAACTAGGATAGAAGCATTCTTACTTACCAGATGATTGAATTCATCTTAGCCTGTACTTTCTGGATCAATTTTTTTCCCTTTAGGTGACATTTTATTGACAAGAATTTTGGGGTTAAGTTAAATTAGGTTATCCTATTACTATTAGGATGTTGAGGACTCCCCTTTGCCATTTGACGAGTAAATCCATTTGGTGTAACCAAAACATTCGGTAACATGTATGGCCGTAACTACCTATGAGGTCACCGAGGTCCGGACCTCGGTAATTATTTCCTAAAAAAAAAATAGAGACTGAACACACACACACAAAGAGTGAAATATTGCTGCAGCTTTAATAAAAGTATTTTTGCTAACAGGTCCCTTTGTACAGTATTTAATTATAGACAAGGGTTTTGTGTTTAGTGTATAGCTTGGGTTGTGTTTGTAGATGTCATTTTGGTCTGAATTTTGCTCGTCCCGCCGCGCTCGAAAAAAATCTGGACCTCACTAATTTCTAAACCCTAGTTACGGCCCTGGTAACATGAACCAGTGTTTCCTAACTCGGGTGCCACAGATTCCACTTACGGGTGCCGGGAAATTTCATGAAAATAAAATTAACTGAAAACTCAAGTTACCGAAGATTCAGAAATTCCAAATGAAACGTAAAACATTCGCAGTTTATTACGTTCAGAGAAACTGTATATTATCTCAGAAGGTGGTAGTGGTGGTGTGGGGAAGGAACTGAATGTTTACTAGCACGACTGCACGAGACAAAAATCCTCTGGGGTACCTCGAGTCAAAAAAGGTAAGGGATCACTGACTTGAACAATTAATTACGTTCAAGCAGGTAAGAGCTTAATAAAATTTTATCCAGAATGGGATATACTTCATATATATTTTAAATGTGTTTTTAAATACAACACTCTTGTTGTTTATAATTTTATAAAGTATTAATATATCACTCATTTTATATAAACATGTTTAAATACTTTAAGAAAATTCATTAGAGGATTTATTGTTTTTCCCAAAAGCTTTGGTAACTAGATGGAGTTACGTATAGCCTTAGTTGTATATAATGATTTATGATGAGTGGTGAGGGTTTATAATGGAGGAGGAGGAGCAGCAGCCAGAAAGGCTATATCTTCCCTCCTGGTCTTAAAGGTTGGATGAAGACAGCAACAAAAGAATAGAGGGCTTTCAACAAAAGACATTGAGGTAACAGCACTGTGTCAGCAGGAAAACTGATGCAGCTTCACCACAGTGCTGGAAGTGAAGAAACAACAACCGAAAAGCAAACAGGAACGATATTTATAGTGATTTGCTCTTAATTTGTAAATTGGTTGGTTTACGTTAGTTTAGTTTTATTCAAACTACAACAACTACTTTTGGGAATAATGTTTTTTTTACCAAATTTTGTTTTTAAAGTTTCAGTTTGAAGCTAGGCTACATCAGAAGATATAACCTTCCTGGCT
Source organism: Bathynomus jamesi (assembly GCA_023014485.1). NCBI lineage: Eukaryota > Metazoa > Arthropoda > Malacostraca > Isopoda > Cirolanidae > Bathynomus > Bathynomus jamesi. The sequence goes on from JAJOZX010003841.1 coordinate 457,702, forward strand.
GCTCCCTGAGGTTAAGTGAAAGACTCTAGCTCCACTTCAAAATTTGTTTTAGTTCTAATCTCCGTTAGAGGTCATTTTGGTTCGACTTGCTAATTTTGCAAAAACTTCGCGTGACACTTTTTGTTTAAAAAAAAAATTGCTTTCCAAATTGTGTCTCGTGAAATATGAAAATATTTCAGTCTCGAGCTTTGAAAAAAAATTCTTCCGTTTGGCAGAAGAGGTTTTTGAAAGATATGCTTGCGCGACGCGTCAGAAAATTCAAACGGATTTTGCAGTCTGGCTTGGAAATTGCAGGCTGAGACTTGTGTAGTTCTATACGGTTAATTTGTAAAGTTATCTGCTCGAGGTAGCTTACACTGATCTTGGTGAATCTAGTTTATCGTTCAACCCGACACATCATATAACAGCGAGGTAAGTTTTAAACTTTAAGTTACCCTACTTAGTCAAAACTTAGACTAGTCCCACAGATAATAAAACATTGGCCTAATGTTATATTCTTGGCCAGAATATTTTATATCGATCTTTCACAATAAAAGATGTTTAAATTTCTTTGTAAAATCAGCAATAAGATCACATTGAAAAGTTCTGCTGATACTCAGTTGATATGATAAATTTAGCAGAAATTAAGTTTGGCAGACCATTCCCAATACCAATCCATCAGCGAAGTAGGCTTAGCCGGTTGCCAACTTTACAGAATAATTAACACGCCCTTATACAAAATCTCGACCAATAGTATTTGTGTTCAACGAAAAAGGAAATATTCGAAAGGAAAGTGGGATATATCTTCAAAGGAGAACATTGTCAAATCGATCCATTCACGTTTGCAATGTAAAATGTTATATTTTAAATTTTATTAGATTTTTGCAGGCTAGTCACATCAGTTCAGCGTGACATAAAATAGTTATTTTGGGTTAGGTTAAGCCGCTAAACCTAGTTAGGTTACGCTAGGTTGTCATTTTTTTTTTTTTGGTCTCGTTGACCAAATGGGTATAGGTTAGAGTTTTGAAAACAAATACCTTTCGAGCTTCCCAAACCTGCAGTTCCCATTTTTGGACGTCAAATATGGGAAAAGAAATGGGAATGAGGACAAGTAGGAAGCAATCTGGTTTGTTGCTATTTCCGTCATTCTTTCATGTACATATATAGTAATTTTATCACAGTAAATTATGCAGAACTGATCACAAAGAAAAATGAAAGAATTTTTCGATTTAACGTTTTCATGTTTATTTGACACATTATCAAGGTCTTGCTCTGTCTTACCTTGGTAATGTTTTTGTGTTGAAGTGATATATGCATGTTAATAATATGAAAATGGTTAGTAAAAAAGATTCCTTATAGCCAGAGTTGTGCCTAGCGGCGCTAATTAGCGACGCTAGTTAGTTAATAGCGCATCTATTAGCGGCGCTATTTTTCAAAATAGTTAGCGGAACAGATAGCGCCGCTACATTTTTAGGTAATATTAGGCGCTAATATAAATTAAAATGAATAGTGTCTTGTAATGGTATTCTCTATATTACGTTGTTTTTTGTGCATAATGCTGAACGCAGAATGTATAATAATAAATAGTTTCCTGAACTGAGTATGTAAAGGAGGACAATGTCTTTCCAATAAATAAGTTTAATTATAAATATGAAATTACACAATTTTCTTGAATACCCAATAATCATTTTTAAAGATATAATTTTGTTCCCATTTGACACTATGAAAGATAATAACAAATAGCGAACACACACAAATATATACAAATGCATTATTATTATTATTAAAAAATAGTACTTACCTATACATTTCATAAAAATTAGCGTTAGCGTTAACGCCGCTAATTTTAAAAACTGTTAGCGTTAGCGGCGCTATATTTATACGAAAAATGCTCTGTATGAATTGGTCCACAATTAACCCACCCCTTATTTCTCCAGTCTAACTATAGAGTAGATCAAGTCTAGCCTAGAGGGGTCAGCCTTGAGATTCCGGAAATGGTCCAGAGCGGGCAGATAAATTGAGGTCCACAGTAGGATTCCTCACCAAACTAGGTTAGGGCAATCTACCTTTACCTTTGTTAAGCTATGAGTTGATGCTGGGTCTTAGGCCACAATGTAGGCCTAAGTTGTCTGACCCAGCTTAATTTAATGAATCTACCTAAACTGGGTTAAAAACACAATTAGTCACTTACTGCTAGTTATTAGAGAGTCTCTTTTCTCCTTGTATAATTGTCGAGAGCTACTTGCTGGTGGGGATCTATCTTCGGTGTCTGTTCTCGTCCCTTCTCCAGTTGCGTCCTTTCGCCCCCGTTCCTCGTTTTCGTTCTCCTTTGTTCTCCTCTTCGCGGGGCTTTTTCCACCAGCGTTGTCTTGGTTTTTTTTTCCCGGTTGGTTGATCGGTAATGTATATCTATTACCGAGCACGCTCTTCTCACACAGAATATAAATAATAGTGTGGAGAATAACTCTGGTGAGCAACCAATTGGTTTCACCCACCCAGTTATTGACATAAAAGGAATTTAATAATTGTTAGATTAACTACCTACCTACTCAGTGAACCATTTTCGTTACCTCCCAACTACCCACTCATCAGTTTTCCATATACTGGGGGCCCGGAGATAAAAATTTTGGTGTCATTGTCACCAATTTTTATGTCTGAGTGTAGACTAGCTAACTATTTGACTGTAAATGCCTGTTAATGTGATTAACAGTGCCTATCCTCACCTTCTCATGGAGAAGGTGTAGCATTTAATTAGAAGAGAAAATATACATCCATAGGATGAAACTGTCTATGGTCTTTACCATAAGAAAAGAAAAAGTGAAAGTTAGAAGATAAAATTACAATTCCCCAGCATCTATTTTTTGTTGTAAAAATAGTCGCGCCTTTAATGCTGTTTGTCGCTGAGGTCTTGTGTCTGTCAATGTTGTAGTAGGATGCGTTACCACTCCTACTGTCAAAGGAATAGTTACTGGAAGTTCAGTGTCTCCAGTTGTTACTGTCAGTGGAGAAGGTTCTCCAAAGTCCATTGTTTTGGGTCCAGACTCTCTTGTTGTGTCACCCGTTGAAGTCCTTAATTTGACCACTCTTGTTACCCCGTCTGCCCCTGGTCTGAGTTCTAAAACTCTAGCCAGAGGCCAGTATTGTCTTCGAGTACTGTCATGTATGAGAACAAGGTCCCCTACCTTAATTGTGTCAGACCAATCCTTCTTAGTCATTTGTTTATGTCTCACCCTTAGACCCATCAAGTACTCAGTTTTCCACTGTTTAATGAAATGAGCTTTAACTCTAGTTAAATGTTGTAACTTAGTCTGGAGCTCATCATGTCGTTGAGTCCAGTTTGGGTCTTCTGAAGAGTCTATATTGTAGTCCGGCAGGAGACTAACTTGTTCTCCCCGAATCAAATGATTTGGAGTTAATGGTTCCGGGTCATTAATGTTGTCACTCACATAAGTGAGTGGTCTATTGTTGATGATGTTCTCAATCTCAGCCAGGAGAGTGAGCAACTCAAATAAGTGTATCTGTTTTTTACCAATTGCTTTCTTCAAGCAATTCTTTACTGTTTGTATATTCCTCTCCCAGATAGAACCATACCAAGGAGAGGCAACCGGAATATACTTCCACTTTATGTTTGAATTTTGTATATATAATTGTGTGAGTTCATCGCTTAACAAGTCGTGGATGACTTGTTCACCAGCCTTGAAATATGTAGCATTGTCAGTCCAAACTGTCTTTGGTACTGAATGTCGTGCACAGAATCTCTTAAAGACAGCAACAAAAGATTCTGCTGTAAGGTCCTCCACAACATCCAAATTTTTTTTTTTTTTTTTTTTTTTTTTTGTATTGGGGCGTTTACCGCCATTTCCCGCTATACGCTAGCGGATATCATGGCGAAGCAGAATATGAGAAAGAGAAACGGAGACGGGGGAAAGGCACTAGAAGTGGGAGGACCACGGACGACGGGTGAGAAGTCACCTAAAGCTCAGAGAGGAGGCGAGATTGGGAGAGGAAAAGGAAAAGACGGTCAAGCGAAAAGAGAGGGCTCTCAGCGAGCATAAGACGTAAACGATCGGGGAGGGGAAATCAGAGAGGAACGGGAAGGCACGACGACGTACTGACGACAGGGTGGGGCATTCCACAAGGATGTGAAAGACGGTGAGGGGCGACTGGCAGGAGGCGTAACAAGGAGCCTCCTGCTGGGACATATAGCCGTGCGTGAGGCGCGTATGGCCGATGCGAAGCCGCGCAAGGACGACCTCTTTGTGTCGGGAGCGGTGGAAAGAGGACGCCCAATATGACAGGCGGGGGCGGATGGACCAGAGTTTATTTCCGGTGGCATCGCCCCAGGACTGCTGCCATATGCGGTCGTAGAGGGACCGAAAGACCTGCACATAGTCAGAGAAGGGGAGCGGGCGGGGGAGGGGAGGCATCGAGGCGGCGGACCGGGCTGTGCGGTCAGCCGCCTCATTACCGGAAACACCGACATGGGCAGGAACCCAGCAGAAGGTGACCCGGATCCGGTGAACGGTGTGCAGGACATGGTACTCCTGTTGAATAATGCGTACGAGGGGGTCCGGGGAATTATAGCGCTCGAGCGCTTGAAGGGCGCTCAGCGAGTCCGAAAAGATGGTACAGGAAGACCGCGAAAAAACCCGATACCAGACGGAGGGCTTCCAGAAGGGCAAAGAGCTCCGCGGAAAAGATGGAGGCCTGAACCGGCAGGGGGATACCCCGGGAGGTAGGTGACAGCGACGGAGAGAAGACGGCAGCCGCGACACCTGCAGGGAGCGCGAGCTGTCGGTGTAGACGGGAACATCGTCCGAGTGTACGGGAAGATGGGCCAGAAAGAAGACCGGAGGACGGTAGGAGGAGACTCCTTACGCAGGCCACGGAGCGCCTGGCAGCGGCAGATAGGGGTGGTCAGCCAGTGGCGACAGGTCGAAGGAGAACGGCAGAATAGAGGGTGGGGGGATCCCCAGGGACGAAAAGACGGCCAGGGAGGCAGCGAGATGCCACGTGTCAGGCCGGGGTAGCGCCTGGGAGATCGCGGAGAAGAGTAGGGACCTCGGGAGGCGGCAGATGCGAAGGTAACACTTCGCCATGAGAAGGCCCCGGCGAAGGGGCAGGGGGGGGTGTCCGCAGTCCACCTGAAGACTAGCGACAGGGGACGAGCGGAAGGCACCCGACGCCAGGCGAAGGCCACGGTGGAGAAGAGGATCCAGCATACGGAGTGCCGGAGAGGAGGCGGAGCTGTAGACCACACAGCCGTAGTCGATGCGGGATTGCACCAGGGAGGTGTACAGGCGCAGCAGAGTACGCCTGTCCGCCCCCCAGGTCATGTGGGACAGGTGACTCAATAGGGAGAGGGTGCGGCGAGATGATTGCCGCAACCGCCTAAGGTGTGGAACCCAACCGAAAAATTCGTCGAGGGTCATACCCAGGAATCGAACGGATGGGACGAGGGGAAGAGGAGTGCCGGCAAGGGTAAGGGCGAAGGTATGCGACAGACGGAGGCGCCGAGGACGGAAAAGCATACTGGAAGACTTAGAGGGTGAGAAAGCATAGCCAACCGAGGACGCCCAGCGAACCACCGCGTTGATGGCTAGCTGGAGTCGACGTTCAGCCAAAGACGGGAGGCGGCCAGAGCAATAGATAGCCAGGTCATCGGCATAGAGGGAGCTACGAACGGAAGTAGGCAGGACCGTAGCGACTGTGTTCATCACTAGTGAGAAACACAGGACGCTAAGGACACTACCCTGAGGGACACCCTCCTCCAACGGAAAGCGGTCAGAGAGGGTAGAACCGATGCGGACGCGGAAAGAACGGGCGGACAAGAAGTTATAAATAAAGGAGGGGAGAAAGCCTACGAAACCCAGGGAGCGTAAGCAGTCAAAGACCGCGCTCCGCCGAGTAGTATCGTAGGCCTTCTGGAGGTCGAAAAAGACGGCGAGTACAAAGTGACGCCGGGAGAAAGCCTCCTGCACGTCGTGGCTAAGGAGGAGGAGGGGGTCGGTGGTAGACCGAAGCGCCGGAAACCAGCCTGGGTAGCAGGGTATTGGTCACTCGCCTCCAGAGTAAGAGACAGCCGCGAGGCGACCATCGCCTCCATAACCTTGCAGGCGCAGCATGTCAGGGAAATGGGGCGATAGTTCGACGGAGTGAGGGGTCTTTATCGGGCTTCGGGATGGGGACGACGATGGACTCACGCCACCGGTCCGGGAATGAACCCTCCAACCAAATCCGGTTATAGAGGTCCAGTACAAAGCTGAGAGCAGAGGGGTGGAGGTGCCGTAACAAGTCATAGGGGATATTATCGGGGCCGGGTGCGGAGGAGCGTCGGGGCGGAGGGCCTCCGAAGCTCCGTCATGCGGAAGAGGTGATTATAGGGGTCATCCCTATGAGGTGGAAAATCCGGTGGGTCGCGGCGGGAATGGGGGGAATCGGAACTGGAGATGGCTGCGAAGTGCGCCGCGAGTGCGTTCGCGACGGCCTCCGGATCGGAGACGAACTCGTCGTCCCCGACCCGAAGCACCGGCGGTCGAGGGGGACACGGGTCCCCTCAAAGCTACGCACCTTGCGCCAAACAGTCGAGGGGGCAGTCGTGGAGGAGATCCCGGACACGTAACTCCGCCAGGAGGTACGCCGGGCCAGCTTCAGGACCCGACGGGCCACTGCCTTCAGGCGCTGAAACTCGATCTTGTGCTCCAGCTGGCGGGTCCGGTAGAAGCGGCGGCCGGCACGGCGCCGCTCCTGAACGGCATGGGAGCACTCTGGGGTCCACCATGGGACGCTTCGCGGCCTGGGGAGGAGCCAGAGGTAGGGGGATGCAACTGGCGGCAGCCGAGAGGATCTTACTCTCGAGGAAGGCGAGGGCCTCACTGACGGAGGGAAAGGCAGGAATTGATGGCGAGATCGCCGTGCCCTCGCGTATGAGGCCCAGTCTGCTCGGGCGAACAGCCAGCGCGGGCGGACAGAGGTGGGGGGGGAGGAGACGGGTCGGGGTAAGACACACTGGGAAATGGTCACTGCCGGAAGAATCCGGCAGGACCTCCCAGGTGAACTCCGTCACGATTTCGAGGGAAACCAGGGAAAGGTCGATACAGGTGAAACTGTCGTGGGCCGAGTGAAGGCAGGTTGGGGAGCCATCGTTCAGAAAGGTGAACTCGAGCTCGTCCATAAGGGAGAGAAGGGTCCCGGATAGAAGGTGGAGCAAAGTCCCCCCAGGCCGGGTCCCGACTGTTGAAGTCCCGAGAATCAGGAAAGGGTGGGGAAGCTGGGAATTAGGTCACGGAGAGAATCGAGTGGAGGGCGTACGTTAGGGGAGAGGTAAAGAGAGCAGACCGTGAGCTGGCGCCCAAGGAAAGGCGCACGGCCACAGCTTGCAGGACTGTACGGAGCGGGAGGGGGCGGAAAGGGACGGAGCGGTGCACGAAGACCGCGGCGCCCCCCTCCCCGCCCCATCGAGAGGCGGGGAAGGGAGCCCGCAGTAACCGGACACTCGAGGGAGGGAACGGATCCCAGAATCGTTCCTGAAGGCAGAAACACGCCGGACACCTGGAGGCCAGGAGAGAGGAGAGACTCTCGAGGCCTACCAGGAGCCCGCGGATGTTCCACTGCAGGAGGAGGTATAGGGAGGGGTAGGAATGTCAGCGTAAAGGATGGTTATGGGGTGGGTGGGCCGATCGGGCGGCCCGAGATTAAAGAGGGAATCGGAAAGCCCCGGAGTTCAGCGAGGGACGCCGAACGAGGGCGAAGGCGAGGGTCACCCCGACGAGGGGGCGATGTGGAACCAGACGCCGGCAAGTCCTCCAGAAGAGGAGTTCTCCGGACGTCCGGGGGGAGAGCGATGCAGAGAAGGGGATGTGAGAGGTATCCAGAATGCCCCTCCCTTCACGGAGGTGGGGGGAGGCAGGACTACGAGAGGGGAGTGGAAAATAATACCTCACCCAGAGGCATTGGCAGGTCGAGGAGAGAGATGGGGCGGGTCAAGCGCGGGGGCGTGCACGTCCCACCCACCCCGACCAGGCGGGCGAGTTCCCCCTCCAGTGGGTCCATCGACCGGGCCGGAGAGGGGTGTATCTCAGCCCCCACACGAGGGACGTCGGGGACCCCAGGGGGGAGCGTGCATAACGGTGCGCAGTGGGGATGGTGAGGACACCGGGGCGGTGGTAGGGCGAAGGGGGCGTTTGTGTTGGGAGAGGAAGGTGATGCGAGGCTTATGGCTTCGAACCTTTCGGGGTCACCACTGGCGCGGCGCTTGCGGCCCTACCCTCCGTCGTGCGGCCCGCATGGGTGACGGCGGGTCACGATCCGGAATGGGGGTGGCCGAAGGCGCCGGTGGAGAG